>CM029774.1:22675396-23275396 GCA_017562165.1 Ectropis grisescens
TGCCATCACTGTTTTATATTACATCGTAAATAAAACTTTTGTTTATTTTAATCTTTATCCCTGTTTCAGGTATGGCCTCTTCTCTGTTCTGCAAGTTTGAGGAATGAGTAAGTTTAATGTCATTTTTTTAACTTTAATAGGTTTACACTTGACCGCCATCTCGCCTGATGTTAAGCGACGATGTGGTCTACGATGGAGCGTGTTTACCTAGAAGAAACCGATTCACTCTCGGTTTGAAGACACCAAGATTATAACTATCGGGAAAAACCCACTCAGGCAACTCATTCCACAGCCTAGACGTTTTTATTACAAACGTAGAGTCAAACCTCAAATGTCAAATCAAGACAGGTTTACAGTGTAAATATAGTTTTTAAACTTTCGAGATTTGCACTATGATATTGAAAACTAGCGTTCCCCCAGGCCAGGCACCAGTTAGAGAAGCGATAACAGAGGAACATACAAAGGTACAGTAGAACCTCGATAAGTTAAAGTCCAAGGGAAACAAAAAATATTTTAAGTTATAGAGGTTTTTAGTTATCAATGGTTTTGGTTTTGGGCGCTGATGGGAAGGGAACATATTATTTTTTAAGTTATAGAGGTTTTTAAGTTTGAAAGAGGTTTGAGTTATCGAGGTTCTACTGTAATTGATTTTGACATTTCACTGTAAATGTATAGGTTAGAAATAGGTCATAGGTCGATAAATAATCATTATGAAATAAACAGCTTTAAAATTTATTCAAAATATGTATCTTTTGGAACGAACAACCTGACGGTGTCGGGGGCAATGTATTTTTTAACAAGGACGGATTAGTACTGGACCGCTATCTCGCCGGAAGTCTATAAAGATGAGCTTAAGTTCGCAAACAGTTTTGACCTCTCTTCTCCTTAGTTCATAAGCTGAATATTATATTTGAGCACCAAAGATTTGCGTGCGATTTACCGCGCGCTTATCGGCGCTACACGCATAAAACTGGTTATTGCTTGCGGTTTCCAATTTTACTATTCTTATTGCGCACACAATGGTCAATGTTTCAATTGATATCAATTATATACCTTTGTTTAACAATTCATTACGCTTAACGGTTGTATGGAAAGAATACGTGCAAATTACCGTAACTTCTATGGTTTCAATTGTATTAACATATGCTAAGGTTTGTTTTTGTTACTTTGCTTCTTAAAGGTCTAATTAGGTAAATTTGTACAAGTAGGTAAGTACTACTTCATTATGAAAAAAAAACATCAATCATTTTAAGACTAAATTATATCAACACTAGTATTATTAACTACGGGGTATTTACCTTGATAGTGCGATGGAGCGAATTCCCGATATTTCGTTGCCGTTTCATGCATCAAGTTTACTTAAACTGCACATGGTGGATGAATATGTATTGGGATTTACTGTATAACCACAGTAAATCCCCGTAATCAATATTTAATTAGTGAAATAAACAACTATGTTCGCTCAAAACAAAATATAGTTTGTGTTTGATAAGCCTCGATATACTAGAGTTCAATCATCCGACTGTTTACCTTCAGAGTTGTTTTCGTTCAAGTAATCGAAATTGCCAGTACAATGACCTACGACTCATTTTCTCTCATTAGCCGGCCGTCACCGCTCACCACCTGGCGGATGGTGATCCTGATAAGTGCAAAAAATCTGCATAACTCAGCCGCGGTCACGACGCGCTCGACTGGTTGTGGTCACAGCGCAAATGGCAGCTGACTAACCGCAGTCTGCCACGCCACGACTCACCCTTGCGATTCCATTATCATGGCGTACTAATGATTTCGTAGTACGAAAGCATGAGGAGCCTACTGTATATTCCTTCTTGGGACTTGGGTCTTCTCTAACAAAGAGAGAGCTGTTTTGATTGTTGAAGCTAGTTTAGCTAGTGATGCCCTGATGACAGACTTGTATAACTACACTTTTTTTAGATCATTTTTCACATCATTTCATCATTCATGATCATTTCACAAATTTTTAGATTTGACGTCGAGATCTCGACCCTTGCTCACCACCGGTTTTTCCCTAATGTGGTTTAGTGCAAGATTAATTATAGGTGGAGACATTATCCACAAATATTGTTTTTAAACTTTCACAACACATTATATTCGTAAGACTTATCGACTTAAGCACGATCTAATTACCTCGACGTTTCGGCAGCGTGACCATCGCCGTGGTCACGAGAACACTCACGTCGAGGTAATTAAATAATAATTTAGATAGTTGACCGATATCGTGATTACCTAAGTCCTATAAAGTGTTTACAATCAGTCACAAAATACGGTCACGTAGAAACTTAACCGAAACACGACCTATACTTACGTATTTATTAACTTAATGAAACACCAACAGTATTACAAAAGTCATATGAATGTAAAATTATACAATGCTTCTGGATATGAATACCTTTGACAGGTGTTTACAACATTCAATACAAAATCAGTCGGTTAGTAAAAAAAAGGATTTTTTTTAAATTTATTCTAATTACACATATTTTAAATTAACAATGGAGTTTAGCGCTGGAATTTAGGATTATAGAACGTTACTCGTTAACTGATAAAGTATTTAACCAATTTAGTTTTGAACATACTTTCCATATAGAATATATTTTACTACGAGTATGTGGCTGAACCCTCCGGCTATGCGCTGTCCTAATGTTTGGTAGGCAGTAGAGGCCAACTACCATAAGTGCATAGGTCCCAATACAAAATAAAGAAATAACTGTGGGACTGAACGTGAGATATTGAAACAAATTCAGCTGTTCCATTAAAAAATTGTCTTTAAATTCAACAAAATGCGTAACAGCTTGCTTTTTCGCTTGGATTTTAGTTCCACATTAAAATTGTTCGTTTACAACACGTCCCTTTCGCTTCAGTGCGGTAACTCCGCGAGACCATGTAACTTTACAATCAAGCGAAATCGGGATCTTTATTGCAACAAAGTTATAAAGAGTACATAGTAGATACACATTATAACTACATGATATTTCCATCGCCTACGATACACTTTTTTTACTTCGCAATTCCGATTAGCAACTTTGTAAGTAACGTAAGTCTCGGGCAGCTTTTAGCTACAAAGTAAGGTATCTTAACCGCAGAAGTGTGGTAGATGTTACTTTGTAGAATAAGTTGTTTTTTATACAACACTCCCGCCGTGGCTTGTGCCGTCCTGGGTTGAACGATTAAGTAACAATACGTTTTCTTTTTGTAGGCAGTTGACCTCAGATGGCCTTTACTGCCCACTAAACTTTTACGTTTTTGTGGAAGGCGCGTTGCCCCATTTATCTAAACTTACTAAATGTATCTACATACCTAAAGTATAACCAAAAGCATACGTAAACAATATCTGACACATTACGTATACTTACCATACTCACCGTGCTAAATGTATCTCTTTTAAAAACAGTACTTTTAAACAGTTTCTTGATATAATCTAGGATAAATGCGAAAAGAGTAAAAAATGCTGTAAACAAAAAACGCAAACTCAAACGTAAAAGTGTAATTGATGTGAACTATTCACTTTATTAATTTCTATTCAATTTAAAAAACTTAAGTTGTACATAACATATGTGCTGCATTTGTTTTGTTGCAACTTTCGCTTTCTTCATGATTTCAAACATTTCTTTCTTTTCCTTTGTCTTACCAGTGAAAACTGTTATATGCTTTAGTGTTTCCACTCATGTCGAATTTTTATTAATTAACTAGCTGTACCCTGCCACGCCTCATTATGGCACATTGTGATGGAAAAAACAGATAAAAACAATCCTTGATGCGGATTATCTATCATTGTAAAATTTCAGCTCGATCGGTGCAGAACTTTTTGAGTTTTTGAAGCGTACACAAACCAACATAACGGTTTTATATATAGAGATGTTGTTGGTTTTCCCATAGAATAAAAAAAAACTCTCGTTCGAAACTCCTACACCGCACCGGCTTTATTACTCCCTTTGGGCTAGTGGCGTGGGCTCGAATCCCGTCTCCACCTCTTGAGTAATTTTTCTGATACAAAAATTCAAATTAGTCCTCTCTTCTGGCTAAGAGTTAAGGAAAACGTAGTGGGAAACCGACCAGTTCCAAGAAAGACATTTTTCGAGGACATGTGTTATCTGCCCATCCACACTTGGCCAGCGTGGCGAATTATGTGGCTTTGACTATCTCTTTGTGAGAGAGGTATCATCATCAGCCTGTTAGTCCACCGCTGTACATAGGCCTCTCTTGTGACTCTTAGCCGCCACGCTGGTCATGCGGGTTGGCGACTGCGGGATATCGTGTCTTGTATGTACGACGCTGCTTCCCGTCATCGGCCTGATTTAAACTACGCTATCACTCCGATACCGCCATCAGCCAGTGTTCTCTCGTTAGCGGACTCACCACAGGATGCCAAACTCTATACGACACCAGGGCACGAGGGAAGTGTTATTCGTAAAACATTCCCACTAACTGCTCCCACTACTGGGACTCAGGGCTTTATCTCGCAAGGAGAGAGTCAAGGCCATAATCCACCACGCTGGCCCAGTGGTTTGGTTATTCGTAAACCTTACTTAAAAAAACCATATCTCCATTTATGTAGACATGATGAACGACAAGATTACAAGCCGTTAACAAATTTTCGTCATTGCTAATATTTCCAAATGACCATCGTTTTCACTACGGATACAATAAAAGTTATATTAGCCAAATATTCTATTTATAAAGAAATTTGAGACTTAATTATCCGAATCAATTACATCGACAAACAAAAATAAACGGACAAACTTTAAAGTATAATTATTTATGAATCTGACATATAAAATTAATGTCAACAATGTATTTTATCGATAAATAGTTATCTACGTATTTTACAAGTTCGTTTTGTTTTTAACTTTTCGATAACCTTTCGCGATCCTTGCAAGGTCTGCAGTAAATACGATTGTCCTTGCAAGGACCGCAAAGGTTTTCCTTTTGCTTCTAAGTAACGATGATGTTTGTTTAAAAACTTTTTCATTTGTACTTGATCAATAAATAAATAAGTTGAAAATACTCGTAACAAACAAAATAGCTAAGCAGCTGTGTCTTTTAGTTTATTTTATTCGGTTTATCGAGCAATTGACCCGTTATTCATACTGGTACTGACATGACACTTAGGTATTGTTCGGTTAGGTTCCAACTAGTGTTGAGTACATGACTTTAAAATGAGTTGGTAAAATTTATCTGTTTCCTGTACTGAGCCAGTACAGTGCATACTTCAACTGAAGCGAGGCGTACTGAAGCTCGAGCCTCGTTCCTTTTCAATTTGTAGTTTGGTTATGTAGGATACGACGAGCATCGCGACTGCGCAATATAAAATATGAAGTAATCCCTTAGATAAAGAATAAGTAAATAGATCAGGGTTTTCCGCACGGTTCCTTTGTACCAATCGTAAGCAGATGAGGTGTATGTTAGCTATAACGACATAGTGATGTGCCGCGACAAAAGTATGACACTTCCACAAGAGCGACAATACAAGAGCCATCAGACCCGTGCTTTCGGTGGAAAGCGTTTGTTCTAACTCTATACGTAGTATATCTAAACTCTTTGAATACACCTTTTTAATATTGAACTGTTCTTGCCTTTTGACGTTACGGGACAAATGTATCACTTGCCTAATTGCGGTGAAATTAGAGCCACTTTATGAGCAAGTGTGTTGAAAAATACGATTATCAAGGAATCGGCGGAGCACGCGTCATGTCAATCAGCGCGTCATTAATCGTAATAGGTACATGTACGTT
The DNA here is from genome assembly GCA_017562165.1 of Ectropis grisescens. NCBI lineage: Eukaryota > Metazoa > Arthropoda > Insecta > Lepidoptera > Geometridae > Ectropis > Ectropis grisescens. The sequence goes on from CM029774.1 coordinate 22,681,147, forward strand.
AGTAGTGTGGTTGCGTCATGATACATGCCCCGCTTTATCTTATCGTCCCTTGAAAGCCACATTCGGGCTGTGATCATTATTGCTTGTTGCTCGTTTATCTCATTAAATGTTTAGTGTTTAGTAAATACTGTAAATAATGCAGCGATGTTCTAGATTCTAGGACTCAAGGTACATTCAGCAAGCTACTTATTATTACAGCCCACCCAGTGAAAATATTTGTATGATGAATTCAAATATTTGCACTGTCTCTGGGTGTTTCTATGTATAATAAGTATGTATTTACAATTATATCTTATACCTTTAAACGATCAATTCTTGTAGGTATATATACAATATAGAATCTGAATCTCGGAAACGGCTCGAACGATTTTCATGAAATTGTGTATACAGGGGGTTTCGGGGACGCGCGTTTATGCGCGTTTTTAGACAATGAAAAATTCGTACAATGTCATTAGAATACGATAACTTATTTCGCCACAGTTCTTTAAGTCTAAATGGCTCAAACGGAATATGCTCGCCCTCGGAGTCAACAGGCCCCGGTTCAAATCCTGATGGGTTACACTCGGGAATTTTCTTTTTTTTTCTGAGAAAATCTTATACTTAGAGCCTTTTATAAACGCATTTCATTCGTATCTAAGTAGGTCTAAGTAAGTCATCACTACGTAATTCGTACCTGCCTATATATCATTTTAAAAAACCGAGCAAAGCTTGGTCAACCAGGTACTAACTATTATATCAGCTAACTGGCCGCCATATTACAAGCTTTGCTTAGTTTGGGGTCTGATGGTGTTGTGTGTGAATTGTCCACCAATATTTATTTACTAGCTTTTACCCGCGACTTCGTCCGCGCCACATATTTATTAAAGTAATTGAGGCAGTACCTACTCATATGTCTACTACCATACAAATTCACGTTTCCTAATCAAAATCGGTCTAAGTCAAAGTTTTATATTTATTAATAAATGTACAATTTACACGGCAAATTGCAAAAAAAAAAAAATGTTCTCAAAAAATTAATCAAAAACAGACTTTAATTTAAAATCATATTGGGACGGTCCACCAAATTTTATTAGAGTCTATTAGTAGATATTAGTAGATATATCGTCTGATTACATGAACGCAAATTTTAGTTTGTTGCTCATATTTCAAAAACCGCCCCACTGATTTCGATAAAATTTATATGACCACCTCTGAACTATAATCTACCAACCAAATAAATAACCATCTAAATTGATTCACAATTGGAAATACAACTGGATTGATAACCTCCTCCTTTTTGAAGTCGGTTAAAATAGCATACAAAGAGTGCAAAGATCTTTCCATGCACACTTTTACTCCTCATTTCCACTCTTTTCAACTCTTTTCTGTGATAAAAAGTCGCCGTTGTCCTTTCCTAAGTCTAGTCTATCTGTGCACCAAATTGTAACAAACTCTTTAAGTGGCTTAGGCGTTAGGCGGTAACGGACAGAGAGAGTTACTTTCATATATATAATTTCGTATTAGAATTGAAAACAGGTGTTCCTGATCATTTTATAGGAGGCAGTTGTAAAGATTACCGAAAAGTAATACGTTTACTCCTCCAAAAACTCATTTTCGCAGTTCTTAATTTGCCTTAATCGAGCGTCCATCATGCATAACATTTGATAAGACACCATGGAAAACTCGTCGACTATCAAAAATTCTGTCTGATACGCCATTTAGTGGCTGCGCCCATCTTAAATATTGAGGTTGTATAGTGCACTGTATTCTTCTTGTCAAGCCCTTTTATTTGATACCCATGTTGATGGGATTGATAAAACCTAAGTTATCCGCCATTGTGTAGAGGCCGCCATCTTGGATTTTAATTTTATAGTATAGTACGTTGTATTCTACTGGTTGAGCACTTTCATTTGATACCCATATTGATGGGACTGATAAAACCTACGTTATCCGCCATTTTGTAGCGGCCGCCATCTTGGATTTCAATTTTATATAGTATGTTGTATCCTGCTTGTTGAGCCCTTTCATTTGATACCCATGTTGATGGGATTGATAAAACCTACGTTATCCGCCATTTTGTAGCGGCCGCCATCTTGGATTTCAATTTTTTATAGTATGTTGTATTCTGCTTGTTGAGCCCTTTCATTTGATACCCATGTTGATGGGGTTGATAAAACCTAAGTTATCCGCCATTGTGTAGAGGCCGCCATCTTGGATTTTAATTTTATATAGTACGTTGTATTCTACTGGTTGAGCACTTTCATTTGATACCCATATTGATGGGATTGATAAAACCTACGTTATCCGCCATTTTGTAGCGGCCGCCATCTTGGATTTTTTTTTTTTTATAGTATATTGTATTCTGCTTGTTGAGCCCTTTCATTTGATACCCATGTTGATGGAATTGATAAAACCTACGTTATCCGCCATTTTGTAGCGGCGGCCATCTTGAATTTATAAATAAATGATACCGCTAGAAGCGTCTTGAAACGCTCTTGAGAGTAAATGGCTCAAACGGGTAAAGGTAAGGTGGCACTTCATATGCCGAAACATAAACACCGCACTTATGTAACCTGACACCCGTTTTCCCGCCAAATTTGTAAAACGCGAAAAGCGGCCAGTGTATCAAGCGGTTATATAAGTATCCCGTATAGTTAGAAATTATAAAATTGCTGGAACAAACGTTTATCGACTCCATTTCAAGTGACTAGATACAAAGTTTCATGGTTTTATCTTCAATAATATTGAACTTGCAGACTTTCACCCCCAATTCCACCCCCGTAGGTACAGTTCGAAACTACAAAACTGCTAAAACATACATTTTATGGTTTCGTGTTAAATATCTAGACGTAAAGTTTCATAGTCCTTCAACAATGACGAAGTTTTCCTTATAAACTTTCATCCCTTATTTTAACCCTTTCAACCCTTTTTTCGGAACAAAAAGTAGCCTATGTCCTTTCTCGGGATCAATTCTATCTATGTATAAAATTTCATCAAAATCTGTTGGTTCGTTTAGGCGTTAAAGACGGACAGACAGACAGACAGACAGACAGACAGAGTTACTTTCGCATTTATAATATTAGTATGGATTATTTATTATTCAAGTCAACCTCACCTGCACGCGGTACGCCCTGCTGAACAACGAACGAGGCTCTGACGACCCGCCAACTCGCATTGGACCAGCGCGGCGGAAGTATGGTCTAAACCCCCCAATTTAAAAATGGATAGTGATAAAAAAACAAGGCCCCAAGTGCCCGGCGACTCCAGACACTGCAATGGTGGCGAAATCTCAGGTTTGCCGACGACATTGTTCTCTTTGCCACATCAGCATCACAACTAGAGCTCATGCTCCAAGATCTGAGCAGGGCTAGCCGAGAGGTGGGACTTCTGATGAACTGGTCAAAAAACACAACTAATGACTAATAGCACAAAACGTAGGGTCGAGGTAGATGGGCAAGCAATACTTTATGTCAATGAGTACACTTACTTGGGCCAGATAGTTTCTTTCGATAACAGGCAAGATAAGGAGATCAGTCGTCGAATAGACAACGCCTGGAAGAGCTACTGGTCCATGAAAGAGCTAATGAAGGGAGAACTTCCGATCTCCCTAAAGCGCAAACTGCTCGACACATGTATCTTGCCCATCCCAAACCTACGGTGCACAGACTTGGTCATTAACTAAAGCTCAAGTTCCGCCTCGGGTTTGTCAACGAGCAATGGAACGTAGTATTTTAGGTATCAAAAGACAAGACCATGTTCGCAACACCATACTACGTTCCATTACAGGTGTAACAGACGTAGGGTATAGGTCTGCCAAGCTGAAATGGGAGTGGGCGGGTCATGTGGCCAGAATGCACCCCGATCGGTGGGCCAAAGTTTCTACGGAGTGGACGCCATCGGCCAGTCGACCCCAAGGTCGTCCTCCAACGCGATGGAAGGACGAGCTCGGAGCGTTTAAACATGATTGGACGATGGTAGCTCAGGACCGGATAAAGTGGAGGAAATTGGGGGAGACCTTTGCCCAGCAGTAGTGGGACAGTTGAGGTTAAATAAAAAAAAAAAAAAAATATTATGACGGGAACTGTACCTGGGCGGGTACAACAGCTTGGCGGCGTTAGTTCTAAACATATAAAAAAGTCTGATAGACTAGAAGTCTGCAATAGATATTTTTTATCTATCTGTATCAATATAGAGAATGAATGGACATTCCCTATATAGTGTACTTACTAGTTACCCGTGTAGTTCCCGTTCCCGGGAAAAAGTGGCCTATGTGTTCTTCTAGACTATATACTACCTGTATTCCAAATTTTCAGCCCGATCCGTTCATACGTTACTACGTGAGTGAGCAACAAACATCCATACATGAACATTTATAATATTACTAGCTGTACCCTGCCCCGCTTCGCTGTGGCGCATTGTGATGCAAAAATTAGATAAAACAATCCTTGATGCGGATTATATATCATTGTAAAATTTCAGCTCGATCGGTGCAGAACTTTTTGAGTTTTTGAAGCGTACACAAACCAACATAACATTATTATATATAAAAGTTAAGTAGGAAGTAGGATAGTAAGATTTTGTTGTGAAACCCGCCTGTAATGGCGGGCTGGAATGTGTAGCCGGTAACGTGCGTATGCGCACATATCGTGGCACGCTTCCATACAGGATCGCCCGCACGCACACACTCGAACACATGAGGGATGTGTGTCGCGCGTTTCACACCAATCTAGACAAAACTTAGTATGCACTAGGAGACAGGCTGTCAAACTTTGGTAACTTCACAATTCGTTCGATGACGTGTTTTTAAGCTTTGCATATTAACAAAATTGTTGTTTTGTTTTGAAATGTATAAGCTTTGTATTGACATTGACACTGAAATTTGAGTATTATTAGTTAAGAGGTCAATACAATAAGAAGTCCCCTTTAATTCAATCATAACATACAGTTTGCCTTTTGTTTCTTTTTCCTTAAACGAGTAAATCTTTGTCGGGCTTTGGTTTTTTTGTTTCTTGAAACAATTGATCATCGTCACGCCTGTCAGTACACAAATTAACCGCACAATAACAACTAACACGACGTGGTGTTTGTTTTACGTTTGCTTACAAAACTACTGATGCCCTCTACATCAACGTTTTTAGCATCTTTTATTTAAAAACAGCAGCGCAACGCAGTTTTCCAATAGTTCCGTATTTAAAAGTGTACCGAATCATACTGCTTCATCGCGAATTAAGCAACTTAAAAAAAATATCAGAAGCATCATCATTCCTTTGCAGTAAACAAAAAAATGTTAAAATTGAGACGCTCTATTACCGGTTAAAAAAATGGGACTTAAAAACTGTAAATGATAGCTGCCGAGCTTGTTTCAACCGTAAGATCTGGACCTGATTAACCTTTAAGCTAATTGGGTTGCAGCCTAGGGCGCGAGGATCGGGGGCGCACTGAAATCGTGTCTTCGCATGCACTATTAATCTAGCATCATTGCATCTGCCCTATATTTTCATTACATTAGTTGTGGTTTTACTCTTAGCGGAGTCCGCCTGGGGAAGTGCCACACCTTTGCCAGTTATTCTACCGCCAAGCCGTGAAGTACAAACATTACAGTGTTCCGGTTTGAAGGGCAATGTTTCCAGAGAGATTACAGGGCTTAGAGATTTAATATCTTAGATAGCTCTGGGTGACGAGCGCAGTGCAGTGCTAGGTAATGATTTAGGACTCTTCATGTTCCAATAGCTGCGTGTCACTGCGCTGTTATGTGGCAAGCATGTTGCTTACCATCAGGCACATGTCCTGCTCGTCTCGTCACTAAATAAAAAAAATATTAAACTACACAGAAACAAAACACAAACACTACTAAATGCTCTGTGTGTTGAAAAAGCTTGTGCGTCCCTTAATTTAACACAAGTGACAGGGGCACGTCCTCACAGTTAGCCTAGGGCGGTCCGAACTATTGATCAGTCGCTGCGTAAGATGAAGGTATTCTATTGACGAATAGATCTTAATTTTTCCATCGGCAGCCCCAAGTTTGCCAACCAGCTGAACCCAGCATTGAAAGCGTTCCCTGGCAATGCGGTAACCGGGTGGCCCGCTTGCACACTTGCGCTTGCGCGTTTTTGTAACCCTCATGCACAGATACGGGCTCAATTATACTCGGGTCAGTAGGCCTCAGTGATGCCGGGTGTTTTTTTTTTATATCGATAAATAATTGTTTTGGATTTGACCGCCATCACGTTTATTGTTACGGCTGGTCTAGTCGAGAGAGCGGCAACTGCCGATCCGGAGTTCCGGAGCCCCAGGTGCCAAACGCCCACCGGTTTCTTCTAGAATACGTAATACCGCTAACTTTTATAAAAACGGTGAGGAAAATCGTGAGGATACTGACGTGTTCCTAGAATCTTTCGAGGTCGTCGTTCGTCCACCGACTCGCCTTTGGTCAACGGGTGGATATGTTGAGATGATGGTGAACTCGCACGGAGATAGTCAAGGCCACGCTTGATTATCTACGTGCGAGAAAACGGGGACTTGGTTACCTAGAAGAAACCGATTCAGTCTCGACATGAAAACACAAAGATTATATCGATCAGGGAACACGCAATCAGGCAACATATTCTACACATAGTTTAGATCTTATTATAAAAGTGGAATCTCTCCGTTTGAATCTTTGAAACGTCAACGGAAATAAATTTAGCTTTTTTGTGAATTGTGTAAAGTCTACTTTAACATAACTAACTTTACAATGAGATTTGAAATTTTCTCGCAACGACTTATCCGAAATGGAATTTAACTTCACAATAAGACTTGAAATCTGTTCGTTCTGGGGCATTGACACGAGACGAACGAGGAACTCCACCAACTAAGCTCCCTCCCTGAAATGAATACCGTTTTAAAATAATACTATTTGTTAATTCTACGAAGTCAACAAAATAAACCTTTTTACAAACACTTCGGACGTACAGAGACTGCGAATCAAACTGATTTATTTGAGAGTTACTTGAAAGGTTGTAAAACTTTAATATAATGTACTTACTAGCTTAATGTGTAAAGTTAAACCTTTTATAAATATCGGTAATAGGTTTGCACTTGACCCCGTCTCGTCTGTCATCATCATCATCAACAGCCCACTAAATGTTCCCACTGCTGGGACACGGGGCCTTCTCTCGCAAGGAGAAAGTTAAAGCCATAATCTACCACGCTGGACTGGGCCAGCGATTTGGTGGCTGACACATGACTTCATCATGATAACGGCATTACGCACATGACTTCGAAAAGACAGTGGTGCGTGTGGGGTTTGAACCCGGGGTCTCCGGATCGGCAGGCGCCGTTCTCCCGACTAGTCCAGCTGATCTACGATGGAACGCACTAACTTAAAACGTTCCTTTTAGGCTTCGCCATTATCTATTCTATGGCTTCGCTGTCGACTTGTTGATGGTTTCTATCGGCAAAACCTGCAAGCTCTCAAACCTATCTCAGTGAATATTGTTTTTAAGCTTTCGCGATTTGAACACATAATATTTATAATGTACAGGACTTAATCACGATTTAATTCATTGTTTAAATACCTCGACGTTTCGGCAGCGTTACAACCGCCGTGGTCACGAGAAGACTATCTCAGTGACTACCTTTCTGGAAACGTTGGTAGGCCCTTCGACTCCAACTTCGACGGTCCGATATCAGGTCGTCGCACCCCGACTGTGATATAAACAGGAAACTGCAGTTATTGGCTAATAGATAACTAACAGTTTGCTACACAATTGCGGCACATTGTTTATTAAACGTCAGGTCCTAGATACATTGTGATTTGAAAATGTTTGGTCCCGTTTTTACGACAGAAAATTTTCTTCAGAAAAGCTTAAACCCTACATCTTTTACGGTAGCACAAACTTCAGTAGGCAGAAATGGTCATACCGTAGTTCTTTTCTTAGACGTCATCTTCGCTGTGTATTATTTTTATTGTTTGTGTTCCGTAAATGGATGGCGTTGACCTGGAAGAAATTGCTCTCAGCAATCTTATGTGCTCCTAGATTTTTTAATAATTTACTTTGGTGTCGAGTCATGTGTGCGTAATATAATGTTTCTAAGCGACCGAGCTAAAATATGGCGTAAACATAATGCTGAAAACTATCAATTAGGCAAGATGGCAATCACCTGAGAACCTACTATCGATACAATAAGAAAATAAAAGGGTTTAGGGTTACTTTTTATTCTTTTTACTATCTCTTTCTATTCCTATGAATGAGGTTATATGTACTAAGATTATATTAATTAAAATGCAAGCATTTGTTGATCTGCTAGAAGCTAGATAACCTATTATTACTTTAGATAACTTCAGATAACCTTAACTAATAATTCAAATCTATCGTGGATCTTTCACCCAGTCTATCAACAACCATTGAGCAGGTGTTTCTTGTGCAATGAACGGACAAATAGGAAACGGGTCTTTATGGTTCATAAGATACAATTCATACTTTCTGTAGATACTTATTTGCATGAATATCAGGCTTTCTCCGACAAGGAGATAGTGAAGGCCGTAATCCACCACGCTCGCGAGCTGCGGTCTGGCGCATGAAACATGTCCTCAAAAAATTTCTTTCTTGAAATATGTCGATATCCTCACGATGTTTTCTTTCATCGTTTTATATTAGCGGGATATTGCAGATGACTTTGAATGGCCAATGGCGCGCTTGAGATTTGAACTCGGGGCTCCGGATCGGCAGTCGCACATTTTCTCGACTAGACCAGCCGTAACTTGTGTTTCTAGTAATATGTATAACATTATTCGAATATGCAAATGAAACCTCGTAAAATCTGTCATGTCCTATTTGCGAAGCAATGATTCTTGTACTTCATTCACACTGCGTGCTTCTAATCTTGATTCGATGAAATAACGAATTCTCGGCGGCCGATCACTTCGGACCACCGCTCGTTTGATACAGGAAGATCGAGTGCCGATTAAAATATCTATAGCAGTGCTATAAATCGAGTCGTTGCTAGAATGACAAGCGGCAGTCGGCATGAGGAAGTGTCGTTGCAGTTTGGCGCCTGCCGAACACTGACGCAATCTCTAGACCCCGCATTATCATTCACCACCGTTGATAATATTTTTTGCTATCTTATACCTTTAAACGAGCAATTCTTGTATATATATATATAGAATCTGAATCTCGGAAACGGCTCGAACGATTTTCATGAAATTATGTATACAGGGGGTTTCGGGGACGATAAATCGATCTAGCTAGGTTTTATTTTTTTAAACATCATTTTATGCGTGTTTTTAGACAATGAAAAACTCCTACAATGTCATTAGAATACGATAACTTATTTCGCCACTGTTCTGTAAGTCTAAATGGCTCAGACAGAATATGCTCGCCCCCGGAGACAACAGGCCCCGAATCCTGTTCGAATCCTGGTGGTCCTTTTCGTTTTGTTCTTTTTTTTTTCTGAGAAAATCTTATACTTAGCGCCTTTTAGTAGGTCTAAGTAAGTCATCACTTCGTAATTCGTACCTGCCTAAATATCATTTAAAAAAACCGAGCAAAGCTCGGTCAACCAGGTACTTATATTTATACATTAACAGCGCCCCGCCGTTTCACTCGCGTACTACACGTTCCCGTTGTTTTCCCGGGATAAAAGTAGCCTATGTGTTCTTCCAGACTATAATCTGTGTTCCAAATTTCATCCCCCAAAATTTCAGCAAAAACATTCAAACATTGAAATCCAACTAATAATATAAATGTCAATGTTTTGATACTTAGATGTTTGTTGCTTAATCACGTCATCGTGACGTATGAACGGGTCGGGTTGAAATTCAGAACACAATTAGGTTAATCTGGAAGAACACAGGAATACATACATGTTATCCAGGGAAAATAACTGGAACGAGAACTACGTGGGTAAAACCGCGGGGCGCTGCTAGTTTTAGGATTCATAGAATTGCTACAACGAACTCAATTTACAAATACTTTATTTACCAAAATCACGCCTACGTACAAAAGCTTTCCAGTGAGCCCCAAACTAAGCTTAAGCTTGTGTCTTGAGACTCGCGACTTAGTCTTTTTTTATTTTATTTTTTATTTGAATTTATCAACTCCACAGACTCCGGGGTCCGTGACCTTTGTCATTTGTTTTCTTCTTTACATGAATCTTGGATTAGGAGAAGAAAAGGAAATAGGGGTAGGTTAAGTAGGGAACATTTTCATTCTAATAAATCGCGTCCTCCCGGCTCAGTGCCTCCACCACGACTGCATTTCTATCTTTGATGGCCATCTGCAAATTGAACTCTCGGATGGTCTTCGGCGTTGGCTGCACGCTCGCCGTACGAACCGACCGATGGCGTCGTCGGTGTCGTCAGCGTAGTACGTGAAGTATAATTTTGTTTATTTCGTTAATTTTGTTTGTTGCGTGTAAAATTACCCTTGCGCCTTCGGTGCTACCCTTCTATGCCATCTGAGGACCATTCTCTTATATAAAAAAATAAATAGTGTGGCACTCGGAGACTGCCGCGGTAAAGCTATTGCATGTTGCATGCATTTTTATCAACATAAGCAATAGGGGTGTTAACAATTTTTTGGAATTGCTTTTATTTGAAGAGTGACATTTGTTTACCATAAAAAATATCATGGTAAATCCGTTCAGTTGGCAACACTGCTAAGAGCATTTAGTCTGTAAAGCTAATAAAAATAAGATTCAAAGTCGAATGACCGAGTGGGGAGGACGGCGTTACGGTCTTCCATTCTTCCATCCCTCTTTCTTGTGAACATAAGAAAGAGATGCACGATCACTAAAATTCGGTCCCCAGGCCCGCGATAAAAGCTATGCAATAGCTTAAAATGACGTCAATCAACTGTTACTTCGGGCACATTGTTTACGAGTAATACTCAATCATTTTATTGCTAACATTATGGTACATTTGTTGGTCTTATTTAAATATACAGTATGCAGTAGTTTTCCATAATGACCCTAATTGGGTGTGGCAATATATGTAATTAATGTCATGCGGAGCGGAACGACTTATTCGATAATTGATTTGTCTGCAAGGTATTCTTCTATTGTGTAGTAAGCTTTTACAAGTTGTCATCAGAATCAATTTCTTTTATTTTATAAGGCAATTTGTAATATATTTTAACTGACATTGAGTTTGGACCCGAGCTATGCAAAGTTAATTTGAACACGTACAGTACATAAATCATATCGCTTTACTTATCTCAGGAAATAAATCATATCGCTTTATTTGCCGTCAAATGTATTTACTGTTTGTGTTTGTTCCATATTTTCTAAATTAGTGTAATTAATTTACCTAATATCTAAGAACTTAGCCTCGCGTTTGTTTATTTCACCGACTTTGGACTTGTCTATCTAGGTTATAGCTTATTGAAAGCAAACTTCAATACATTCTGTGTAAATTTACATATTTGCACACACATTCACTATTCATTCGATTGATACCGTTATCTTTGCAAACAGTGAACATTCTTTTATCTCAATGTCTAGCCTACTCACCTTGCAGGAAGGAAGTTAAGCATCCCGCTAAATTATACGCCTTTGTTCATAGAAAATTTATTTTGAAATTGTATAGCATGTTTACTACAGAGGTCGCGATGTCGTCCGTCGCCTGTCGAACAGTTCTATTTATACAACTGCCTATACCGCTTGTTTGTGTATGATCAGAAATTCCTACAGTTATTTGGAAAACAACTAGACCGTTTCGAGTCAAAGAACCCATAAGAATTCGGATGAAAACATTAAGCTTGTTATTTTAGTTAAGATACTTGGCTTTCATTGATTTATTTTAATTTCTAATAATAGCTTCTTTTTAACCGAATTTAGATCTTGAATGAAAGAAAGCTTTATACTCGTTGAGGAAATCAGATAATGATAGATATATTGTTTCCCTGTACTAGTTATGTCAATACTTAAAAACTACTCCAAAGAAATCACAAAGTAAAGAGAATTATCATATTATTCGGATGACGAGCGCGGCCCAAATTACTGCCTTGTGAGCTACCAGGATTTGGACTCTTACATTCAAATATCTACCTACGGCTCTGTTGAAAGAAATACGTGATAAACACCTCAAAATCAAAACACTCCTCTTTTTAAGTCGAAAGCAAAATAATATGGTTTCTTCACGCGAGAAACCATATATTTTTTACTTCTAATCAATCTGAAACTCTACAAATCGTTCTGGAAGAGTCGATTCGGCTGCTGACGTCGAAGCTCCCGGCTGTTTGATTACCCGACGTATCTTCATCAATCTTGCTCTGTTTACCAAGTTCTGCTATGATGACTTGTTTATTGCTCGTTGCCTGCTTTTCGAGGAAGCAAAATCCTAGACTAGTATTCAGTCTCTTCATAATGTTTATAATGTATCTACAGGACTTAATCACGATTTAATTCATTGTTTAAATACCTCGACGTTTCGGCAGCGTTACAACCGCCGTGGTCACGAGAAGACTCATATTTAAACGATGAATTAAATCGTGATTAAGTCCTGTAGATACATTATAAACATTATGTGTTCAAATCGCGAAAGTTTAAAAACAGTCTCTTCATCTTTGGCATTCGCTAATAGATTGAATTTATTCACATAACTGATATTTTAATTTTACTCATATAAAATTTTGGATAATTACGTTGCATACTATCAGGTTTTGTAGTTATATACATCGTCGGTTCTGTTGAATTTGAAATTTCCTTGGTATTACGCATTTCTTGAGCTTCGAGTGTGGTCTATTCATCAAAGTCAGAAAACTAGTTAAGCTACCATTGATCACAAACTTATACCCTTCATTTCTAATAAATTCCAATAAATTCTACATTCCTGAACCGACCTTCGTTCTCTATCGATTTCACGTTATTTATGAAATCACTGTGATTTCGTTAGCGGCCCTTAAGGGCGTTCATACATATTCATTCAGATCATGTCGCAATTACTATGAAGCATGTCAATGCTAGTCTCTTCCTTGAAGGTCCCGCTCTCTCAGTGACGAGAAGACCCGTACACACTCCACTGCGTACCGCATCTCATATTTTTATGTTCTATGGCATAACTTATTATTATTGGTCTGCTACTATTCATTTAATTAATATCGTCATCGTCCCTCAACATCAGGCCAAATAAGATCAAAAGCAAACGAAATTAAAAAAACGAGTAATACCAAAGATTACATAGTTACAACAAAACACAGCTGGGAGGTAAAAAGAGCTCTGTAAATTTAAACGAAACGGTTCACTAACAACGGCAAAGAACTGCTGACAACATTTTCATCACAAGTGTTTGCAACTTGGAACCAAATACTTACACCATGTTCAACTGTTCAAGCAATTTGTTATCGAATAAATAATTAAGTAAGTAAATAAGTGGATTCTGTACGTGACAAATAGTTTAAACACAACATTTTTTACACTACAAATAGTTTTTATCTATTAGTTCCGCTTGTATAGGTGTTTTAGTGAAAGTAACCGCGGCCTCTCAAGTTTCCATTTCATCGTGATCTTGAAATTAGGAACCAGTTCTAAATCATCGTGAATACGAGTAACAGCGGTACTGTGCCACTACCCAACTACGACGTTTCTTTATCTATGTATCTCTTTTTATTTCCACTAGAAATTAACGAGGCAGGTATAGTATACCTATAGACATTTAGTTAGACGGTAGCTGGTAGCTGCAGCACTCTACCGCCTAATTAAAACGGTTATGGCTTTGCTATTGTTATGTCCTTAATTTAAAGTGATGATAAAAATAGAGCAATATCAAAACCAATGCCATTTTCTTTCGGCGGTAAACCCTGGTCGGTCCGTGCCGGCGGCGCCGGCTCGCGCGTTGTCGCTCCTATGGTACATCGACCTCTGGCCCTGTCGCAATATTGGCAGGTCAAGGCCGGAACCTTGCTACATGACCGCTTTATTACCATTACATGAGGCAACAGTCCTGTCCACCTATGATGACACTGATATTATCTAAATTGCTGTTATTGTAACATTTAGTGACGTTAGTAAGATATGTGCGTTTGTAGTGAGTTTAGTTTTAATTTCCTGCGTTATCTACAAGCCTGGCAAGCTTAGGAAGCTGTCCTCAACTATCATTATTCTATCGCAGAAATATCATGGATTGCAGGACTTTGCCTATTGTCCCACTGCATAGTTATTGTGTTCCGATTTGACGAGGTTTTCAGTGGAATTATGGCACGAGTGTAGTTGCAATCAAGCAATGTTTCTGCTTAGCATCCCAACCAGTGAGACATGTGACGATCAACTTATCTGCAGGTCTACTACGAAGACCGATAAACGATATATCGGCCGAAGTTATGGACGTTTTATACCACGAAACACAATCGGTCGGTTGATCCGATCGGGCGTTTCGTTCATCCCGACCGACACTGATTTGACAGTTTTTGTGTCATCTACCAACCGATTGTGTTTCGTGGTATAAAACGTCCATAACTTCGGCTGATATATCGTTCATCGGACTTCGTAGTAGACCTGCAGTTTCTTCAAAGGTAGATCAAGACTTTCGTAGATCCAACTACATAAATACATATAATTATTGATTGAGGCGTCGAAAGGAGGCTAAAAACTGTCCCAAATTTACAATACCATTGTTTATATTTAAAATAGGTACATGTCCACTATACCCATGACCTTGTTATGAGATCCTAATGACGAGTACAGTTTCGTGAACTCAAAAACACTACCTAACCTGAGAAGTGAATCGTTATATCATTAAATAAAATAACGACAATAATGCATTATTATAACTTTCTACAGTCGAGCAGTAGGTCAGGTCGCGTGGTAATGAATTAAATGAACTTACGGGTGCACTTTCACTCGCTGGCACAAGCAGACGTGGAGACGCTGCTCACATACAGACGCAGCATATGTTGCTTTCTCAGAAATTTACCCTCATTGTCTGCAATCTAAATTTAGGTAGCACAACACAATTTTCGTACAAAAAATGACAAAGATACTCCGTTGTATACCACATCATCGGTTTACCATCAGCGAGATGGTGTGGCGTTTAGCGGTTTAGAGTAACTCTTTAAATTATTAAAAAAAGATTTGCACTCAAAGCAAAGCGAACCCGCTCAAATCGGTAATGAAGTTCTAAAAAGTTCACCAGGGTACAATCATCATGGAACAGGAAGTGAGTCACGCTACACAGCCTTGGAAGTCCGAATGATTCGTTCTGCCCACCAGAACGGTTAACGACACCAGTTTTTGCCATCAATACGGCCGTGGAATGTCCGAGAAAGATATTTACGGTACAAACAAGCACATAATTAAAAATAAGGAATGGACATAATTATGGAAGTTGGGGCCATACCATTGTACAACATATAAACACATAATCTATCTCTAGAATGTGAGTGAACTTAAAGGGCTAGTGTAGCGGCTAATTCTACTGAGCATCTCAAACGTTGAAAATATGCAAACCTCGGAGAAACGTTTACATATTTGAGCCTTTTGGTGATGAGACATGGCGCCCTTTGGGTGCCAGAAGCTCATCTTATATTCAAAAACCTTACCGAGCGCTGGTTAGACCGACGCTTAACCAAATTTTGGCGTTTATATGGTTCAACTTATGAGTATTACTATTCAGCTTGGTAATGCTAACAGCATACGAGGTACGTTGTTTACTGGTAATGTGCTCAAGGGAGCATCTCTATTATTTCCTAACTTAATTGTAAATAATTCAAATATCCGTAGTGTATATGAGTTATGTATGTAATGTAGTGTGGTTTTAATTGCTATTTTGTTTGGTTAATACGCTCTGTCCTCTAAAAAATATTACCCCTCATCACTGTAATACCTCCTCACATATGTAATTGAGCTTTCGCGATAACGTCATTAAAAAAACCGTACGTCTTGGTTTAGCAGTTCCGATGGCACAAACTGATACAGACACAGACAGACGCGTCAAACTAAAAATAAAGCAAAGGCCGTTCTCCTACTGCATATAAAGATAACGGAGATACTTCCACGATAATATATGACAAAGAAATCCACTAGAAAGCAATGCTGATTACTAAAAAGATATCTTATCTTTATTTATCTTCGGATATACTTGTATATAGGGGATTACACAAAACTAGTATGTGTACTTAAGCCGAAAAGCGTGCTTTGTTCTACCCTTCTTAACTTGTTGACTGTTATAATGGTAGGACTCTTTGCAAAATCCGCCTCGGGAAATACCACCCCTTTGCCAAGTATTTTTCCGCCAAATAGCAGTGACATGTGACAACATTACTGGGTCAACGAAAGACTATTGTAATCAATGTTTCAAATGAAATTACAGGGCAAAGATGTATGTCACCTTCTATCTCTGGGTAAAACGTTTATTAACTTTGGCTAAATTTAGTGACTGAATTCAGATGCTTATTTAGAAGCAAGTGTACGTCGCTTCTGACTTTAGTATGCTTACTTTCTCAAAGCTTTACACTTCACTGAATTCAGTCAACTAAATTTAGGCAAATGTAATTACGTAATCAGTCTTTAACGAGAGCAGTACAGTACTAGGCAGTGATTTGGATTCATTATGTTCAAATAATGCCTCCTGAGACCCCGGGTTCAAACCCCACACGCACCACTGTCTTTTCGAAGTCATGTGCGTAATGCCGCTAACTTAAAACGGCAAAGGAAAAAAACATCCTGAGGAAACCGACATGTGCCTAGAATCTTTCGAAGTCATGTGTCATCCACCAACCCGCACTGGGCCAGCGTGGTGGATTATGGCCTAAACTCTCTCCTTGCAAGAGAAGGCCCGAGAAGCAGTAGTTCCCAGCAGTGGGAACATTTAGTGGGCTGTTGATGATGTTAAAATAACTGTGTGACTGTGGTGTTATGAGCACGGAGCAGGCGTGTTTCTTACCATAAAGTGCATCTTAGCTCGTCTCGTTACTCAATGTTAAAAAAAACATAGTACGCTAACCAAGGGACCAAATTAAAGATTTTACATACCACAACCCTTTCGGCCGAGTACGGGCGTTTTGCGTAGCCTAACGATTCTATCTTAATAATATATGCTGCGTAAACCATAAAGAGATTAGATAAGTTGTATCTCGGTAATCTCCATTGTTCTCTTCCATCTGAGTTCAATAGTTAGCTCCAGTAAGTACCTTATCCAGGTTTTTACCTGTGGTACTTGGTTGTAAAATATATTGTTGCGAAAGTGTCGATAGAGCATATACTTTTCCTGAACACTTATTTAGCAAATGTGTAAAATCTATATTTCAAAAGCCACATCGTTTCATGGGTGACGTTATACAAACGCGAACGAAGAGGTTTGACTCCAATTTCGCAATAAGAATCTAGGCTATGGACTATAGAAGCATGGAAAGCGATGTCTCAATAAGTTTTTCCGATGGATACAATATCGTGTCTTGAAGTAGAGTGAATCGGTGGCAAAGTTGCACTTCCCCAGGCGGACTCAACACAGAGTACTACCCACTAGTAATACAGTACCTACTCTGCAATGAGTTTTACCACTGCTAATATGGTGCTTTCAATATATCAATTCAATTTCAATTGTGTTTCAATTTGAAAATATTTTCATTAGTCATAATATTGTGATAAATTGAACCTTTGCCTCTAACCATGGACTTATAAAAAAGTCGGACGTAGTCTCGTTAAAACAAAAACTGTGTCCATCGAGTCGGCCACATAATATGCACGTGTGCGCTGTCACATACAGGCTGACACGCACACATCAGTGGGTCATTACACGCGCTACTTGTGTATATGTGTGCGTTTCAGTCTATCAGTGACAACCTGACAACGCACACGTGCAAATGTGGCCGACTCTAGTGACACAGTTTTGTGTTAGCGAGACTACGTCCGACTTTTTATACGTCCATGCCTCTAACAGAGACATTTATACCGCCAAACAGATAATGTGCTAACATTCGTAATGGTAGTTAGTACCGTCACTGTAGGTTGTAAAAGACTTGTTTGGTGTACAAGTTATGTTTTTTTTTGTATCTTGTTAATCAGTTCTTACTATGCTTCTTAGCAAATTACTAGATTAGACTTGTAAGATGTGTTGTATAGACTTTTATCAGTTTCAGCTGATTTACTCGTAGACAGTTCGGAAATGTGAACTGGACAGCAAGCTGGGTAGGATGGTTTTTCAGCCTTGCGTTGTATTTGCTTGCGAGTGCCTTTATATCTTCCTTCACCGTTGGTATGCTTAGGTGTTCGTGTACTGCACTGTTTCTAAAGAACCAGGGAGTTTGATAATTTGCTTGAGGTGATGTTTTTTGGCTCTTTGTACTATTTTTTTTGTCGCTGCAGGCTCATAACTGGATCCCATAGGTTTAGTCTGATTTTATGACAAGCGACAAGTTGGAATTTCTGCCTAAATATGTTTTGAATATGAAATTGCAAAGCGACCAGCCACAATTAATAGCTTCGATAGCTTTTATTAGATATCATTAAAAGTGAACTGAAACTGGCGTTATCTCGACGACCTCGTGTCGGATTCCGCAGATTCCGTCGCATGCACCGGCCTGCGATATTCGCATTATTGTCTGTTCATTGGTAAACAAATACTCGGTTGATAATGTTGGTATGCGTAAACGTTGCCCACTCCCTGCCTGATACTGAACGACTCGAGGAGTCAGTCAGTCAGTCTGTCAGTAGCAGCTACGGTGAGAGTGTAATGTATTCTCATCGATAGAGAAAGTGGAATGCAACGGAGCCACACGGTGCTCTGTATATACTATATTTTTTATTAGTACAAGTACATTTTTGTACTTTTGTTATAACTTATAATATAGTTACAATCTTGGTGTCTTCAAATCGAGAGTGAATCGGTTTCTTCTAGGTACGCTCCATCGTAGATCGCATTATCGCTTAATATCAGGCGAGATGGCGGTCAAGTAAACGCTGCTTCTTTTCTTCCGATGTGTATAATCCATTTTTTTGTATGAACTTCAGTTGTCCCACTTCTGGGGAAAGGTCTCCCCCAATACAACTACTATGATAAATTTAAATGTAGTCGAAAAATTTTGTTCTTTGATGATTTTCGTTTTCTTACGATGCTTTTAGTCACCTTTGTAGGCCAGTGATGACAACAAACCTGAAAATCTACACTTGAAAAAAATAATCGGTCAGACGAAATTTGAACCGACGAGCTCACCCTTGTACTCGTAATACCGTTGTGTATGTTTTAGCCACTAAGCTACCACGGCTTTTTCAACTGCAAAGCGCGTCTCATTGATTTATAGTACGAGAAACTATGCGCGGAACCATTTGTAATAGTTTTTATGACATGAAAACTTTTTTGTGCCAGGCCTGAGGACAGTTTTTATTAACAATCTCAGAACTTTTTGTTACATTTTATACATAAAGCATTGGTATCTGTATTTATCATTATAGTGTTCCCGACAAATAATAATCTGTAATTTTTAAGTCTGTCCGACCTATTTTGGACTATGTAACTCTGTCATTTAAAAAAAGGCCATTCCTAACTTTCATCTAAACTTCCGCATTTATAATTTTAATAAGATACATATTTTATGCTCTCTACAGTAAAACAGAAAATATATACCTTTAAGATTGAAACTTGGTGACCATTATTAAACCGTGGTGTATTAAAACAAAAATTGCTTAATTCGAGCCATTCGAGGTAGGAATTTGCAACTGAATTCCATGTACGTATAAAAAAGTCGGACGTAGTCTCGCTAAAACAAAAACTGTGTCACTAGAGTCGGCCATATTTGCACGTATGCGTTGTTAGGTTGTCACTGATAGGCTGACACGCACACATATACACAAGTAGCGCGTGTAATGACCCACTGATGTGTGCGTGTCAGCCCGTATGTGACAGCGCACACGTGCATATTATGTGGCCGACTCGATGGAGACAGTCTTTGTTGTAGTGAGACTACGTCCGACTTTTTTATACGTCCGTGCTGAATTCCCATTAAAATTGGTCATGGCACAGAAGCCTCTGTGTGACAGTCTGACTCGCATTTAACCGGTTTGTTTCATGTAAACACAAAGTAATGGTTGCACATTACTTAGCAACAATTTAGACTCGGTTAACTTGTAGCACCAAATTATTACCTCATGTTTTGTCTACACCGTAAAAATACTCATTTTACATGCATCCGCTAAAATACAAATTAATGGGCCATTTAAAATCAATTGAGTTATAAAATGTAGCCGTAACAGCTATGAAAATGCCGATGATAAAACTAACTTTGTAAACTGACTAACGACCTCGGGTACTTTGTTTTTGTGATTCCGGTTTGGATAGGGCTACCGATGTTGGATCCAAGCTATCACGGTTTTCACTACACTGTTATCATTAATATTTATATTCGAACCTACCTCGTGGGAAGAGCACGCTATTCATTGCACTGAGCGGAAACAAATATTGCGACAAAAAGTGTACACATTTGAAGACAAAATAAAAAAGAAAGAAAGTAAAAAAAAAATGCCCTAATTTTCTAGGTAATGATTTGGACTCTTCATGTTCCAATAGTTGCGTGTCACTGTGCTGTTATGTGTTAGGCATGTTGCTTACCATCAGGCACATGTCCTGATCGTCTCGTCACTCTTTATTTAAAAAAAATGCCCTATTTCTAAACATCATCTCATCTACCTCTCTGGTAATCACGCTGGTATCATTTATTTCGGGATCCCACACACCATCATAATCATTTGGCTTTACAATCTTGTTAGACGTTTCAAACAATGCCGTATTCGCGAGGAACACTTTCGTTGATGGCTCTACAACACGTCCTTAGCATAGAATAGATAATATAAATAGAACGGACACTCCCAACCCCCCGCCAATTTCAAGCTTCCTCACCCCTCAGGCCGTTTCGGATACGCTAGGAGCACTCAACGAAGGGCTGGTATCGAACATCTAATTCCTAACGAAATATCATCATGGTGGGTTGTTGTGCTGTTTACGGCTGTCCGTCAACTAAACGGGACCAAATTAAAAGCTTTATTTAATTTCCTAATGATAAAATAACGTAAGATTAGAAACTTTTCAATAACGTTGCTTTATAATATTACAAGCTTTGCTTAGTTTGGGGTCAGATGGTCTTGTGTGTGAATTGTCTACCAATATTTATTTATTTATAATAACGAAGTCGTTTTTAACTCAAAGTTCGTAACTCACACAGCCAGTAACTTATGTGCTCAAGCACGGATTGATAATGCCTGGAGGAATAATTGTAGTGACAGAATAAAGTTTCCTTCAAGGGTAAGTGTAAAATAAAATGCGAATGTGTACCTACTAACAGAAATAGATATCTAGGTACCTGATCTAATCTATCATCGGTTTCGTTTCATTTTACGCGGCAATACAAACACCCACAGTTTTCTGAAACAATTTAGAAATCTGTGCAAACACCCTTTTAATTAGAATAGTATAATTTGGCTCCATTCTATTTATGTAACTCAACATTATAGCAAGTTTATAGACTACGTCACCAGGTGAACTCAAGGGGCACAACTATTCAATGAAACAATTCAGTAGCCCTAGCGCTAACGCACACATTCACGCGTGTGTACGAACGACATCTGCGTAGTTGTGTGAAGAGTAGGCAACTCCACAGCGGCGGTTGTATGGAGTTTTAGTGGAGTGTCCGTGGTGTGTCCTTAGTACAGCAAAGGTGTCATACAAGACTCCATCATAATCACTGTAAATACACCATAATTAATGATACTGGTGTATTGAACACGGATGTTTGTTCTGTGTATGTGTATCTACGTGTCATAAGTTTGTATTTAAAATTATACATGTAACTAATAGCGATCGCGGTTTACCCGCGTAGTTCCCGATTCTATGATTGTCCCGCAATAAAAAGCTTAAACCCTCTACACACGAGCCCTAAAATCAGAGGAAATTACGTAAAATTAGTGGGGAGGACCCTACATGGCACCATATGATTGGATTTATGGTGCGATGTAGGCGATTTTACTTATGTGTCAAAGTGTTATTCCAGGCTACAATCTGTGTTTCAAATGTCCACCCAACCCGTTCTTACGTGATTGAGCAACAAACTGTCACATTTAGATACTTTAATTTGTAAAACGAATAACTCCATAGTAGCAAATTTCACAGGAGTCACACTAAATCACCACTAAAATCTATTGCGTAACTGGTATTTTCATTATTTTAAGTGTTTATTAGTTAAAGCCGGGTCACACAGGGGCGGGAGCCGCGAGAAAGCGATCGCGATCCGGGACGGGATTTTTTGTAATATTCGAATTTGTATGCAACCTGACACATAGCAAGCGGGAGCGATCCGGCGCGATCCGATTTCCCGCGCGACAAGATCGTGACGACAAACAAGAGATCGCTTCGCCATGCTTCGCGGGAAGGACGCGCGACGGACGGCCCGCGCGGGCGCTGTATTCTACGGTAGTCAGTACAAGCTGTCACACAGGACAGAGCGTTCGCGATCCGATCTCACGAGTTGTATTTTTTACAACGTAAGGTCGTGAGCAATTTGATCGCTTTTGGTGTCACACCGACTGTGTTCTCGCCATCTGCCCGCCGCGGGCTGGGGGCAGTAGCTCTGTGTGACATGATACGGACCGCTATCGCTTTGCACTCGATCGCTATCGGATCGCTATCGGATCACTCCCGCCTCTGTGTGGCCCGGCTTTTAATAAGGAACACTATTTCCAGAGGGATGTTTGTTTTTTTCTTTTGATGCTTTAATTTTTGTTTATACTATTAAGTTTTTAGTAGCTATTTTAATTTTTGACACTTATTTGTACGATACCTATTATCGTACAATATAAAGTTCAATTTAAACTTTAAAAATGTATACTCTTTGTATGCTCTTATTCTGTTTTTTTTTTATAAAATTGACGTGTAAATTGTACATTTATCAATAAAGAACTTTGACTTTGACTTTGTAGCCCATGTGAAATTTGCTACTATGGAGTTATTCGCTTTGCAAATTAAGGTATCGATTTGTGATTTGTAGAAATGTCCATAAATGTTTATTCTTAATTGTATTCATCCCCTCTGAATAGAACAACAAACGAATCGTGTAAACTTTTTCTTAACATATTTTATCTGCTTACGTTTCCCCGCCATTTTGCATTATGCAATAATGCTATCTGTGATAGAGCGCGCCCTTAACGAATCAGCTTCACTATCTATTTCCCAAAGGAGGTTTTCGTCGCAGTGCTCGAAATGTTTAACGGGCTGTCCATAAAAACAGTGCTTTATAAAATCACTATAATGGCAATTCTCCATATATCACTATTATGGTTTCACTTTATTGACACACATGACCATGACCATCTAGATCAAGGGTCAGCAACAGGCGGACCGCGGTCCGTTTCCGGACCGCGAAAGGTCGAACCTCGGACCTCCAAACATTGTATTGTATGGTATACCGAGTATACATTTGAAAATGTAGATAAGGTACACCTTTATTAATTGAAACAATATTTTTGACAACGTAGAATTTACCTTAGAAAAAAAAAAAAAAAAGTATTTTCTGCATAGCGGCTAAGATAAACTTTACAATTTCAAATACACGCCCCCTTCGCCACCACACTCTGCCCCGCTGTCCGTGGATACGTGGAACGCTGTCCCCGCCCAAGATAAATCCTCGAAGACCATCTCCGTCCAACAACTACCGGAGAACGCAGGCCGAGGAGAGCAGTATCCGCGGAGTGGCTATCTTCAGGGACAGCAACAAAGAAGGATTCGAAATAAGCTTTTGCTTCGACTGGGAACGGAAAGGAGCCCGTTTATCACCTGGATTGTCTTGCCTGCTCAATGGGAGTACCGCAAAAGCCACAAAGAAGCTCAACACCTACAACGCTACGCCATGTGTGCGAGGTAGACGGCCACCGATTTTGGTTGGTGCGATCGAAAAACAAAACGATTGCACTACTAGAGCACTTGGAAGGTCGGACGCCTTTCGCTCAGTCAAGTGCGCTGCTCGCACACCTGAGCAGAAATGCCCCGGGCGATAAGCGTGCATGCGCAAGTTGCAGATCGGTTCACAGCAACAAATGAGCCGACAAGAGACAGGTTGAACGGCCCTGCTATATCACAGCTTCGGAGTCCCGGAACCACGCACGTAACGTCTTCATAGAATTTATAGCCACACTGAGAGCGCCAAGACAAGTCAATATCAAGATTTTCGAAAACATCATGCAGTCCTATAGGCTGGGAAGAGCCTTTAAGAGGCTTCACGCCTCTTAAAGGCGAAATTCGAGGAGGCTGAAGTAGCCATTTACAATAATGTCACTTCCCGGATCATCAAGAGAACCATGACAGGATAGTACCTGTATGGTAGCTTACATGGCTTCATGACACTGAGCGAAAAAGAGACGATGCACGCGGGAAGATCTGTTTATGCGACACCACCAAACGACCCAATTATATTTGCTACCCGATGCACCAAGATTATGCTGGACGATAAGATCAAAGAGATGGCCAAGACCATCGAAGGGAACTCAAACGTTTAAACGGGTTGGGAAAACTAGGAGCTACCGAGAATACAGGTTGTGAAAGACAACTTGGGTGATGAGACATTTTGACGTGGACAAGGACGCCATCATCACCACAACAACTGAGACAGCAAAAGATCTAAGAGAAAAGCTACTGCAACGTATCGGAAACCTGGTTAAAATACAGGTCACAGTGCGAACCATAGCTTTTGCTCTGGTAAATGGTTTCGGTTATAAAAAATAATGTTGAAGCATGAAGCAACTGAGCTTCATGGTGGAAGAAAGCTGTCATGAACAGATTAACCTAGAAGAGACACTTCGAGTTTGCTGTTCTTCTCGAGAACCAGAACTATAAAGAACTGGGTCAAGCGCGTTGGTGTAATTTATTGCATTGATTTTAGGTCTTGGGTTTTTGTTATAATTACAAATTTGGTTTGAAACCGTACAATAAATACTAAAATAACTAGCACTTAATTACCTATAACCACAAAAAAAATCTGGACCTCGGTAAAATTTTCGCCCAGCATCCGGACCCCGCCTAAAACTACTTGCTGACCCCTGATCTAGATCATCCGAGTTTACCCGAAGATTTCTTTCAATTACTAACGTGACGCTTGAGTTCAATTCACAACCCAGGGAAAATATGTAAGTATGTGATGCGTCAAAACAAATTTTCACTTCAATAACTAACGAAAAACTTTAAAACTTGTGCGACAATTTGGTAGCTATTTTCCTCTCCTGGCAAGCATAGGACGGAAATTATTTAAAAAGTGAATTTGGATGTAGTTAGTAACCCTACTCTTACAATGTTAAGTTCACGCTGGCTGCGTGAATTAATTTCAATTATCGAGTCGGTCGGCGCGCGGTGAGTGCAACATTTTAGCTGTCACAATGAATCGGGCCCGAATGTAATTAGTACATTTTGTATAACTACAAGCTTTGAAGCCGTGTTGGCCTAGTTGCTAAAACGTGTAATGTGAATTGCACGTTGCATCATGAGGGTCGTACGGTTGAATTCCGCTTGCACCTCTGGAGTATTTTAACCGAGGAGGAGGTTCTCAATTCGGTTTTGTTTTTTTAAGTGTAAACTTCTATTGGCGCACTACAGACTGATTTTTGGTGGGCTGCGAATTGAATTCCAGCGTCACGCTCGGGAATGATAAGAAATCTTCGGGTAAACTCGGGACCATGGACATTGGCCATGCTCATGGCCAGGCCCTCCGGTTTCACCCGCGTAGTTTCCAAAGTAAGCTATCAAATTCTGAGTTATAAGTTTTCACTTCTATCGGCAGTTCCTATGACTGCCAATTTTTTGTTTTGTATGCTTAGATCATCAGTTCGGAGGTGATGATCCCAAATTCATTTTATCAAAATCGGTGCGGTGGTTTTTTGAAATATCAACAAAGAACTAGAATTTGCTTACCTTTATCTGGGCGACGCGACGTCAAGGCGTCGCGTCATCGTAGATTTCACAACAATTTTATGAAATATAGTGGAGTGTTTTAGTTTAATTTTACATTGTAGTCGGATTTCGTAATTTCGGAATAAATTAATTACTTCATGAAAATTATACTTTGTTATTTTGAGATTTGATTTCGACGAGTTGACATACTAGCGTGTACGAGTACGCCACATTCATTTTGTAACGTATAAATGCAGACTCACAGATTTCTAAACAGATGAAACCTTCGTGAACGACACTGTGAGGCCAGTCATTAGTTATGTATGCGTGACAGCTCTCACCGACGTTGTCAAGTTACTCACGTTGGTGTGCGTGTAATGTTCCCAGTCTTGAAAAAAGTCCCACTATTGTTGTCTTAAGCTTTGGAAATTTTCACGTATAATAAACGCATAAAACATTATTTTAAAATTATTTATTATTACACCGATAATATATAATGCAAGGATTTCTTGTTAATAACTTGCTCCACAAAAAAGGAGACAGAAACGTAATTGAAAATTATAGACCTATTAGCCTCATGTCAAACATTTACAATTTTTTTTCAAAGCTGATCCTAAATAGAATATCAAGGATTATAGATGAAGAACAGCCCATTGAACAAGCTGGTTTTAGAGCAGGGGTTTCAACTATTGATCATATGCATGTATTAAAACAGTTAATAGAAAAATCTCAAGAGTATGGGAAAGACCTATACATTGCATTTGTCGACTACAATAAAGCTTTCGACTCAATCAAACACAATCTGCTCTGGGAGGCTCTAATTCAACAAGGAGTAAGAAAGAAATATGTTCGTATTATTGAAAATACAGCGTGGCGCTTTGGTGCCGACATTAAATGAAACCACCTATAAAATATCATATTTTGACCTATTCTGTCAAATTTAATTTCATTTATCGTTATTATTTACTGAGTTATTCGCAATTTTCCAAAATACAGTAATAAAGCAGCCTGTATCTAAAATTTCCTGCGCAGAGGTCATTACACCGCAGCCCACAGTCCATCCGATTTATCAATTAAAAATCAGGCGAAAAGCAAATACTAAAGAAACGAGATAGGCGATGTTCTGCAACACACTTGTAAATGTTTGTGAATGAAATGCAGACGAAAGAGACCTATTAACTAATGTTAAATGTAGTCTTTCTCTTTCTTTTATTTTTCACTAGTTTTGTGCTAGCTGCCGGGATGCGAAGTTGACCGTAGTCCCTGACACATTTCTCTAAAGGACGCGTTAAAACTTTTATTTTAAATCCTTAACTAGGGAATTTTGTAATCTAATTATTCCCGAAAAAGACGGTTACATGTTAAGTTTGTTCGTTCTTTTAGTGTAATTTATTTTTAGAGTCAGTGTCAATAAGATTAGCCGCTCAGGCCGGGCGCGCGTTGCCGTTCCGGCAGTAGGAAAGGTAAGTACAACGGCTTAATTCGATTTTAAACAAAATTACTTTTTCTCTCAAAGGGGTTTATTGGTTAGATTGTTTACGAAATTGAAATCGTATTGCAAGAAGTTTTTTTATTTTATTTTAAAGGAAGTTGTAGGTACCAACCATTTCAGCAGCTTTCACGCTAAAAACGGTAATGCCCTTTGTTATTACCAAGTGCTGGTCTAGTCCCGCGTTCAAATCCTACGCGCACAAACTGTCTTATCAAAGTCATGTGCGTAATGCTGCTAACTTAAAAACATCGTAAAAAAACCGACATGTACTTACTTACCTACAATCTTTCGAGGTCATGTTTATGTTAACCACCAACCGCGCTTGGCCAACGTGGTGAATTATGGCCTTGACTTTTTCCGTGCGAGAGAAGTCCCCGAGTCCCAGCAGTGGGAATATTTGATGGGCTGTTTATGCGAAGTGTCCTTGATTCTGACGACGCATCTTACTTAAAAAAGCAATCATTTTGTAATGTTTCGCCAAAGTTACAATAGATACCTACCTACGCATTTACCTATTTACTTTATTTTATTTTATTAGCTTTATTATTTAGTAGGTATTCGATTTATTAGTGATGAACAGGCATAAAGTTGACGGGGAGTCCCCGTTCCAAATTAACGCGCATTTGTAAGTACCTACCCCTCTCGACCGGGGCGGCGTTGCCACGCCGTGCGCCCGCCCGCGCGCCGCTTGCAGATAGGTACTTTCTGCAGTGCGACGTTGCCAGCTTGTTTTACGAAAAGCGAACGTAAATCACGCACACATCTGACGTTGGTGAATGAATCTAATGCACAGGATGCTTTTCGTTCGATCGCTTGATACAATTATTAAGTTTGTTAGAAAATATTTTTTTTTTCAAATAAGCGAATATTTATTTTTCACACCTTTTGTATGATTATTGGTCAGTAACCCTATCTGTGTGTTCATTTAATGTCGGCACCAAAGCGCCACGCTGTATACAGCGTGTGGCGGAAAGGTCCAACAATATTTATGGTAGTTCATCTATACTAAGTATCAAATCACATGTGAATATTAGACACGAAAGCTTAAAAAAAAATCCATACAAAGTTAAAAATTCGTTGTTTGTTATTTTGTTTGACAACCCTAACCGGCTGTACGGCGCGTTCACTGACCGCCGCGCCGCCGGCCACTGCGCGCGCTCCGTCGGTGTCGTGCGCGCCGCGCGCCGCCGGCGCCGGCGCATTGATACCTACTTATCTGTCGTTTGAAAATCTCCTAAATAGCATAGAAGTCGAACAAGAGAAAAAATTAGGCGTGGAAGCTATTGAACTGCCATATTCGATTGAGCCAGATAGCATAAAACAGATGCTTTTTATTAGCACTAACCTAAAGCCTTATTACTCTTGGCTAAATTTGTTCGCTACTGAATTTAGTGAAGTGTAGTAATACCTAGCATTCAGTAAGCTACGAGCCTACGAGTAGCATACTACATTCAGAAGCGAGGTTTGCTTCTTTCTAACTTGCTTCTGAATTCAGTCGACTAAATTTTGTCAAACCTTCAAACAATATTAGACAGGAAGGATGGAAGGAATGTCAAATGAAATAAAACTAAGTAGGTACGTGTTTGAATCGAAAGTCAAATAAAAAGTTAGAATAATTACTTAATTTAATTATTTAAACTCTCTAATAAGAATGGAAGATACCTACACTAACTACTTATTTTTTACTAAATTAACTAACCTTTTAATAATCTCATTATTATTTAACCATAGTCGCACTGTAATGTAACACTAAAATTTCAGTGCACAACAACACAACACAAACATATTTATCCATTTCACACTGCAATCCAAGGTGCTTGCGGCGCGGCGCACCTTCCTCCTACGCGTAACGAGGGCGGCCTCAGAAGTATCAGTCCAGGGTGGTGGACCAGCACCCAGCACTGCTGGTAGTACTAAAACAGGCCCTGACTCGGGCGTCTTTAGTGCTGTTCAGACGTTTGCGGGAAATTTCACGTTCTTCATGGCGACTAACTGGGTACCATGTCTGGGTACAGTGATGACATCGTAGATATCAATTTTGCGATAAAAACAACACACCACCAACGACGCTACAGAGCGACTGAACTTTCAACTCAAAATTTAAACCTCAAATACTTCTAAAAATCATATTGGACAGCGGGCTTCGCCTTTCGGCATGGCGCGCCGCGCCGTTCCGAAAGGCGAAAAACCGCAGCGGCACAACGCGTCAATCGGTTTGACTCCGTTTGACAAATGCCGACTTGCCGACAGTCCGCCGTGGACATTTCGCAAAGAATAAAATAAAATTAAGAAGTGAAAATTAATTTGAAATGGTACGAAATGTATCACAGTATGTACCTAACTGATTTTGGCATACATACGCTTTCTTTCGTGTTGTTGAATTTAAATATTCTACTATCACAATCAATTAAACAAACATTAGCAATAGTGTTTTTAATTCATAAAATTGGTCGGTATAGTGATGAGCGAAAAGAGACGTACACATAAAATTTAGCCGAACTGGCTTAGAATTTCTAAACCAGCGCTGTATACCGTAGTAGCTACCTACTCCTAGACGTTTTTTCTCTATGTTATTTTTTTCGAAGTAGGCAAAATAAATACAATACATATTCTGCACAAAATTTAGTCTTTGACAGGCAAGGTCGTTTGTTAGCTGTACATGCATTAGGGTTGCAGCTGGTCAATTTTACATCAAACTTTGACTCGTATTATCTCGCGATCTAAAGTGCTGAGGGGAAAGAGACCTTCGGAGATGAAGTCTATATCAGTGTTGGAATGACCTGTTAAAATATTGTTGGACCTTTCCGCCACACGCTGTATATGCTAACAGCACTGCACAGACCAAGTTACAATCCACAGGTCATAGACGAGACGTTTTATAACGGCGAGGAGATTTGTTCTTATCTATTCGTTTCATAACTATAGTTTTCATCAACACTATTAGTATTTTTATTAACCCTAGTAACGGCGAGGATTTGTATTTGGCATCGATTCACATTAAATAAAAAAATAACGATTATAAAAATAGGGCTTAAAATTGAATTATACAATGTTCATCAATAATTTGGTCTACGAGTATCTTCAAAACAAAATTAGAATCTATATTTTACCTTAACTTCAGGGAAAATAATTTCAATTTAGTATAGCAACACTGACCTATTTTCGTTGAGGTGTTGTGTTTCTATTCATCAATCGAAATAAAATCGTCTAAATTATATAAATACCAGTAAAAATATTCTAACTTTCTTATGAAATTTCCTTTTTTTATTTTTGGGAACAATGTTTGCAATGTTTGATGACACAAGACGGCATAATCTTAAACAAAACATAAAATCACACGGGACTCCCGTACGAGACGGAAGTCAGTTTCGTACTGACTGGAGTTTGTATTTGCTTTGGCGTTTGATATTTGCTTTCCGGACCTAAGGATCTGTGTTCCGCACGTTCCATCTGCCTTTTGTTTTAGAAATCTGTGTGCAGACTAGTCCAGAAGTACAAGTAGTAAGGCAGACTATTTCAAAAAAATCCTTCACCTTTAAAATGCTACTTTAGGCCTGAGTAGTATAGGCTATATTCGTATTTATTGACTCGAATGAAGTCGGGGCGGACAGCTAGTCACTATTGTAACTGCAGCAGTTCAAAGTCAAAGTGTTTTACTGTTGTTCGTTTGTTTGTTCCGCTTATACAGGAAAGGAACGCTGTCGCTGAAGTGCGAACCGCAAACACCAGCATTAGCGTAGTACGCTGTGCACTCTGCAGCCAGGTGGACGATCTGCGAAAGCCTGGTAGAAAGTGAATCCGGAAACCAGAAGACCGCGTCTTGTGGCTTGTGGCATTCCGTAGGGGAAATATACGACTAATGTTGATCTATCGCTACTTAAATTATTTGTAAAGTGAAATACTGACATACAATATGACACGATAACAAAGAGTAACTCTGAAGGAAAAATGACGATTAATAGTAGTTAGGCTCTATCGTCAGAAGAAAAATTGGAGATCCATAGACAGTTACATTATTTGTAAAAAACTTGTAAACATGTAGTATTCAAATAGAAGATATCATAGAGAATATGATATCAAAGAGTAATTTGATTAATACTAATAGGTTAAAGAAGTTCCCACAACATAAGTATGGACTTAACTACAACAAATTTAGAGAGATGTTAAGTGACGGGTAATTTATTGTTCTAAGGGATAAGTAGTTTGCGTACTAATTGTTCTAGTAATTGCTGCTAAGTGATGTTCGAGATGTCAACATCATGTTAAGTGGGCAACTATTATTTATACATTGGCGATGTCGTTAGGGAAAATAAATATTACAATGTAGTTTATCTAATTTGTGTCATGTTTGTTTACTATGGGTACGCGAACTTTAATTGTTTCTGTGGCATATTATATTTTTGGAACATTCCCGATCTTTTGTTGGTGAGCCAGTATTTCAAGAATGGCTTAAGTCCGGTAGGATTACATATCTCCAGGTATACTCGTATGGTGAATACTGGATAGAGTTTGTTCCTATTCCTACCGTATATTGTTCCAAGTCCGGTAGCTAGAAAAGATTATCTGGGGCCAATTGCTACAGGCCCATAAAGAAAACGGTTGTACTGTTTTTTTTCTCGCTCTTGCATTTTGGTAAATTTCGTCCCATGTTATGACGTTATGAGTAGGGGCTTAAATTCTATTTGATATAGGTACTAACATTTTCTAGCCATACTGACGGTTATGCTGTCACACGTTGGTCAACTGAGGTTCAAAAACAAACAAAGAGTTTCCAGCAAAGTTACTACGAAATGTCCTTAAAAGATGTAGTGTGAAATCACGCTATAAAACGTGCTGGTTTTTACGATACTGATCATCGAACTATAACTTGGCAAAAAAGAGGGGAATAACAACAATACATAGTCTCTATCATAAATAACATAGCGTGCCACTTTATGAACATATCAACTATGAACTATGTTCCCACACTTTTGTGTGGTGTGGGAACACAAGAAGAGAGTCAAGGCTATAAAATAAAATAGAATAAGCGCTGGCCAAGTGCGTATCTTTCTTGCAACGTATCGGATTCTTCGTAGTGTTTTCCTTTAGTTTAAAAAACCTTGGCGTTTCAAAAAATACAATGAGATTAGAAGCCGTAGTGGTCAAGTGACGAAAACGTTTGAATTCATTGGTATGAGGTTGTAGGTTCTAATCACTATAAAAATACTTTTAAGCATTAACAATATTTGAACAATTATTTCGGATTTTTTGTTTAAATCGGTCCATTAACTATTAAGTAAAATGTAATAAAATTAAATATCAAATGTAATAGTAGGTAATAATTTGTATATTTGTTTCTTTGTTTCACAATAACGATATTTCTATCTGTCTAATTAATTTACTGTCTCTTAAAATCAGTTTGTACTGGAGGTGGTTCATTGTTGCTCTTATAAGTACGTATCTCTCGGCTCAGCTAGTATAAGTAGACGAACCCATACTGTGTTTCAAGAAGCTTCTTAGTTTTAATTATGTTATATTATCGTTTCATGGTTGATGTTCCAAAATGCGAACGAAGAGATTTGACTCCACGTTTGTGATAAGAACGTCTAGGTTGTGGAATGCGTTGCCTGAGTGGGTTTTCCCTGATGGTTACAATCTTGGTGTCTTCAAATCGAGAGTGAATCGGTTTTTTCTAGGTAAGCACGCTCCATCGTAGATCTCATCATCGCTTAACATCAGGCGAGATTGTGGTCAAGTGCGAACCTATTATAGTTAAAAAAAAAAACTGGTCGGTGGATCTAACAATGTTATCTGTCATTGTTTGATATATTTTTTGCCAACCTGTAGATTGATGTATTTGGAGTGCGCGGTCAAACGGCGTCGGTGGTTGTTTGATATTCAATTACTTGTCTCGCGTGCTGGTAGGAAGCCCGTCTGACTGCCAATTGATCGGAATTACTTTTGAATGACTTCAATTGTGTGGCCTCTCCTATATGCTCACATTGTCATGTACGGGTCCTTGAAAGATTCTTTGCGAATCTGATCAACCTGTACGTATTTTGATACAATCGAATGTCATTGATGTTTAGAAATAGAAATAAATTTTATTGCTTAAAACCGTGTACATTGATGGTGTTATAAAAGTTTAATAATTAATATAATATAATAATAATTGTTTAATAACAATGGCAGCCCACTCTGGGAACACAGTGGGCTCGGCTTCTGGTACTCGGTTCTTTCTCTCACAAGAAAAGTTTTATCCACTACGCTGGCCAAGTGCGTGTTGCTGGGTATTCCAAGATGCCTATTTCTAAACGACGGTTTCTTCCTCATGTTATCCTTCGCCGTTAAGTTAGTGGTGATGATAATGTAGTTTTCGTCACCGTACAAAGAGCACATAAATTAAAAGTGTATTTGGTTAAATCTGCAAAAATTAATTCGTAACAGTGGCGACGACGTTACATTCGCATTTAATGAATTCTCGAATGTCGTGAGTCACGTGAGCAGCGGCGTGTGCGCAGCGTCGCCGGCCGCTAACACTCACCCAAACAAACAATGGACTAAAGACAAAGTAATGTTACAAAAAAATACCCTACCTGTTAGTTGATCATTGAAAATTATAAAAAAATATTTTATGTCCGAAAAGATTTACAAAAACTTTAAATAATCTGTAGTTTTGTTATGTATGTATGTGCATTGTACAATATTTCGTATACTTAGATTCGTTTGACATAGGTAATTTATGATAAGCCTACTTAGTCAAGCTTACGGTTCTGGCGCTGTCCGCTCGTCCGTCGTCGGAAACCAGAAACGCGACATATTGATCGCTGCAACAATGTGTGTGTTCTACGTTGCGGTGTCCGCGTTCGTTGACATTACCTACTGCACATACAATATTGCGTTTACTGCGCCTGTAAATTATGTAAAATGTGGTTCCAGCAATCTGGCAGCACCACACACTGTCGCCTTATTGACGTTCCGCTTTCTTAGTGGTCTGCACTTCAAAGTGTTATATCTGTTTTTTTGGTGGTGGGACTCTTGGCAGAGTCCGCCTGGGGAAGTACCACACCTTTGCCAGTTATTCTACCGCCAAGCAGTAATGTGCAAACGTTACTGTGTTCCGGTTTGAACGGCAATGTTTCCAAAGAAATTACAGGGCTTAGTGATATAAGACCTTAGATATCTGGGTGACGAGCGCAGTGCAGTGCTAGGTAATGATTTGGACTCTTCATGTTCCAATAGCTGCGTGTCACTGTGCTGTGTTATTTGTCAGGTATGTTGCTTACCATCAGGCACATGTCTTAAACGTCCCGTAACTCTTTATTTAAAAAAAAAACTGTTCTGTGGTTGCTACTATGTCTAAACGAAAAAAAAAGAAGGCCCTAACAATAACTAGTAATTTTATAAGGTGACGAGTATATCCCGTAGATATGGCTAGTGATTCCGCACCCTTACATTCAGTCTGGATGACGGGTCCAAAATAAAGAGAACAGCCAGACTCGAAATCAACATCGGTAGTGTCAAGTCGGGTGACACGTTTGTCAATTTTAAAGTACCTACCACTAGATTAACAGTTTTGACAGATTACAATACTCATATTACTGGCCCCTATCTCTTTGTTTGACGGCCTATCATTTAACGTGTCTTTGGCGGAATTGTGAGGCTAATCCACAAAGAGCCATTCATAAAAAAAAAACAGTTTTGACTTGACGAGTGCTAGTCTAATCGGTGTAATCGCATACGGTCAGTTCAATTGTAAGCTATTTAAAATTAGCTTACAACAAAACGTATAGCACATTATTTTGTGTTTTCTTGTTATTGGCCTAGTTTTACTTCTTGCCTCTAATACTAATTCAGTAGTTGAACGTTAGGAAACCAATGAAATTTACAATTACGTTTTATTTGGTTTCGTCACCATCGGTAATCTTCAGCGGTTACGGTTACGACCGCTGGACGTAGAAACAGCGCGTCTAACTCTTATTTTGTAACGCGACCAAAGTAATGAAATATCAGCTGTTTATACAAACCCAACATTCAGACTCGACACAAACTACGGAACAGCAGATATCGCAGATTCATCATCATCACATTCAGATATTTCTTTTGGGTTAAACTTACCGTTAGTAGATAGATAAATGCTTCCTGTACAATGTGATATCAAAATACTGCAGGTGCTCCGCGGTATTTGGCGTGAATGGGGCTATCCGATGCAAAAGTCACTTTTCTGACTGATAATTTGCGAGATTAGTTCTCTCAAACAAAAATGTTTATGTATTAGTAGGTTCGGTTTATGTATTTTGTGCAAGGTAATCTTCAGGTTACTAGACTTGCCAACGGCGTATCTAACCGAATTGTGCAATGAATTAAACCTTTAATAATATAATTTGACGATGACTCAATTTAACTGATTTAGAAATAAAATTTAATACACAATTATACAGTGAATTTACAGCCAAAATACTTAGATACTTATAAGTTCTTACGTTCTTAGTTAATTTGAAACGTGCCTAATTTCTTTTAAACCTTGTTCTGATATGATAAAATCGACTATATTTGGTAACTCGACACAAGAAGCCTCTCTGCTACAAAAATCCTATAAGCGTGCATTAGTGCCGAGGATTAATATAAGCAATCCCTACTAATGTGAAAAATCAATCGTTTTGTTGGATATAAATAACAATAGTTTGATAAAGCGGAATGGCTCGAGTACATTTAACCACAAATCAACAAATCTAAATAACAAGGGCTATTTCTAGTGCCTTAAAATTTAGATTTCTTTCCGTAAAAACCCTTGACTTCTTTCAGTTCGCGTGTTTTGTTCACGGTATTAATCGTGTTGTTGTAATTGTTGCAGATGCTGCACGAGAAGAAGCACTGCCAGCTGGGGCACGAGCTGGCCGAGCTCCACATCTTCGAGCGGCTGCTCCGGTTCAGCGGGAACCACCTCGCACTGCTGCAGTGCTTCCAGGTAACCACCACCTTCATCACCATCATCTATCTTTCTTTATTCTCACATTACGGGACCGGAAGTTTATAACACTCTTCCTAAAATAGTTAAATCAGCACCGAGTTCGGGTAGCTTCAAAAACCGATTAAAAAGCTGGCTTATCGATCAAACTTTTTATAGTTACAGCGAGTTTTTATATAGTGACGGCAAACTCACAATAAAATTGTAAAAAATTGACATTGTTCATTACAATTGTAATAAGTACATATATTTTAATTTTTGACACTTATTTGTACGATACCTATTTTCGTACAATATAAAGTTCAATTTAAACTTTAAAAATGTATACTCTTTGTATGCTCTTATTTTGTTTTTTTATAAAATTGACGTGTAAATTGTACATTTATCAATAAAGAACTTTGACTTTGATCATTCGTCAATTCTTCGCTCTACTAACAAGAACAAAATTAAAAATGTTGACTAGCCCCCGACTACCTCAGATTTGTAATCTGTACAACATTTTACTAGTCAAGCCCTTTCATTTGATACCCATATTGCTCATATTAAGGGAGCTGTGAAAAAATATATGTATTTCGCCATTTTGTGGTAGCGGCCATCTTGGATATGAAATTAGTTATAGTGCAAAGTATTGTTCTAGTTAAGCCCTTTCGTTTGATACCCATATTGAGGTAGTAGCGAAAAAAAAATATAATTCGCCATTTTGTGGTGGCGGCCATCTTGGATTTGAAATTTGTTATAGTTTATAGTACTCTACTAGTCAAGCCCTTTCATATGATACCCATATTGAGGTACGTTGTGAAGAAAAATTTTAAATCGATATTAACCAAACGTAGCTAGGAGCATCCGCACGGGTATTAATCTTCAAATAAAAAAAAACCGCATTGAAATCGATCCATCCGTTTGAGCTCTACGGTGCCACAGACAGACACACACAGACAGACAGACATCGACGTCAAACTTATAACACCCCTTTTTTTTGGTCGGGGGTTAAAAACTGAGCACCTACACCTGCAGAAATAAATACAAAAAAAAAAAGAAAGCGATACATCTAGGAGTTTCTGTTTTCTATATCACCCAGACATTATTACACAACATTATACACTTATACAGTCTACCAAGCTAAGCTTGTACTATTGGACCTAGATAGCCGTTATATAAATAGACCGAAATTGTTGGATGTAGTTGTAAACATAGTGTGTGCATGTTTACGAGATCTCGACGGCGCGGCGTGAGTACGTCTCTCGGTAATATTAGCGTGATTAAATCCACTATTACGCCGTATCATAACCACACTCGCTCGCCACCCCATGTATAAATATTGATAAATAAATAAATATTGGTGGACACACACAACACTATCTGACCCCAAACTAAGCAAAGCTTGTGTGATGGCAGCCAGATAGCCCCATATATAGTTTAAATACATACTTGTTATACATAGAAACACCCAAACACAGTGCAAAAATTTGAATTCACACAAATATTTGCACTGGGTGGGGATCAAACCCACGACCCTCGGCTTCGCAGGCAGAGCCACCAACTAAGCCACTAGGGCAGTCAAAGTATCACAGTATCAATATGGTATACAGGGTGACGAAGAACACCTTACACACGCATACTTCTTGTTACACTTGTCTTAAGCACAACTTCTACAGATACACCTCCTTCATAGGTAAATACTACTAATTAAAAAAAAATTAAACTAAACCCGGTTTGCGTTATATTTGCGCAGTTATGAATAAGCTAAAATGAAGCTGTTAACAATTTGTCAATTTTTTTTTGTGGGAAATTCATTTACGTATCCTCACCATGCAGGGAGGGACATTATGAGGTATGTCGGCCTCGACACCATGACGACGACAGACGTGGTGTCCCTACCGACTAAAACCGCCACAGATTTCTTCTGCATGGCAAGGGCTCAGGGTCGCGGGCTCACTTTTCGCATTCCCGTCAACGACCCTGACCCTTGCCACCGTGATATTTTTCAAATGAAATTTCTGTACACTTTGAAATTTCATTTGATTGTCAATTAAATTGTAGCTCTGCCTGCGAAGCCGAGGGTCGTGGGTTCGATCCCCACCCAGTGCAAATATTTGTGTGATGAATTCAAATGTTTGCACTGTGTCTGGGTGTTTCTATGTATAATAAGTATGTATTTAAAACTATATAAGTATTATATCAGCTATCTGGCTGCCATCACACAAGCTTTGCTTACTTTGGGGTCAGATGGTGTTGTGTGTGAATTGTCCACCAATATTTATTTATTTAATTGACGTGGCAATATCACATGAAAAAAATATGATTGCATAACTATGTAAACAACGATTTACTAGGGTTTTTATAGTGTGTATGAAAACATGTGTTTTCATATAGTGTTACGTGCATTGTTCGGGAGAGTTATGTATTAGATCTATAAATAAATAGTTGAGTGAGTGTTATTGTAGGTTTCAATTAAGATGCGGTAAACGGCCCATTGTGCTCGTTTGTACAATGACGTTATGTAACTTCTAGCTGCGACAAACAACAGCTGTCGCCTCGAGCAAGTCTCACTTTTATATCACTCGTTGCAGGATATGCAGCTCATTTAAAAAAAATGAATAGTAATAATAATTTTATTTTATTATTATTCATTTTTTGCAGTTCATTAAAAAAATATATTTATACAGCTCATGTTTAAAAGTCGTCGTGGCTGATGGCTAAAACGTACAATATCTCAATCGTATGACTTCATGTCATGTCATTTAACCATCATTCTTTACTAGCTGCGCCTGACGATGTCCCCGCGGGCCCCGACTAAACATTTCTTCACAAATAATTTATTTTTGCGAAATACGAATCAAGGGTAATTTTTGAACAAACTCGTTTTTAAATATTTATTTACACCTTATAAAATATTCTAGCTTCAGAAATGACGAAACTTTCAAACAATCATACAAATTCTCATCCCCTATTTCAACAACCCCTTAACAAACACCCTTTATATCTGATGCATACTCTCCGAAATGATTTTAACTCATTTTGATTAAGAACCATTCGTACATGCATCCCAGTACGTGATATAAACCGATTACCCAATGATAGTAAACTTTCAATCAGTCGAAATTACAGCTGGTCTAGTCGGGAGAATGGCGACTGTCGATCCGGAGCCCTGGGTTCAAATCCGACACGCACCACTGTCTTTTAGAAGTCACGTAACTTAAAAAAACGGTGAAGGAAAACATCGTGAGGAAACCGACACGTGTGTCTAGAATCTTTCGGAGTCACGAGTCATCCACCAACCAGCACTGGGCCAGTGTTTCGCCATTTTGTGGAAGCAGCCATCTTGGATTTGAAATTTGTCAAAGTGCAATGTATTCTACTAATCAAGCCATTTTGTTTGATACCCATTTTGAGGTAGTAGTGAAAAAATAATATAATTCGCCATTTTGTGGTGGCAGCCATCTTGGATTTGATTTTTTTATAGTGTGTAGTATTTTACTAGTCAAGCCCTTTCATTTGATACCCATATTGAGGTAGGTTGTGAAGAAATATTTTATCCGCCATTTTGTGGCGGCGGCCATCTTGAATCGATATTAACCAAACATAGCTAAGAACATCCGCACGGATATTAACTTTCAAATAAAAAAACCGCATCGAAATCGGCCCATCCGTTTGAGCTCTACGGTGCCACAGACAGACACACACAGACAAACAGACAGACAGAAATCGACGTCAAATTTATAACATCCCTTTTTTTGGTCGGGGGTTAAGAACAACAAATTTCGCTTTTTACTGAAGATTTGATTTGTCCTTACGAGTAGTTACTTAATTTCGTTATTGACGCAGTTACGTAATTAAGATACAAGTTGAATAGATTACAAAACAATTTAAAATTAATAATTGATTAAGTCATTATATGAAACCATCGCATCGGTGGTCGTGATGGGAGAAACAATTACAAGTTCGTTGATGTGCAATTGATTTCAAATTTACTAATTTGTGACCGACTCTTGCGAAATCGACTAATATTACTAAGTGTAATTATAATGAAATGCTTTATCTACAACCTGTAACGACATGCGTCGGTCAAACTGTCACTGTCACGTTTTGTTATGGTTTTCGCGATTATTACCTTTATGTTATGAGACCATGCCATTGTGGCGCAGTGGCGGGAATGTACGATTTCACAAGCGTGAGGTCTCATGGGTTCGAACCCCGCATACACCTCTGAGCCTATTTCGAACTATAGATAGACATTGGACATGTTAGTCGTCACATCTGGCTAAATCGGTGATATCGTAAAAAAACACTTTTTTCGAGGATATTGGCATCT
Source organism: Ectropis grisescens (assembly GCA_017562165.1). NCBI lineage: Eukaryota > Metazoa > Arthropoda > Insecta > Lepidoptera > Geometridae > Ectropis > Ectropis grisescens. Next base: position 22,721,714 of record CM029774.1, read on the forward strand.
GTCAACTCTCTCTTAGTCGGGTGGTGTGAATGTAATTTACTCTTTGTCACAGAAGGCCCCGATCTCAGCAGCAGGGAACATTTAATCGACTGTTTATTCTTTTGCTACAAGTATTATTTATTACGGTATATTTATCGTATTTATACAGAATTGTTGTACAAAATATCGGAGACGTCACCGATATTTTGAAGCAGTTTCCTGCACTATGTTCTCGGGTAAACATCTCACCACAACCGCCATGTTGAATATCCCCCTAATTAATGTCTATGTGACGTTGTCAAAGATAAATCATCAGATGTAAACAGTTCCATAATAATTATTTCATTCCATTTCCATGAGACCAATAACGTGTCATCGCGTCTTATCAATGCAATCAAACTCAATAGCTACTTACTGGACTGCTCCATTACTCACGTCTTACGGTGAATATAATGGACTCCTCATTTACAAATAACCATTATCTAGCATCAGACAGTAGCGCTACGCGAAACCGGCTGGTCTGTATTGTACTAGCATCTACAAAATATTATGTGTGACCTGTGACTCACACACACCTGACTTCCATGAGTTAGGTATAGTCCAATGGCTTGGTTTACTTAGTTTGTTGTCTCACACGTCAGCCGTCCCAAATTCTAAGAAAAAAAAACTTGCCTATCGTGAACTTGTAGGCCAATGCCTTGACTTTGTTTGTACCCATAAGCTTCCTCCAACATTCCGAGAAAAAACAAAGAAATACCTACTTCTGTGTATTTGCTATGTACACAAAAGAACGGTGTCAATTATTGTTGACTTGTGAGCTGTGACTAATTGTAGACGTTCCAAGTAGGTGCCTATATTAATTTAAGCGTGTTATCAAAATTGGCTATAACCTATGCCTGCTACAGTGTTTTCAAACCCCCCCTTCACAGCTGATTTATTCATGTTTGGCATTTACGTATTATTTTATCTTATTTATATACACAGATTCATTGCTTTTTGTAAATGACGTTACCAAGTGTTCTACTTGTTCGAATAATTACCCTTCGAATGGAAATAGAAGCATTATTTTAAGTATAAATCATTTATAGAAACTGAAAAACTAGAGGAAAACAGTCCGAATTAGTATTTTATGACAGTATTGGTAATTTGCCTGCAATTTTTGTGGTTACCTGTACGTGATATAGTGTGTTCAATCAGAAACACACCCATTTGGTTGGTCATGATTAAAATGAAAAAAATATCCCTAGGAACAGTTTGAGTCCGAATTATTTACTCCCTAGTAACATAATTTACTCTTACTTGCACCAGCTAGTATTTTCAATTCAAATCAGAAATACTGGTTTAGGTATAAATTATCGAGAACGATTCGACTGATTTGGCCGTGTTTTTAATGAACTAAATAAATAAATAAACTATATCAAACTACTACGAAATATAAAATTTTTGAAATAAAATGTAGGAATGTGTAAATCGTATGTGTTTTATTTTCCAGGCCGTGATAGAGCATGGAGACAGGCTGTCGGTAGAGCTGGCGAGTAGCTACGTAGCGCGTTGCAACTCCGGCGCCGCCTCCAAGGACGCGCTCATCAACCTCGGACTTAGATTAGGTAACACGAATCTTGATTCTTAGACACCACTCTGAAACCGCGGTATTCCAGTGGCGAGAACGCCCACTTACGAGTGTGACGTTCTAGTATCGGACCTCGCCAATACCTCTGTCTGTCGCAGTCTTTTATGGTGAAAGAATACATTGTGAGAAAACCATAAAATACTCGTATTTCGAGTATACTTCACATTTGTTAATAATTAGGATGATGGTGGATTAGGACCTTTACTTTTGGCTTGGTTTGGTTGGAAGTGATTTGCGATCTTAGTCTTTATGTAAGCTTTAAAACTACGATGAGTATAAATATATATATTTATATTTATGTAATATATACTAGCTGCGCCCCGCGTTATCACGGTAATTTATTTTTCGCCAAATACGATTCATGAAAATGAATAATTTCATTAAATATATCTCACGAAAACCACTAACGTTAATGGGAGAAAAAGTATGTGTTAATCCTTATAATCCTAATGTCCTTACTACGTATTTAATTTCATTCAAATCCGTTCAGCCGATGCAAATTACACAACACGCTTAAACTGAAAAACTTTTAAACTTTTATAGGTTTACACTTGACCGCCATCATGTTAATATACAACACAAAGCTATCGGGAAAAACCCTCTCACAAACTGAAAACCATGAAACGATGTCTTTTCGAGCTTTTCCGATAGAAAAAGGGCAAGATTTTCTTAAACTTTCGCGATTTGTATATATTATACGACATAATGTTTATATTATACGGGGCTTAATCACGATACGTCGAGGTAATTAAACAGTGATTTATATCGTGAGCCCCGTATAATATAAATATTATGAAAAAACTTTTGTCTTTATAATAAGTATGACCAATTCTTCAATAATATACCGTACGGCAGTTTTCTTTCAACGGGAATAACCCATCACTTGAACTTCTAATTACGTGTTTAAATAATAATTCCGTGTAAACATTCTAACATGTATCTAGAAGCTTTCGAAGTCATGTGTCATCCACCAACCCGCACTGGGCCAGCGTGGTGGATTATGGCCTTAACTCTCTCCTTGCGAGAGAAGGCCCGAGTCCCAGCAGTGGGAACATTTAGTGGGCTGTTGACGATGACGATGAAACATTCTAACAGATTTTTTTATAAATGGAGAAAAGTCCAGTTAAAGAAAAAAATATGAATCTGGAAAAAATCAGTAAAGGGGCAGACGGAATTCGAATCTACGTTTGTGAAATCGGATGTTCTCTCCATTAGACTACCCACAGCTTCTTTATACGAAAAAGTCTAAAAGTCGGCTTATTCGAGTGAGACACCTGCTATTGATCAAAAGGAGACACAACTTTGAAAATAGTGAAAATATCTATACCTACAATGGCGGCTATCTGGCCGCCATAGTACAAGCTTTGCTTAGTTTGGGGCAGATAGTGTTGTGTGTGAATTGTCCACCAATACCTATACATAATCATTTTCACACAAAGTCTAAAAACTAAACGGTAAATAAACTTTTTTTAGTGGAAGGACTGTTTAGTGTTTACTGTGCCCACTTGGAGTAGTATCAAACCTGTGCCTGCTATTCTACCGCCAAGTAACGTGCAAACATCACTGTATAGATAGACTCTGTATAAGGTCAATGTTTTCATAGAAATTAAAGGGAAACATCATATAATATATCTGGGTGACAAGCACAGTGCAATTCTAGGCAATGATTTGGATTCTTCGTGTTCAAATAGCTGCGTAGCACTAATAGCCTGGCGTGTTGCTTACCACCGAGCGCATTTTATGATTGTCCCATTCACTCTATATGTATTAGAAAAAAAAACTTGGCAGTCATAGAGACTGCCGATATAAGTGAAAACTTGCAACTCAGAATTTGAGAGCTCACTTTGGAAACTACGCGGATGAAACCGGAGAGCGCTGCTAGTCTGGAATAAATCTTCAAAGCATTGTTGTCTAAATAAGTCTTCTAAGCATGGTCATCTAGACTCGGACCCATGCCCGTCTAGAAATGCTAGCGGATTTCTAGTTGGCAATGGCTTCGATTTTCCTTTACGAGCGTGGCGCTTGAGCTCAATTCACAGCCCACGAAAAATCTGTGGGTGGTGCGCCGTAAGAAGTTTTCACTTTAAAAATCACTAGTATATTATCTATTTACTAATTCATGTGTTTAAAAACTTGGCTCCGCTTCAATGGTGCGGTAATCAATCTCGTAAACACGAATACGAACACGAGAATGTTTTTAAATCAGTTCCGGACTCGCGAACAACAGCTGATGGCTGCAAGGTGAATGTTAATACGTGATGCCGGCTTTTCGCCAGGGTTTCCCTTGTACGGACTCTCGGGTTCACGGATTTCTGATAACATCCTACTAATATTTTAAATGTTTATGTTTGTATGAGTATTGCTAAATCATGGAACTTCTGAAAAGGTCGTGTTGAAATTTGAATGAAAAAAAAAAATGTAACGCACCATGCCAGCTATTTTAAACCGTGTCATACCCTCATATCGGACAGCGCTGTTGTTGACAGATAAGCTTCGCAAACCCTGCGGGAGAAAAAATAAAAATTATCATTATAAACGCGAAATTCACTAAGTACCGATTACTTGCACTGCACGTGTGGTTCATCCCGAGATGGCCGAACTGCAAAAGAAATTGCTGTGAACTTACTAAATAACAATACTTGAAGCACATACGTAGAGTCCACTTGGAAGCATAAATTAAGCCTACCTGAATGCTGTTAAATGTGGCACCAACCTTGGTTTAAACTTGTTCGTAATTACTCATGTAGGAACTGCGTTGTATTATATACTTATACATTATAATTTAACTACTCCGAAATACCGTGTATCCAAAATCTCTTCCTGAACTCATTTACTGCCCAACCCATTGTGCACAGAGTACCTCTAATGTTCTTTCGAAAAGGGCTTTTTATTTCAGACTAGTTGACCCGGTCGACTTCATATCACTTTCATCCGAAAGCTTGAGAATGGTTGTGTTTATACCTACGGTAAGGCACGTCTTTAGGCACAAACGGCCGAACCAATTTTGAAATTAGGGTACGGGGATAGCTGATAAACTGGATTAACAAATTAGCATTTTTGTCCTTCATGATCGCGGGTGAAAGAAAAGATAGTTCTTGTGGAATGGTACTTTTTTTACTAATTAACGACAAAATAGTCTCAATATAAGACTGACTGATGAGTATTTCCACTACAAAATACAAGAACTGTGGTATGTTTCTGATTATGTGACGTTTTGGTGTGGTTGCAGGCGGGTTCCTGAATGAAGCGGGCTGGTACGCGGATGCGGAGCGCGTTTTGCTGCGATGCCGGGACGTCTGCACGGCGCAGCCGCAGACCACCTACTACAAGCGACTCACGCTCGAGTGCTGCCACAGGTACCGTCAGCCGCAGACCAACTACTACAAGCGACTCACGCTCGAGTGCTGCCACAGGTACCGTCAGCCGCAGACCAACTACTACAAGCGACTCACGCTCCAGTGGTACCACAGGTACCGTCAGCCGCAAACCACCTACTACAAGCGATTCACACTCGAGTGGTACCACAGGTACCGTCAGCCGCAGACCACCTACTACAAGCGACTCACGCTCGAGTGCTGCCACAGGTACCGTCAGCCGCAGACCAACTACTACAAGCGACTCACGCTCCAGTGGTACCACAGGTACCGTCAGCCGCAAACCACCTACTACAAGCGATTCACACTCGAGTGGTACCACAGGTACCGTCAGCCGCAGACCACCTACTACAAGCGACTCACGCTCGAGTGCTGCCACAGGTACCGTCAGCCGCAGACCAACTACTACAAGCGACTCACGCTCCAGTGGTACCACAGGTACCGTCAGCCGCAAACCACCAAGCGATTCACACTCGAGTGGTACCACAGGTACCGTCAGCCGCAGACCACCTACCACAAGCGACTCACGCTCGAGTGCTGCCACAGGTACCGTCAGCCGCAGACCAACTACTACAAGCGACTCACGCTCCAGTGGTACCACAGGTACCGTCAGCCGCAAACCACCTACTACAAGCGATTCACACTCGAGTGGTACCACAGGTACCGTCAGCCGCAGACCACCTACTACAAGCGACTCACGCTCGAGTGCTGCCACAGGTACCGTCAGCAGCAGACCACCTACTACAAGCGACTCACGCTCGAGTGCTGCCACAGGTACCGTCAGCAGCAGACCACCTACTACAAGCGACTCACGCTCGAGTGCTGCCACAGGTACCGTCAGCCGCAGACCACCTACTACAAGCGACTCACGCTCGAGTGCTGCCACAGGTACCGTCAGCAGCAGACCACCTACTACAAGCGACTCACGCTCGAGTGCTGCCACAGGTACCGTCAGCAGCAGACCACCTACTACAAGCGACTCACGCTCCAGTGGTACCACAGGTACCGTCAGCCGCAAACCACCTACTACAAGCGATTCACACTCGAGTGGTACCACAGGTACCGTCAGCCGCAGACCACCTACTACAAGCGACTCACGCTCGAGTGCTGCCACAGGTACCGTCAGCAGCAGACCACCTACTACAAGCGACTCACGCTCGAGTGCTGCCACAGGTACCGTCAGCCGCAGACCACCTACTACAAGCGACTCACGCTCGAGTGCTGCCACAGGTACCGTCAGCCGCAGACCACCTACTACAAGCGATTCACACTCGAGTGCTGCCACAGGTACCGTCAGCAGCAGACCACCTACTACAAGCGACTCACGCTCGAGTGCTGCCACAGGTACCGTCAGCCGCAGACCACCTACTACAAGCGACTCACGCTCGAGTGCTGCCACAGGTACCGTCAGCCGCAGACCAACTACTACAAGCGACTCACGCTCCAGTGGTACCACAGGTACCGTCAGCCGCAAACCACCTACTACAAGCGATTCACACTCGAGTGGTACCACAGGTACCGTCAGCCGCAGATCGCGCCGTAGCATGGACGACGCAGTGAACAGACGTGTGGTTCCCGCAGGTTGCTGAACACGCAGTCGGCGTACTGCTGCTTCCCCGCGGCGGCGGAGACGTACGCGCTGTCGCTGCAGCTGATGGGCGTCACGGAGGAGGAGGCGCGCGCCGGCCGCGTGCCCGCGCCCGCCGCGCTCGGCCGCGCCGCCGCGCCGCGCGCCGCCGCCGTGCAGACCGACGCCGAGGGACCCGACGCCCCGCCCCCGTCAGTATAAAAATTACATGGAACGTAATTAATTAAGAGACTGGAAAGTCCAAAGGAATAGTTAAACTTCACAAACTAAATATTGGTGACAAAATTATTAATAAAATAAAATAGTAAATGCATTCGAGCTTAATTTTTCTGGAATTCCAAACATCTGTTGTCTTCTCCTGCTGGCGCAATCTTGAAAGACAATGTAAATAATCCCTCTTCTTCATTTGCGTTTCATCATGTCACTGCCACAACAATACTAAATACTTTTAAAGACACCAAAGTAAAGTAAAATCATCACTTTTTGGATTTATGAGGCATGCCAGTAAAAGTATTAGAAGGTATATTGGTGAAAATTGCGCCTTATCTTGCTGAATTATTTAACGCTACCAGCTAATGGTATGTTTCTTAAACTTGATGAAACTTAGTAAATCCGGTGACTGGAAATTATACGACTTGTCTCAGTGTTACCCTGCATCAGTAAAATATTTGAGAAATTAATATTAAGTCCTTTCTTACTTTATTAGCGTATTTTGCGATTTACATAAGGCATTTGATTGCGTTCGTCACGACATACTTTTAAAGAAATTACAATTCTATGAGATTTCAAAACTAGCTTTGGACTCATCACGTCATTTCATAAAGACTGTGTGGAGATTGTTTAAGATGACGGAAATAAGTCAAAAGGATCTCCCATGACAATGGGTATACCGCAAGGTTCCATCCTTGGACCATTTCTGTCCTTAGTATACGTATATGATTTGCGTTTCATATTAAAAAGACAAGCAAATACATAAATAATTATGTTTACCGATGACACGTCTCTGCTGTATAAAGTTAAGCGAGGAATAAATTACTGCAATGAAATTAACAGAATATTGGGTATTGTTTGAAGGAAATAATTTGGCGCTGAATCCAAACAAAACATAAATTAATTTTAATAAAAAAAGTATAAAATTTACATTGTCTAATGTACCAAGCCCTAGACTTGATAAAAATTTGATTAATAAAACTATAGAACCGGTGCCGTAAACATTTTTTTTGGGTGTTACTATAGATGCGAAAGTAATTGAGTCCGCATATTGATCAACTAGCAAATATAAACTAAGCTCAGCTGCCCACGCCATTCGACAGATTAGGATAATCTAAGATGTCACTACCGCTAGATTAGTTTAAAATAAAATAATAAAAATAATAATTTATTTCCAGTTTGTTATGGCTATTTCCGTAGCGTCATGTCCTATGGGATTCTATTATGGGGATCGGTAGCGGACAGTAATTCAGTTTTCAAACTGCAAAAACGAGCAATCCGCGCTATGTACAAATTACCCGCTAAAAATCTATGATCTTTTTTGTTATAAAAAAATAAATATTTTAACAGTATATTTAAATGAATGCATAATGTATGTAATGTATAAATTGAATTTACTATACCTACACGATATCGAGTGCCCGTTATTTGAGCGAGTATCGTTTCTGACTGCATCCGCGACCTCTGCCGCAGGGCTCCGAGCGGCGGGTGCGCCGGGCGCGGCTCGTGGGGCAGCGACGCGCTGGCGGCGCGGCTGTGCAAGGAGTTCAGCGCGCTGTTCTTCGTGCGCTGCGACTACTCGCTCGCGCACGCGTGGGCGGCGCGCGCGCTGCGCCTGCTGCAGCCGCACCACCCGCCCGCGCTCGCCGTGGACGTGCTGCGCGCGGCGGCCAAGGTGCGTATGCCGCGCGCGCCCGCGGCCGCGCCGCGAGCGAGAGAGCGAGACAGAGAGACTCACGCGTGTGCCCCGCAGGCGTGCGTGGTGAAGCGGCGGTTCGGCGCGGCGGGCGTGGCGGCGCGCGCGGCCGTGGGCACGGCGCGGCGCGCGTTCGGCTCGCAGCACCCGCGCTACGCCGCCGCGCTGCTCGACCTCGGCTTCTACCTGCTCAACATCGACAGCATCGTGCACAGCGTCGCCGTCTACGAGGTGCGTGTAGCCCCGCCCCTACCCACTACTCACCCTACACTACCCTCCCCCCGCGCCACCCGCGCTACGCCGCCGCGCTGCTCGACCTCGGCTTCTACCTGCTCAACATCGACAGCATCGTGCACAGCGTCGCCGTCTACGAGGTGCGTGTAGCCCCCCCCTCACCCACTACTCAGCCTACACCTCGGCTTCTACCTCTCCCCGCGCCACCCGCGCGCTACGCCGCCGCGCTGCCTCGACCTCGGCTTCTACCTGCTCAACATCGACCTCGGCTTCTACCTGCTCAACATCGACAGCATCGTGCACAGCGTCGCCGTCTACGAGGTGCGTGTAGCCCCGCCCCTACCCACTACTCACCTTACACGGCACTCCCCCTTGCGCCACTTATCTTCCCCCACTCCCTCCCCCGCAGCAACGCTAACATTGGTGTCGTGTCGCCCCCAGGAGGCGCTGGGCATCCTCCGCTCGGTGTTCGGGCGCAGCAGCCTGCACGTAGCCACGGCGCAGGAGGACCTGGCGTACGCGCTCTACGTGCTGGAGTACTCCTCCGGCCGGTTCTACAAAGCGCGTGAGAACGCCGAGCGCGCCATCCGGATTATAGAGGTTTGTCGCGATACCGCTCACAATCACCCAACAACAATCAGCTACAGCACGAAAACTAAACTCCGACAGGGTTCCGAAACCTTCACCTACAATTCGTCCTTTTTATTTACACCATTTTGTCCTCATCATCATCATCATCATATCAGCTGATATACGTCCACTTCTGGACGAAGTCCTTCCCCAAACATCTCCACAAAGATCGGTCTTGCGCCGCCAACATCCTACGATTTCCAGCGACGTTCACTAGATCGTCGGTCAATCTTATGGGAGGCCTGCCAGCTATGTCGTTTACTTTGGTTCTTCTGCAGATTTCTTTGTTCTATAAGTCATCACTGGCAACATGCACTGGTCAAACACTTACACAAGAGAGGTTTCGTCTTGAGACAGTGCGGTAGTTTGGATGAGAATATATGAGATATGGAGAGGGTGTAACATGGTTGTTGAAGTTCAACATGATTTTCGTTTTGTTCGTATTCATTTTCAGACCCACTTTTTCGGAGGCTTTACTGAGGTCATTCAGGACCCTGCCTAGCCAAGTCGGTTTCATCCATGATATTCCGAAAGCTGGCAAGTTTGTTGTTTGTGGCAAGTTTTCGGCTTGCCTCAAATACCAACCCAAAATCAGAGGTTGGTGATGTCGCTATTGATGTTGATGCCGAGTCCGTTCCAGTCCGGAAGTATAAAGACGTCTTCCAATATAATTAACAACGCAATGAACAGTTTTAGGGTTATGACTGCCCCCTATCTCACACCTCGTTGCAGTTAGATCGGTTTCAAGCTCCGGTACTGGATACGAACTGACATGGTGGCCTTCTTGATATGGACACCTTAACACAGGGAAGTATTCAAACCTGCGAGCGAGACGGTTTGAAATGAACCTCAAAACAATAACAGTTTATAAACATAGTACAGAAGCGTGGTGGGCCTATAGTTGGTGGGTCTCAAAAAAGGCCGTGTCGTCGTCTAAAAAAAAAAGAGTACGATCACGCCCTGTGTAGTGTTTAGCATTGTTACTCAGCTGATTGCGTCATAACCTGACCTTGACCTTGTTGTTTTTGAGCAGTTTCAGAACCACTCGAATCTCGTACAGTAACGTCCGGGATATCGTCGGGTTAATCTTTATTGTTGGTCTGGTTTCTGCAGAACCTGGTGCCAGAAGATCACCTGCTGCTGGCGTCGGCGAAGCGTGTGAAGGCGCTCATCCTCGAGGAGATCGCGCTGGACACGCCCGCCGCGCACGACTCGCCCGCCGCCCGTGAGTCTCACAAGCTTCTACCATCTCTTACTTCCACTCCTTACAACTTTTGCACTAGTGATGAGTATTTTTTGTTTTGCACTTTTTTAACTTTACTGTGTGCATAATAAAGTATTTCTGTCTGTCTGTCCTTACTCATGTCTCTCTCTGGTCAGACCGTTTATCAATCTTCAGCTACAGAGAATAGGGAGAGCGGCAACAACGCTAGGCACTCATCGCTTTCGCTTTCGAAAGCTTGTGGTCCCGTAAAGTTATGGGAGATAGTGTCGCACCGTGATACAGAGCGAAGTTTGAATACTGACTTTGTATTAATTATATTTACCTTGATCGTGACTATTTCATATCAAACCGTTGTCTCGAACCTGCATCCCAAGTTGAGTGGAACCAATAAGTGACCGTGCGTGTGTGTCCCCAGCAGAGCCGTCGCTGCTGGAGGAGTCGGAGGCGCTGCACCGCGCGGCGCTGGCGCTGTCCATGATCGCGTTCGGAGAGAAGAACGTGCAGACCGCCAAGCACTACGGGAACCTGGGCCGCCTCTACCAGAGCATGCAGAAGTTCCACGTCAGTGCTTCCTCTTATCTGCTTCCTCCACCCACATAGTGTAACCAAGCATACGGGAACCTGGGCCGCCTCTACCAGAGCATGCAGAAGTTCCACATCAGTGCTTCCTCTTATCTGCTTCCTCCACCAACATAGTGTAACCAAACCATTCACAAAACAGCCAACAAAATATAGGTCAATCAAATCAATTTATGAGCTTGCAGACCTGGGTTACAAAGTTATAAAGTTCTTCAGATTCCTCTTTTTAGCTTGCAAGTACGTATGTCCACAACCTGTATAGTCCACGCGACCAGCAATAATTGACTCCCAACGTTAAATTTGCGAACTGTCGAGGCAAAACACGGCCAAAATGAAATTTTAGGTAGTTCCTGATACAAATTATGGCTGAGAACTATTTTGACACCTCGACCACCGTGATGATGCTATATTCCCAGTCACTACAGGAGGCATCAGTTGAGGAGCCGTGGTTCTGTGTCTCTGGACGCGGAGACGATGCACCTGAAGGTGATCGTCGTGGTGATGATGGATGTCAGTCCCCTAGAGTCGACAGTGTGGGCATCAGTTGAAGAACCGTGGTTCTGTGTTGCAGGACGCGGAGACGATGCACCTGAAGGCGATCGCGATCAAGGAGGAACTACTGGGCGCGGAGGACTACGAGGTGGGGCTCAGCATCGGGCACCTGGCCTCGCTCTACAACTACCACATGAACATGCACCAGCAGGCGGAGCAGCTGTACCTGCGCTCCATCTCCATCAGTCAGTACCCCACTACCGACACAACTCTCCATCAGTCAGTGCCCCACTCTCCATCAGTCAGTGCCCACTACACTCTCCATCAGTCAGTGCCCACTACCGACACTACTCTCCATCAGTCAGTACCCCACTACCGACACCATCTCCATCAGTCAGTACCCCACTACTGACACCACTCTCCATCAGTCAGTACCCCTACTACCGACACCACTCTCCATCAGTCAGTACCCCACTACAGTACTCCACCCGACACTACTTTCCACCACTCTCCATCAGTCAGTACCCCACTACCGACACCACTCTCCATCAGTCAGTACCCCACTACCGACACCACTCTCCATCAGTCAGTACCCCACTACCGATACCACGCTCCATCTCCATCATTCAGTACCCCACTACCGACACAACTCTCCATCAGTCAGTACCCCACTACCGACACAACTCTCTATCAGTCAGTACCCCACTACCGACACAACTCTCCATTAGTCAGTACTCCACTACCGATACCACGGTCCATCTCCATCAGTCAGTACCCCACTACCGACACAACTCTCGATCAGTCAGTACCCCACTACCGATACCACGCTCCATCAGTCAGTACCCCACTACCGACACAACTCTCCATCAGTCAGTACCCCTCCACTGCTGACGGTCAGTCAGAACCCTACTGAGTTGAATGACGTCGGCTGCTGATCGAAGGCCTCCCCCAAAGATCTCTGCAAAGACCGGTCTTGCGCCGCCCGCATCTAACGATTTCCGGCAACCTTCACCAGATCCTTGGACCATCTTGTGGCAGGAGGGAGGCCTGCCAATGTTGCATCTTCCAGTATGTGATAGCCACTCGAGAAAGTTTCCGCTCCAACTGCCGTAAATTCTGTGAGCTATGTGCCCCGCCTACTGCCACTTAAGTTTGCCAACTCGTTGAGCTACGTCGGTTACTTTGGTTCTGCTGCGGATTTTCACATTTCTGATTCTATAACGCAAGGAGAGTCGAAGCATGGTTCTTTCCATTGCCCTTTAGTTGACTTTAGCCTTCTCATAAAGACCCATAGTAAGCTTACTAAGTTTGAAATATAATCGAAATATAATATTTAATCCGTGAATAAAAGACCCACAGGAAAGAGTTTTTTCTTTTTCATTTGCAGCTCAAAAATTCGAAATAAAAGCTTAAAACTAGACAAGATTTTATATCTAAACAAATTCGCGTGCGGAATGATGTTAAAAAGTTTGTTTGTTCAGAAGAGGCCGTAAGAAAAAAGGACCTTATTACGATAACGTTTGAGTAAAATATTGATCGAGGTGTGTGGTTCCAGGCTTGAAGCTGTTCGGCGAGCGGTACTCGGGGCTGGAGTACGACTACCGCGGGCTCGTGCACGTGTTCACGCAGCTGAAGCGGCACGACCGCGCCGACCACTACACGCGCCTGCTGCAGCAGTGGGCAGGTCGGTCGCACACTCCACATTCACATGTCATTTTAATCATTCTTAATCATGTTTAATCATTCTTAATGATGTTTAATCATTCTTAATCATGTTTAATCATTCTTAATCATGTTTAATCATTCTTAATCTCATGTTTAATCATTCTTAATCATGTTTAATCATTCTTAATCATGTTTAACCATTCTTAATCATGTTTAATCATTCTTAGTCATCGGTGAGCGAAACATCAAAGATTCATTGTAAATGATGTATGTTTAACTATTGGTGAGCAGAACAACCTACTATATTAAATAAAATAAATAACAATTTACTGAACGAAATTCCTTGTCGCACATTACACAATCTAAGCGGATGAAAGCTAGAAAAAAGTGTAATAAGATATTTTTCGACACTTCTTGCTGTAGTTACAACCGCGTATGAAGCTCAGGTGTAAACTTATTAAGGGTTGTGTTGAATTTGAACAGATGGAAACAGTACTCCACATAAGATTTAAATTCCCCTTGCCAGATACACTTATTGACGACAGCTTTATAAATAATAAAAAACATTATCTGATCAGCAACTTTCCGTTTTCAAGTGCACAGTTAAATAATACATGAGTAAACTATACACAATTGATTAATTATTGAGGATTTTTATCATAAATATCTCAAATACGAAAGAGACTAGCGGTGCTCCACGGTTTTATTTTACCCACATAATTATGTTTAGCAACCAGATAAGCCTTTCCCTCGCGGCTAGGTGCAGCCGAAAGTTGTTAATGCCATACCTAATTATTTGTATAACGTTGCTCCAAATTAAACTGTGCTAGAAATAAAATTTATGAATCGGTATGCTGGACTACCAAGTAAGATTCATTCATTCATAATTTAAGAGCGACGCTCTTGTCGGTGGAGTTCCTTCCATGTACTTCTACACTCCGCCTTCTCCTTGACTTCCTGATACGACACTACATTTATCTTCTCCTTCACTTGGTTCATGTAACTTCTCCTAGGTCCTAGGTCTACCTCTCTTCCTCCTCCCTTCTAATTTACCTGCCATTATTGTTCTAATGAAATTGTCGTGTCGTATCAGATGTCCCAACATCTTCCCTCTTCTGTTTTCTATTGTTTCCATTAATGTTCCTTTCTCCTCTACCATCTTCACAACTTCTGCATTGCTCTTCATCATGTAAGTTAGATTCTTCATCATTCAAGTAAGATTCACGAATGATATTTAAATGAAACACACTAATCATATTATCGTTGTTGAACAGAGTTACGTGAGCAATCCAAGGCCGAGCCGCAGCCCGCGCTGGGCCAGGAGGAGGAGATCCCTCTGGAGGAGATCCAGGCCAAGTTCTTCGGGAACGACTGAGCCCCGCCCCGCCCCGCCCCGCCCCGCCCCCGCCCCCGCACCGCGCCGCGCTCGCCGAATACACGCGACACTACATTTACCGAACCGACTGCACTTTTACCGATTGGGGAATGTGCTCTAACATACGCTTTTAAAATTAGAACTCTATTTAAAATATACCTGTCCTTGTTATATGGACTGTGTTGAAAAAAGGTAGAGATATTTTATTTAGTTTTCTATTATGTCGTCAGGATTGGACCTATCACTGTTTGGTGTGAGTTTTTCATACGCGTTCACTTATCGATCGCGTTGGCGTAAATTTACTTGTGTATAAAATCTGAACTCGTCGGCGTCACGTTTTGACCACTTTTATTTGTTATTTTGGCTTATTCTGCCCACTGCTGGGTATATGCCTAACCTCTCCCCTATTCTTCCTATCTTGTGCTAATATATTGTAATGGTCTAGTGCAGCCTTCCCAAAGTGAGCGATAACGACCCCTTATGGGCGTTGCTGGCTTAAATGGGGATCTGCTCATTTTGGGGAGGGGGGCAGAAAAAAATGGCGTGCTGTGTAGATGCTCGGAGTCCGTTGTGAACTACCTACTGGGTTCAGGTCTTAAGTTGACTGTTGCGGGTTATAGTAAAAGTCTCGTTTACAATGAATGTTCAATCTCTGCTAATATAGCTCACAATAATTTATTAATTTAATTTGAAGTTATAGTGGTTTTTAAGTATGTGATAAATGGAGGCTCAAAAATATTTTATTCTCAAAGTGGACAGCAGACGAAATAAGTTTGGGAACCCTTGATCTAGCGGATCGCAGTACTAAATCATTCAGGGCGGCGCTAACAGTTACGTGGCCGTCAGCCATTAAACCTAATTTAAATGTACCTTTCATCAATCACTACATCATGTCTAGTAACTGCCACAAACATCAACTCTCTAGGAATATTATTATGTTATTTAATATAACAATAGTCTTAATGAACGTTAACGCGACGGAATGCGTTTCGAAAAACTCGCACTAAACACAGTTCGGTAAAGTTTTGACGTTGTAGGAGACTTGTTTACCTGTTTCGCAGTAACGTTATATCAGGCGCGCCAGAATGAGCGCCTTGTGAATACGATATACGCAGTCATACTGCTGTCTCGCTCTCGCGCGAGACTCTGGTCTATGTCACGGCTTGTATGAAACGTGGATGTCGGGTCGGGGGACAGTGTGGCGCAATGTGTTTGTGATATCAAATATTTATTTTTTTAAAGAATGACGAGGTTGCGCAGATAAGGTGTACTAAACCATAAGCGACGTTATCTCATTGAGAATTTTTGTACAGATTTGAATCGAGTTTCGTACGTAACAGGGCCCTATATAAATCATGCTAAATCTCCGATCCGTGAACGCAATACGGTGCTATACAGTGATTTGAAATAAAATGTTAACAAAACATAATAAAATGTGCACATATTCGATAAGAATGTTTGTATGGAACAACTGATTTCTTTACTGTTCAAGTTATTCTTAATGACGGGTTCGCCGCGATCGGTTCGTGTACCGTGCGGCTGAAACAGTTGTGGGTTTGCTATTGATCTGTATGTATTTTCGCTTCAAGTGAAATGGGTAATAGCAAAGCGACAGCCGATTGAGTGTACCTCGCTGTGTTCAGTAGTTGAGTCCTATCTGCGCACCTGACTGTCGCCAGCGCAGCGCAGGGAGTCTACCGCGTAACTAAAACTGTAAACGAGCTCTTAAATCAGAGGAAATTACGTAAAAGTAGTGGGGCGGAGCCTACATCGCACCATAAATCACTAATCATATGGTGCGATGCAGGGTCCTCCCCACTACTTTTACGTAATTTCCTCTGATTTTAGGGCTCGTGTGTAGAGGGTTTTAGCTTTGATAGCGCTTTTTCGCTTGAAGTTATAAAGACGGCAATACCAAAGCCAAAGCAGATTTAGTTATGGTAGACCCGCGGGCCACGCCAATCAGATGCTACTACACATATTCTGTTACAGCGACTATGTAGTTATTATTTACGTTAGCACAAACGTTCATTACGGTTTGTGTGAGACGGACACTATGTTCGAGTTTTGAAAAAATTGATTGCAGCTTTTTAGAATTTAACATCTTCTAGTGTTCTGATAGACAAACGGACGTACAATCTAACAGTAATTGCGTACGTAGGCGAAGTACGTATTCGCCGTATAGACACGCCGTCCTGTGAATGGCGTGGAACGCTAAAAAGTATGGTAAACTAGAACCTCGCTCCTAGCGGACGGAAAAAGTACTATATTATATCATACATCTGCAGTTTGTAGGTAAGTTTAACGATGACACTGGTATTAATATTAAAGGCCCTTAATATTAATAAATATACTACTATTTTTTTGTTTCAATTTCACGATTAATCTTTTCACAACGATTGCTTTCTTTCTTTCAATTGTTTTTATTACCTTTGCTACAATGAAAGTTCGTTGTCTATCGAACGCTGTCTAGTTTTCATTTATTCTGTTTAGTAAAACTTGTCCACATAATACTCTGCTCAATTTTTTCATTAATAAGTTTACAAGACATCTTGAGCATAGAATTTATACTCTTTCGACTGTTTTCATTGTATACTTGTAGGACTGTTGGATAGTTTGGCCTGATATGTGATTGCTGGCAGGATCGCTCTGTAAACTGGAGTTGAGAGGTGGGAATAAAAGCTGCACTAAGAATACGTTCTGCCTAGTTTACTATAGGTGTAATGCTGTGAAATAATTTAAAATTACTTAGCTTGTTTACATGCTAATTTTGGGATATTTACCTTGTTTATACAGTAGCGCGAATCGGCAATCCAAAATAGCACCAAATACACAGGTAAAATCGAGGATTCGCGCCACTAAACCCCGCACTTATCCCACATGTAGCAATAACAATACAAATCAAAATTTTCAACGAGTTTTGAATTTGTTCTTACAGTAAACTGGTCTGGGTTAAGTTTTCTGTGCAAGTTTCAAATCCCCGACTCAACTCTGAGCGGCGCGCGGGTTCACAGTCAGCTGTGTCGCTGGCACTCTGCTAGTTACGTGATATATTGAAATTACTGAATGATAATACGGTATCAGATCTCTAAAAAACTTGCAGTGTGCGAGCGAGACAACGAACCTGCGCTACCTCAACTTGTTGCTTGTCCACAACGAATCAAGGGATATTCGGTATGTCTCAAAGCTGGACTAAAGAACTAAAAATTAAAAATTTTGACTAACCCCCGACTACCTCGGATCTCGGATTATCTGTATGACGTTCTACTAGTCAAGCCCTTTCATTTGATATCCATATTAAGGGAGTTGTGAAAAAAGAAATGTATTTCGCCATTTTGTGGTAGCGGCCATCTTGAATTTAAATTTGTATCATAGTGCAAAGTATTCTACTAGTCAAGCCCTTTCATTTGATACCCATATTGAGGTAGGTTGCGAAGAAATATTTTGTCCGCCATTTTGTGGAGGCGGCCATCTTGAATCGATATTAACCAAACATAGCTAAGAACATCCGCACAGATATTCACTTTCAAATAAAAAAACCGCATCGAAATCGGCCCATCCGTTTGAGCTCTACGGTGCCACAGACAGACACACACACAGACAGACAGACATCGACGTCAAACTTATAACATCCCTTTTTTTTGGTCGAGGGTTAAAAAATCACCACTTTGTTCGTTTTGAGACCAACTAAGAGGACTGAGTACGATTTATGTGTCTATTCGCTGGAAGGTAAAGTAACCGTCTCCCTTGCGTCATATGAAATGTTGGGAGTGTCCATTTTCATAGAAACTCGCGGTTAGTTTATACGCCACTGAATACATAGAAAACGCAACTCTACCGACGACATTCTTTTGCCTTTGGTTCGGTTTGGATTAAGCAACTTTAACTAATTTTAATGGGTCTTTTTCAAGACGTAAAAATACCTGTCAAATACAGTTCCCAATTTTACCGTTGGTTGGCGCCACTGTTTTATTTTGTTGGAGAAATTTCACAAAAACCAACAGTGGTGCCACACTTGACAATATTTAGAACTATCTTTAACAAGTCTTTTTGCGTCTGGAAAACGCGTCATTGGCCATGCGTTTCGATTTCTGTAGTAGGTATACAAGTAAAATTATTTTCTTAGATACATTATTAGTCAGTCTTATCATAGTTAGCGTGTATGTTATTTTACGTAGTTATTATGACTCGTGTTTAGTTTTATTTTATGACTTGACGTGCAATGTATCGACTCTTGTAAATATATTGTCTTTAATTTTGCCGATTTTGCCGTTATTTTTCAGTCAAAACTTAAGTAAGGCTTATCATGTAACTATGCCGATTAGGATGTATTACAAGTTTATTATCTATACATAGTCAGTATTTTGCTTAGGACATTGATTTTTAGACCACGCAGGCCGAGTTCGAAGATTCACGAACTGATAGATACGTAATTCAATTATTTTATGGAGTTTGATATTTTTTCAAGCGCATCCGTTTTGGGCGTTTGGCGTTCTCAAACGCGTGAATTAATTTTTGGCGTTTGACATTTTCAAACGCGTGAATCTTCGTATGTGGTCTGCGGCTTAGTCGGACATATCATTGGACTATTCGCATTGTTTTGGAAATGTTGAAGATAGAAGACGGATGTCCGTTGCTGCTTGATGTTAACTATATTTCGTATCTGTATGTCCTTAGATCACAGTTAGTAACGATGGCTGTAAGCGCAACCGCGCGTGAATAAATAACTTCTAGAAAACGCAAATACGTGTTTTATTTTCACGATCTACGTTGAATCCCTGTTGCGACTGCCGCGTTATTTTTTGGTAATAGAAAGAAGGTATTTTTTTACGGATCTACGGATTTATCTACGGATATCATCGAGCAACTCCATCTTCCGCGCAAGCACGGAAGGGAGGAGTAGCCTTAGCTAAAAATTATTGTTCAAATCTTTCTGTCATTTCTTGCGGGAGGGGGAAGTTGCACACTAGCTCAAAGCCGCACTATTACATACAAAACATACCTGTACCGATCCATTGCCGATCATACTCGCACAGCCAAATCACTAACACATAAAAAATAAAGCACCATTCACAAATCTAGCCTCGCCCTCACGCCACTGTATATTACCAAACTCCATGGTCCACGCGGACTTGTACTTTGACAGAGAGGAAACGCTGTGTATGTCTACTCCCTTCCGTGTTGCTCGCTGACGGATATACACTTATAAGGCGGTCACATTAACTCGACGCATCGCTGGAATGCGGGTCCCTGCATTCCAGCGGGTTTAAAGCAATTTTACTTGATCTTAATAAACAGGTAGAAACTTATCTTTTATAGATCGGAACCTTTCGTGCGGGAGTCCGTCTCGCACTTGGCTGGTTTTTTTCTTGCACACCGTACTTGAGCGCCAAAATTACATCACATGGTCAAGCGTCTAGTTAATGTGACTGCACTATAATTTGTACGGATTTACACTGTATGTAGTCTGTAGTCTGCGGGGACTAGTAAGGCCCGCAATGTCTTATTGGTCTCCGCAGACTACACACGTTCTAATGGCCGATGGTTTAGTGGAGTTGGGATGCTTGGACTGACAATACAGGTTAAAATAAATATTATATAAAGAAATATTATTATTGCTTTATATTTTGTAATGGTAGGACTCTTGGCAGAGTCCTCCTGGGGAATTAGCACACCTTTGCCAGTTATTCTGCCGCCAAGCAGTAATGTGCAAACATTACTGTGTTCCGGTTTGAATGGCAATATTTCCAGAGAAATTACAGGGCTTGGAGACATAACATCTTAGATCTCTGGGTGACGAGCGCAGTGCAGTGCTAGGTAATGATTTGGACTTTTCATGTTCCAATAGCTACGTGTCACTGTGCTGTTATGTGGCAAGCATGTTGCTTACCATCAGGCGCATGTACTGTTCGTCTCGTCACTCTTTGTTTAAAAAAAAATGATACAAAGGAGAAGGGTGAAGAAGAGAAATCGAGAGTATTGGGTACATCCCATCTACAGTTATAGATTATTGCTAGGGAAGTTTGATATTCAAGACTGATTAACATCAGCGTTATCAGCAGGTGTACGGGCCGGGCAATAAGAAAACAATAAATTTTAAGTTCATACAAAATATTCTATGTTGTTTTCGAAAACTGTCTTAATTTTGATGTCGCCCTCTCTTTTCCTTTCGTGAATAGATAGAGACAGGAATAGCAAAGCAAAAGCCGATTTAGTTATGTGGTAGAAGAGCAGATCGTTGAACTTGGCACCCGTTTACATCTCACTTATCTTTTAGTTCTTTTGTTGTCGAAGTCAACGATCAAGGCATATATCATAGAATTGAACTTGGCTCTCATTTCACATTGATATTTTTGATGGGATATCATTACTTTTTGTACTAGAATGATTAGTTATCATACTAAAATAAAAGTTTAAATGTTTCGGTGTCTGTTGCTCAATCACGTTATACCGGCTCTATATTGAAGTTTCGGTTAGATTATAGTCAGAAATAGCACATACCTACCACGCAGCCCACCAAATGATCCTACGGCTGGGACTCAAGGCCTCTTCTCACAAAGATCAAGGCCATAATCCAGCACATTGGCACCACTGGTCCAGTGTGGGTTGGTAGATGACACAAGACCTTGAAAGATAATGGGTACATGCCCATATTTCAAGGAGCTTGGTATACTTACTTTACCTGCTATCTTGATCTATCAAGTGGCTGTGTATGTCAAAAATAATCTAGAATCGTACAACACGCGAGGAGAGAGACATTCTCGCAACATACGCAACGCCGACAAGCTGGATGTTATACCACACTCTCTCACGAGGTCACAGAAGTTAACTCACATTATGGGACCGGAAGTTTATAACACTCTTCCCAAAATAGTTATATCGGCCCCAAGTTTCGGCAGCTTCAAAAACAGATTAAAGTGCTGGCTTATCGATCAAACTTTTTATAGTTACAGCGAATTTTTAGAGAGTGATGGCAAAGTTCCCATAAAAATGTCAATAAATAAATTTGACATAGGTTAGTACAATTGAAGGGTTTTTTACAAAAACTGCATAACTTTTATGATCATAATTGTTCAGTAGACATAAAAAATCTATACTAGTTCAAAATAGTACTTTCTTAGGTACCATTTTTTGATAATATTGGTTGTCATATGGTATATTATGCAAAATATAGTAAATTAAATATATTTCTATTACTATTCTTTAATAAAATGCAATGAAACAAGCTATAATTATGTAGTTTTGCAAAAAATAAGCATTTAAGTTGTTTTTGTTAAAAACAAAATTAGTTTGTTGCTGTTAGAAGTCTGCATATTTACAAATTATATTTAAAATAAAATCATATACCTACTTAATTTAAGGAATTTGAATAAAAAATGGATTACTAGTTTTCATTTATTTTCAACTAATCTAAATAACATTAATCAGCCTCATTCTTCTTCACTCTCATCTATTCTTACTCTTCTCCGCTGCTATTGTCTTCATTATCTATTTCTATCTCACCACAAGTGGCAGATTCTTCTTCAGTTATACTTCCTTCTACTGAATTCAAAATACTGTCATAAAAAGAAATTTTTGATGGGTCGCTTAAAAATTTTTTGAGCCTATTTAAATCTGCAACTTTATTTGGATTTAGTTGTAGTTTCTGTTTGTACAATGGCACAAAAGTGGCTTCTGTAGGAAGAGCTTTCTTATTTCGAACTTTTATTGTGGTCCATCCTCCTGTAAAGTTATATTTGACAAACACAAAATGAGGAAATTCTTTTTCAATTTTCAACATCCGAACATTTTTTATTTTCATAGCAGGTTTGCTTTGTTTTAGAAAATAAGGCTCTAGAAACTTTTTTATATCATAAAACATGTCATGTCTTATTCTTTTAACTTCAAATGCAGAGGGATGTTTGCGTGCAGAACCTATTATAGCATCCCACTCATCTGCAGTCTCTACTGTGCGTATTTTCTTTAAATTACCAATCAGAGAAAAATCTTGATCGTTTGGGAGGTACAAGTGGCCACGAATCGGAAAAATATATTTAACTGACTTAAATAGTCCCAGAATATGAACTAAAGCATACAAAAAGTAAACCATGACATAGTTCTTATTTTGTCCTGGACATCCATCACTAAACAGCACTAAATGTTCATTATTAGTATCATGCTCAATAAAATATTTCAACAGTAGTGATGTAACATCATTCTGACCTTTTTTACCTTCAGTTTCGAGGTAGCTGTTCATACATACATTATTAGTTCCTAAGTCATGAATACCAAAACAAAGTTCCACAGCTGCCGTGCATAAAATACATCACCTGTTCTTATATGTGGCAAAGGTAAGTTTTGCATGAAGTCAAAACTGAGGCACATACATTGCCCTTGTTGTGCTTTTTAGTTTTTGTTGTTTTTTATCTCATGAAATTTAGCAGCTTTAGCTAAATGTAATTTATGCTCTGTTTCTAGAAGTCTGACAGTTTCAGGCAGAGCAGCACTTTTAATCTTAAGTTTGTAGGAATCGCAAACTGCACAGGTATCAGTTCTAGGCAGACCGAACTTGATATTGAATTCTTTCTTGAAAACTGACCAGTACACTATAAAACTGACGTTAATTCGGTACATGTTCAAGAACATATTATGCATTTCTGTAACTGTTAGTTCCTCAGGCAAATAAAAAGTGTTTGGATTATCACGGCGAGAATAGTGAGATTGCCGAGCGGAAATGATGAAATGTGACAACGTATTAAACTGAGAATACATTCTGGAGTCTTTCGTGCTCGGTTTTCTGTGTGTATACCTCGTTTGTCTCTTGGAGATGGAACGTTTGCTGCCATAAGATCTTGTAGTCGCCTAATACGCCCAACTGTTACACCATGAATATTGCAGAACGCAGTCAAACACACATTAGTCTCATCAAGTCCTGTGCGTATTTTGTATTTAAAAGAAGACATCCTGAATCTTTGTGGATTGTTAACAGTGTGTCTTGCTGCCGGAGAAGCTGACATCAAGCCCATTAAGTATGCGTCCTGTTCGTTTTTGGTCCCTATTGCATTGAAGTTCAATAATGTACTTTCTCTTTGAGTAGTGTTGACTTTCGTATAGCACTTGTATCTCTTGCATCTGTAAAGGAAGAAAACGTTTGATGACTCAATAAAAACACTATAAAATAACAAAAAACACTTTGACATAGCAAACTATTGCCAAGACATACCCGCAATCAGGACCTGTTTTTCGAGCTGGAACATGTTTGTTCATATGATTTATATGTTCGAGACCTTTAACTTTCTTATTTTTAATGATGTTTTCTTTCTTTTCCTTCCTTTTTCGCCTTTTATTTGCAGATTTTTCACCATCATTTCCCTCCGAGTCAGACATCTTTGACAGCTAAGTGAGCTAAGTGTCAATATTTTTTTTTACAAAAAGTACTAAACTGCGTTCGGATATGTTGTTTTTGCGAAAATTTGAAAAAGTTATGTAGTTTTGTAAAACTCATCGTTTTTCGAAGGCAATTCCGGCCATTTTAGTTGTTTTGTAAAAATTAAATATACAGTGCGATTCCTTTTTTTTCAAGGAATCCAGTGCTGCCAATAACATAAAACGATAAAAATTGT
The DNA here is from genome assembly GCA_017562165.1 of Ectropis grisescens. Lineage (NCBI taxonomy): Eukaryota > Metazoa > Arthropoda > Insecta > Lepidoptera > Geometridae > Ectropis > Ectropis grisescens. The sequence continues at coordinate 22,745,993 of CM029774.1, forward strand.
TAGTTAAGCAGTTTTTGTAAAAAACCCTTCAATTGCAATAAAGACATTATACTCGTATAATGCTTGACAGTTTTCTGTACAATAATTATTGTAATACAGTAAAAAAGTAGTTTCAAACTTTGAAAATGTATACAATTTGTATGCTCTTTCGTTTTTATTTTTTATTAATTGACGTGTAAATTGTACATTTATGAATAAAGTACTTTGACTTTACTTTGCCCTTTTTCTTACAATGTTTTACTTCACCTTATTTTGAGTTAGCGGCATTTCGCACGTGACTTCGAAAAGACAGTGGTACGCGGGAGGGATTCGAACCAGGGGCTTCGGGTCGGCAGTCGCCATTCTCCCGACTAGACCAGGCCTTCTACCGCCCAACTAAATCGGCTATTACTGTCTCTATCATTGTATCTAAGTGAAAAGAAAAGAGAGAAATATCAAAACTAAGTCATTTTTCGTTCGTCGGTAGACCCCCCGCTAAGCCGTTATTACACCACTCGTTAATCAGACAGTCTTTTAAGGCTTGTTCGCATTAGGCTAGCAAATTAGTCTAGTAGAGAGTAATTTAGTAGCTAAAATACTCGCTACTATTCAAAAATCGTTCGCACCGTGCTTTAGTACAGTTCACAAGTGAGTAGCGTTTCGCAACATGAAGATCCTACAACGCATTTGTTTGAAGTTATTTTTCTCTCCAGACTAATTCGACAAGTTCGAACCTGTTTAATCGGCGAGCCAATGAGCGCACCGCTCGCAACGAACGCGTGGTGGGGGGTGCTACTCGCCCTTTGAAAATAGAACAAAATGGATTGACTCGACTAAATCACTTCCTAAATTACTCGACTAAATTTTCACTGTTCATACACGTTTAGTTGCTAAATTACTCGCCACTAGGCTAAATTACTAGCCTAGTGCGAACAAGCCTTTAGCTAAGTAGCGTGGTGTAATAAGCGTCAGACTGGTTAGACTCTGACTTCAGACAGCTAGATCGGGTTTGACGAGTCTTACTGGCTTACAGTCTGAATAACGGGTAGTGTAATAAGGCAAATACAGTTACACCGACAAATATATGACACTGACATTGACGTATAGTCTTAAAATTTCATTTCATTGGTCCGTGATTGGTTTATTGATATTCGCGGTAATTTTTGTTTTTGTGTTTTGGGCAAAGAAATTGGTTTTGGGTATAAGGAGTTCGAATGCCAAAATGTTATTATTGATCTCGCTTTTATTATACTTATCTTAAATACTTAAAATTCTTTTCATTGATTTAAATTTTAAATGATTAAATACCATAATAGCGTGCAGTAAAGAAAAAGAAGCACTTCTAAAAGTCCTAGAGTTGTATCGCGTAAGCACGAGAGCGCGCGTTTTTCAGACTGATGTAATAGCATATATTATCTATTCTATGGTAATAGCGAGCTGAGAAGTCAGACTCTAAGACAGTCTGAATAACGCGTGCTTAATAACGCGTAGTCTAAAAAACGCTTAACTTTAGCTTAGCTTTAGGCCACAGAATAGATATTACCACAGAACCCTCACTTAGCGAAAATTGTCATATAAATAGCGACTCTTGCTGGGACGCAACAAAGTGCAATTCAGCTCGCATTAGCGCTCAATGCCTATCGCAATTTTTAAACTAAACATTAGCGCTCTCTTGTAACGCGTAACTCTGTCGCTGTCTGGCGCGGAATGATGCGCATCGAAAGGGTTGTCGACATATTATCTAATAAAAAATTAAATTAACCTTTCGTTATGTAGGTAGTCAGCATTGTAGCTCAGATTATATATTTTAGTTATTTACTTCGTAACGCGCAAGACAGCTAGAAGAGGCCGTAACATAGGGTCGGACACATTGAAATTAAAACAATAAAAGTATACTTAGACTGTTTTTATTCTACTTGATCGTCTAAATGTTGTTTGATAAATATGTAACATATTTTAATGTACTTACCTACACTAATACATACAACCAGCTTCGATTACAATCTATTTTATAATGTCCCGTACTTTTTGTACGGTTAGCAGAAAAATATAAAAAATAATGGTATTTTTCTACAACTAGGAAAAAATTATAATTCTTTATTTTTTGACTCGTGCATCCATATACAGCACAATATATGGCGACGTAATTTTGCGCGGGAAACGTGTTGCGCGAGCGCTCAGACGTGCGTTCGACAACCGCCTGGCACTTGTTCCGTGCGAGGAACGGTCTAGCTGTAGGCTAAAACCGCGCGACCTTGAGCGAGTGAGGATGCACTGTTTAGGCTTTAGGATAGCGCAGAGGCTCCTTTTTATCGCGGGAAATAACGGGAACAGGAACTACGCAGGTAAAATCACGGATCACTGTAGTAAGTTATGTGATCTTATACTTTGCATTTTACAGCTGATATAGATAATAGGCGTGACGACAGGTCCGGCAATTATATTAAATTATTTGATATAATGACAGTATTTAAATAGAATAAAATATTTACCAATTTTCATTTTGATATTTTTTAGTATAACTTACTTTATGATCATTCAAAGCCGGATGGGCATGTCCATTTTAAAAGTAGGAAATTATTAGAAAATTTATTTACCATTGGATAACCCATTCAATTTCAAATGACTTTTCTAATTAAACCAGTTTCCTAAATGCAATATTTAATATAACTACCATACAAACTTTATGCGCAACGCATAGAAAATACGACACTATGACGTCACGCTTCTGTAGTGTTTTGTATGAAGCGTTTTTCGGAGAGTCCAAAATTGTGATTTTAAAATCGTGAAATCACGGAAAGTTTTTAAGATAACAAAGTAATTATTTCACCTATATTTCAGTTATTGAGAGCCTTTTGATGGCACATTAAATCAAAAAATAAATCGTCATGCCTATTAGATAGTTACGGGCTGGTCTAGTTAGTTACAGCTGGTCTAAGATGAGTAATTAAAATGATGGTTAGCCACACAAATCTTTACGCTACTAAATAAATAAAGAGCGAAATGAAATGTTTCTTTTTCAATTCAATTTAATTCATTTATTCGAACCATTGGAAATATACATCACTTGGAAACGTCTCATACAATTTTAAGGAATGAAATGAATGATCTTTGATATTATGTTATACTTAAATTAACGAGAAAAAAACATGCTCGTGTGTAAATGGAATGACAAAAGTGTGGTGAGGTGAGATATATCCAAATCGATCAACCTGCTACTAAGCTGCTATCAAGATAATATGATACTATTTATGGAGCAATTTGTATTATATTACCTAGGTATGTAGTACCTAACCTTCACTGCTAAAATATAATTAAATAAATATTTTTACGGTACATCTGCTGTATAGCGGTAGCGGTAGGTAAGTACATTTTGCTAGCGTTCCGTATATCAAACACCATTTGCCAGCTTTTCCAGTTTTTTTTAAATATTTTTTTCCTCTTTTAACAACGATATTTAATTTATTTCTTCGTCAAAGTCACAGACTAAGTATGGTCAATGTCTTATATTAGTATATTGGCCGGCAACAAGTTGAAGTTGACCCAAAAGTGGCATGAAGGAGAAAGTTAGCACATGTGCACTTCCACCAAATAGACCTTAAAAACGTTTCTGCGCAGCCATGCACAGCTAACTTCGTTGGGTCAACTTGTTTGCCGGCAACTATAAACCTATAATTAGCCCGAATACAAAAAAATCTGAAATATTTTCCGAAAAAAAAGGAATATCCGTCATAACCGGGCTAAGCAAGATAGCGAGGAAGCGGATGCGGTAATCGGTAATGTATGCGTTCTTATTATACAACTAAAACTACTCAATCGACCACCCACACTTAGGTACTCTCCTAGTCTCCTACAGAGTTTATCAGTTGCCATTTGCTGTTACAGATAAAAGGTTTACATCTGGCAGCACTGCAAGGAGCATGGAGGGCAAGGATACTATTGCCAGATTGACAAGATTTTCCCAAATTTTTGGGGGTTTTAATAGCCGTGAGGGGAAATTTGGGGTGATTTACGGGGGTGAAATGACCTCTCACTGTCGAGAGACTTTCATCTCACCTCTTATGGCGAAGATGATCAGACACGAGAGGTTCGTCCTCACCACCGCCTCTTCCGCCTCTTTGGCCGCATCGCGGCCGTTGTTCTTATGTTACATCAACCGAGTAACCTTCCCAAGTCTTCCAGTCCCCCACTGGAGGCAAATTACAGAGTATATCACAACAAAAAATGTTTGGAATGAATGTGAAATGGAAATTTAATATTTCGTGACAAGTTCAATTGATGATATAAATGTGGTAGGTAAGTACCTAGAAATTAATGTCAGTGTAAAAAGATATATACATAAAATAAACACAGGTACACAGGGACTATATTATCTTTCTCGCTCTGACGCGCTTGTTCACTGTATTTTGTTTCTCGCATTAGCATCCCGAGTTCATTCGGAAATGATTATCATACCCGAGCGTGACGGTTCATTTCATTTCACAGCCCATGAAAATTTTGTCTCAACGCTCCTAAAGAAGTTTTCACTTCAAAAAAGAAAACAGAGAAGTCATTCATCCGCATGTTATTCTCGTGTTATTGTGCTTATTAGGTATGTTTTTTTTATTTCTAAATATTTTTTACTGTTAATTATTAAAATTATTTGGTAGTCTTTAAATAGTTAAGTTTCCTTATTTTAGTTTTCACTTCTGCCGTGTGGTCTTATACGCACACAATTTAGCGATTACGGCACTTACATTTATTACTGTAAATTTATTCCTTTTTTATATTATTTTATAGTATAGAGCAGGGGTTCCACAACTTATTTTGTTTGGTTCTCACATTGAGAAAAAAATATTTCTAGCACCCCCATTTTTCACATACTTAAAAAGCACTATAACTTTAAATAATTAATTATTGTGAGCTACATTAGCAGTGATTAAACATTCATTCTGAACGATAATTTTACTATAAACTGCAAGAGTAAACTTGAGACCCGAGTCCAGTAGATATTACCTACAATAATGCCAATGAAAATAAAGCTAAATGCTAAATAATGCATGATAATTCTTTACAATAAAAATGGAGTTTTTGACTAAATGAAATCATCAAGAACATGTTGTCCACGGATAGCCCAGTTTGAACAATGCCCATTGTGTTTTAGGAATAAATTAATGGACAATTTATTTTAGGGACTATTTTCTAGAAAAGCCGGTTTTTGGGGGGATTTCGAGAACATTTTGGGGTTAATTAAGGTGGTGTTCTGACAACACTGGCCAAGAAGCCCATCAGTCTTCCTAACTTAGCGATTTTCGCCCCAAATTGGGGAGTAAATAAGTCGGTTGGGATTTTTTGGGCATTTTGTTTTTGGTGGTATTTCTAGGAATTTTTTCCTCTTAATATATTTCTGTTTTTGTGTATGTTTCATTTTTTTATAATGAGAACAGTAAAAAACACTTCGAATCGTATTTTGGAATGAATATGTACAAATGAGTAAGATTAATTGCACTATTTATGACAAAATTAAATTTCTAAATAATCCTGTTTTGCAATTTTTTTTTTATTATTTAGGAACATAACCTACTAGTTTGTTATATTGGTTGTGTTTTTCTCATGTTAATATGTATGTAGGAGCACGTACGTGTACGTGACTGATGTAGTACATAAGTGGAGGACAGCGGAGAGCGAGCTAGTCTCTCGCCCCGCGTCACTTGTACAGAAGATCAATATAACCAGCAGTTTATACAGTGACGTGGTGTCATTTCATCTCCAGTACCAGCAACACTTACAGTGGTGACCCCGACGTGATCTGTTCCCGACGTGATTCGAACTCGTGATCTCCTGTTCCCGACGTGATTCGAACTCGTGATCTCCTGTTCCCGACGTGATTCGAACGCGTGATCTCCTGTTCCCGACGTGATTCGAACTCGTGATCTCCTGTTCCCGACGTGATTCGAACTCGTGATCTCCTGTTCCCGACGTGATCTACAGAGGGTCTACAGTAGTGACCCCGACAGAAAATTTAACAGTGAAGATTCAGAATATTTTTTGGTGTTGCTGCGTAATTTTTGTATACTTCCAACAATGTTTCCGCAAACGACGTCAGTAAGTGGGCAAGCGGGTCAGCAAGGCAAGAATGATGAGCGGACACATTCCGATGATTTGACCCAGGCCGCTATAGGTGTGTCAACGAGACTTCCTGATTTTTGGGTTGACATGCCGCGGTTATGGTTTGCCCAGTTTGAAGCAGTAATGACGCCACGGAAACAAGGAGATGCGACAAGACTTAACATCTCAAAATTGGGGAGAGACTCAATTCAACAGGGGAGTGGCCTGTTGACAGCGCCGCCGGAAAACAACAAGTTACGGCGCTGAAGGACCGGTTGCTGCAAGTTTACGAGGAGAGTGCTGAGCGACAGTTCCAGAAGCTCATGTCAGAGCTGGAACTGGGTTTGCAGAAGCCTACGCATCTGCTCCGGTGTATGAGAGAGTTGGGACGAACAGCGCAGGTTTCGGAGCAGACGATAAAAAGCTTGTGGCTATCCAGGATGCCAGCCTCCGTCAGAACAGTTATTGCGGTATGTCAAGACCAGGTGCTGGACAGTTTGACAAGTATGGTGAACATGATCGTAGAGAACACCTCCGCCTACGACATTGCTGCTGTATTCGGGAGCGTCGAGAATGAAGACCAGATGAAGAAACTCGCTTCAGAAGTGGCCTCATTACGCACCGAGGATCAAGGCCGAGAGCGCGGGAGAAGCAGGAACTGGCAGAAATGGAACGGGAATAGGTCTGGTTCGCGGAAGACAAGAGCTCCAGGTGATTCAGATTGGCTGTGCAGGTTCCATTTCCGGTTCAAGGAAAATACTACGCGTTGCGAGCAGCCATGTGCGTGAAATAAGAAGCAAGCGGAAAACTAGGAGCGGTAGCAGAAATATAAAATGGCAATGAAGATAGGAAAATGGATTTTCGAGAAAAGTTTAATAGATTTTTTTAGGTTACGAGGTCTCGGAAAATGGATTAAGTCCTTTACCTGACAGAGTCAAGGTTATTCAGGACTATCCAAAACCGGAGACGGTAGAGCGGTTACGCAGGTTTTTGGGTATGTGAAAGTTTTGTAGAGCGCCCATAGCAAACGCTGCACAAGTGCAAGAAATCTTTGATAAGTATTTACATGGTGCAAAAAAAGGATAAGAGTAGAATAGTATGGACTGAAGAGGCAATTAGAGCATTTGAAAGGAGTAAGGAAAACTTACAAAATGCTGCCACGTTATCGCACCCGAGTCCAGGGGCAGAGTAGCTCTTATGACAGACGCGTCAGACCTTAGTATAGGCGCGGTATTGCAACCCACGGAATCCCAGAAAAGTACTGTACATACGACAAGAAACTTTTGGCGATTTATTCGGGTATAATTTATTTTAGAGATTAGATTGAAGGTAGAGATTTTGCGGTTTATCCAGACCACAAACCACTCATATATGCGTTTTAGAAAATAAAGTCGAATAAGGAAGTACCGAGACGTGCCCCACAGTTATTGTTTATTAGTGAATTTGCAAGTGATATACGTCACGTAATGGGAGCACATATGCTGATACATAGCTGATGCATTGGCACGCGTAGAATCGACCACATTTACATCCGCGTTCCAAGATACGGAAATTGCAAAAGAGCAAACAACTCGCTTTAAACAATAGGTCAAGCTAGAACGCTGAGTGAGCAAAACGGTTCGAAGTCATTGTGCCAAGGTTAGCAAGGAAACATATGTTCATGAGACAAGTTTATTGTAATTCGATATTGTAAACAAGTTGTGAGTTAATAATGTTTTTTTTTGGGATTGTTAAGTATATGTTTTTCTCCTTTTTTTAAGAAGGGGGTGTATGTAGGAGCACGTACGTGTACGTGACTGATGTAGTACATAAGTGGAGGACAGCGGAGAGCGAGCTAGTCTCTCGCCCCGCGTCACTTGTACAGTCAGAACAATATAATCAGCAGTTTATACAGTGACGTGGTTTCATTTCATCTCCAGTACCAGCAACACCTACATGTATGTATTTTTTTCAGTAAAAGTATTAATTTCCCGTAAAAAAATATATTTGGAGAAATATCAAGAAAATGTGTTAATTTTAGATATTTTGAACTTAGGTTTAGGGATAAATGTTTTCAGGAGCTGGTAATACTGTTACCTCAAATCAAAATTATCAAAATGATAAATGTGATGATAAATTGAATCGTATTTCCAAGAGTTGTCTGTTATCTTTATAGTTTATGTGTTTACTGTTTAGTCCACAGTCTATCGTTTTTACATCAATCTAGTAAATGCTTGCCAATTGCATTATAAGTCCGTAGACGAACTTTCATGTGTAATGAAACTACACCGATTGCCGAGTCTTACTTGAATTGATTTTGTTGAGTTTTGGTGCGTGAAAATGAGTTATAATTCGGGTGGTAGTGGGGGAAGGGGGTTCGGGTTTGCTGGGTTCACAATGCCGAAGCGGAATCCTTCGAATGTGTCGCTACATGCGGTGCCTCCGCCGTCGTCGACGATGCACTCTGTCCCGCCGCCGAACGCGGCGCTCTCCAAGCAGGGCTATCATACGATGAGCTCAATAACGCAGAATGCGGTTACTGGGAACTGGGGGTCCCTGGGGGAAGAAAAGAGCGAAGACAGAGGACGAGTACGTACTGCATTTAACATAGCTGTCACAGTATAAATTGGCAAATTCTAACTTGATTATCTGTATTATGCAGCTAAATATCTACCTATATTTTTATTTACACTAGTGACTTTTATGCTAATCTTTGCTGAGTCCATCTGGTTTTGTACACTAGCCAGTTATTCTATTTCCACGAAGTAATGTGTTCCAGTTTGAAGAGCAATATTTCCAGATAAATTGTAATTTATAGAATTGCAATTGGTAAACGAGATAATTCATTGTATTTCTCTAGGTGACCAGCACATTGCAGTGTTGGGTAGATATAAAATTATTCATGTTGATATAGCTACATGACCTGTGCTGCTGCGTCTAGGTTACCACAGACAGGCTTAAACACCTCATCAATGTATTAAAAAAGAATATTAACTATCTCAAACTGCGGTCTCACAGGAACATTTCTTAAAGGCGAGTTAGTGTCCAAATGCTAAAATGAATTATAGTATGCTTACACGGTTGCCTGGAAGAGATCATTGTGAGCGATAAGGCTAGCAGTTAAAATGCCGAGCACAAAATGTTCTTAAGTTTTATGTAATTTTTTTTTGTGTGGGCTTTAATCAGGGTTTGAAAATGTCTCATATTTATTATAAATTTCAAAAATCTGATATTTATTGCATAAAAATAGTTTTCATTTGCATTTGAGTTATTATAAAAAAAAAACTTAAAAATTTCATTTATTTAAGTAAGTAAGTACTTAAAATCAGACAAATGATTATGATAATAAGTTTCGAGGTGATGATTATGGAGGTGGTGGTAGTGAAGAATATACATTTTATTGAAAATGGTGTAGTTGTTTTGAAAAATTAATAAATTTACAACTAAAATTAGCTATAACCACAATGCCTAAGTAAAGAGTAAAGAGACTAGCAGGACATTTGCCTGATGGTGCCTGCCACATAACATCACAGTGACACGCAGCTATTGGAACATGAAGAGTCCAAATCATAACTTAGAGCTGCACTGCACTGCGCTCGTCACCCAGAGATTTAAGATATTATATCTCTAAGACCTGTAATTTCTCTGGAAACATTTCCCTTCAAACTATAACACAGTAATGTCTGCTTGGTGGTAGAATAATGTCCAAAAGTGTGGTACTTCCCCAGGGGACTCTGCTAAGAGTCCTACCACTACAAAACTTAGTTATTATGTTTATGCTTCCTATTAAATTTGGTGGAATGCCTTACTTAATTACATTTTAAATGGTTTTAGGTAATAGGTTTTTGTTTTTTGGAGAAAATAAATTATTTATTTCAAACTCAATTTTCTTGATGTTCAACCGATTTTGCCATTTTAACTTTAATATTGTGTTACATTAACGGTCTTATTCATAAAAAGTTAAAGCATGTCTAAAGACTTGCTATAGTACGTCTTAGGAAAAATGGTATTCATAACAGCATTTTAGCGCTAAAACGTGCTATAAGCCCTCTATAAAGTTATAGAGCCGAGAACCCTACTTTAGCGGTGTTTTAAGGCAAATATGGCCGACTCTTAACAGCTGATTAGTGTCAAAATGGCGTTGTGACATATTCAACTTCAACTTTTTTTTTTGGTTTCCATTCGGTAATCACCGTAATTTCACCAATGTCCAGCTTTTGAGCGTTGAGAGTATATTTGTTATATTATGTTCTTAATTCAGGTGCTCAGTCTTCCATCTTCTTCATAGCTTCTGATTGTCGGAAAACACGTGAAATCAAGGTACCAGGATTCAAATATTCCAAACGTTTGAATCTATGTGAATTTAGTGAGTATATATTATGTAGTGTATAAAAACCAATGTAATGTTTGGTGTTAATGGTGAAAGAATAAAACATGTTGACATGAAAGTAATCCACATCGACGAAAGGTGTATATAAGTAGGAGTGATCCTTTTACTTTCGGAATTTATTTCTTAACCGACTTCCAAAAAAAGGAGGAGGTTATCAATTCGACCCCTATGTTTTTTTTTTTTTTTTTTTTTTTATGTATGTTACCTGATTTCTCGAGAACCTCTGAACCGATTTTAAAATTTATTTTTGTGTTCGGATGGGTATGCTTCCCGAATGGTCCCATATAAATCTTTTTGAAATCGGTCAAGAGTTTTTGAAATATGAACCAAAAACTGAAAAATTGCGTATCTGGATGACGTTGTAGATTTCACAAAAGTTATGAATCTCGACCCTGTCAATACAAAATTGTGTAAATGCTTTAATAAAACTTGTTTTAACCCCGACCAAAAAAGGGGTGTTATAAGTGACGTCGATGTCTGTCTGTGTGTCTGTCTATCTGCTGTGGCACCGTAGTAGAACTCAAACAGATGGGCCGATTTCGATGCGGTTTCTTTTATTTCAAGGTTAATACCATAGCAGATGTTCTTAGCTATGTCTGGTTAATGTCGATTCAAGATGGCCGCCTCCACAAAATGGCGGACAAAATATTTTCACAACCTACCTCAATTTGGGTATCAAATGAAAGGGCTTGACTAGTAGAGTACTATGTACTATAACAAATTTCAAATCCAAAATGGCCACCACGACAAAATGGCGAATTATATTATATTTTTCATTACTACCTCAATTTGGGTATCAAACGAAAGAGCTTGACTAGTAGAATACTTTTCACTATGAAAAAATTCAAATCCAAGATGGCCGCTTCCACAAAATGCCGAAATACATTTGATTTTTCACAACTCCCTTTATATGGGTATCAAATGAAAGGGCTTGACTAGTAGAATGTTGTACAGATAACAAATCCAAGGTAGTCGGGTTTAATCAAAATTTTTAATTTTGTTCTTGTACACTAAAAGAGTAAAATAAACAATTTTCGTACAAAAAATTAAACCGACTTCAAAACCACAAATAGGCACTCAAAAGCGAAAAATAAACTAAAATCATTGTTATAAGCGCTACTCACTCATCTATTTGAAGTCGGTGCCAGTCAGGTCAAAAAGTTAGTAGATTGATGCTATGTAGGCACAGGTAAGTAGTATCTATCCTATACCTGTTAGATTTAGCTGGCACCGACTTCAAATAGATGAGTGAGTAGCGCTTATAACAATGATTTTAGTTTATTTTTCGCTTTTGAGTGCCTATTTGTGGTTTTGAAGTCGGTTTAATTTTTTGTACGAAAATTGTTTATTTAGCAATTTTTCTTATAAAATACAAGAAATTAATGAGAGAACGAACAAACACCACTACGTTTTAGTAATATAACTTTAAATTTCCCCGCTTCATAACTTCACAGTGTATGTAATTTTTTTTTATTCTGTAACATTGTCTATTGCTCCACCATCAAACTTGTTTTATCTGTGGACGATTCTATCAGTTTGTCTATAAAATCGATCGATTTCATTATAATGGCAACATTTTGATCCTAAACTGATATTAGTAATGCTTTAGTTATAGAAGGCTTATAGAGCGTTTATGAATACGGAATTTTATAGAACGTTTTACAAGCTTATCAAGCGTTTTAACTAATGAGTGTTTTAAGTCTTCCATAAGCATTTATTATGAATAAGACCGTAAGTCTTTTTCACCGCATAATATTTTTCATATAATCTTAAAGTTTCACTGTAGATTAAATTGTGTCATAATGCATTTACAACTTTGAATACATTTGATAAACTTGTGTCAATTACAGCTAATAATTTTTTTTTGTGCCAAAAAATTATTATAATTTCTGATGATAATAATTTTCTAGGGCCAAAAATTTTATTAATTAATTTTTAATTAATTGATAAAGATAAATCATTACTTAAAAATGCAATCATGTACTGACTTAGAGATTAATTAAAATATTATTTTATTTAGATACTTTGATGATGACGATGAGCCGGCCACCCCAGCTCTCGCATATATACCAGCACCTGGAAGCCCTTCTAATGAATTGGCCTCAGGGTCTAAGGTAAGCTTATAAACAATTACTTAATACTCCAATTGTATTACTTTCTACAATACAACATTGCGAATTCCTTTGATTATATACTTGTCTAGATGGAACGCTGTAATTGCAACGATAGTAACAGGTTTTAAACCCTTGTGTGCATGTTACGCACACACGTGTTGAAACACAGACACTTGTGTTCGTGACATGTTTATAAACATGTATAAACATGTCCTCCTCGGACACTACTGTGTATTTAATAATATATCATCTTTTTAAATAAATTCTTTCTGTAATTTAATGATAATTTAAATGTTTCTTACCGATGATAGCTAACGTTTTTAGTTTTTATAAATCATCCTTTGTAATTTTTGCAGACTTTTATAACACAAATCGTTATATTCAAGAGTTACACAACACGTGTTTACCACACGACGTCAGTATCGCAACTAAACTGACAGATCGAGCTTATCAGCCAACAGTAGGCTGATATTATTTTTGGTGTTTCTGCGCTCGAATGGTCTATCTAGACAAGTGTATAATCAAAGGTGAATTCTTACGTACTAGCTTTGTCATGGAGTGCAATGTTCCAATTGTATGTGTAATAGGTAATTCATTTCATTTAATCCATTCAGACCTTACTGAGGTAAGATGGAACAAACATAATATACACTTAATAGCCCAGACCTTTTTTTGACAACTATTTTTCTCGTAATTTGTAAGTTGATAATTTATAGGAGCTACATATAAGCTGGCCTGCTGGAAAATGTTGCTATAATCACATTCATATTAATATAACATTGTTGCTGTTTTTTTTCTTCGCAATAATTGTGTATTAATTGTATTTTCCAGCAGGATGATGAGGAAGAAGATCCTCTGGATGCGTACATGGCCGGCTTGGAGCAGCAGGCTGCCAAGGACATGGTGATCAGCAAAGAGAATGCAGCGGCTGGGAAAGGAGACACCGGCCGAGGCACCCGAGGGGATATAGATGATATGGACGATGAGGAGAGCTACTACAAGTGAGACAATTTCCTTTTGTTAGGGCTCCTAATTTTAGGGAACTTGAGTCCTATTTTAGATTTAAGTAAAACGATAATAGAAATACTAATTGACAATTTTTTTTATTTCGGAGAGAGAAATGAGGGAAACTTATCACTTGTGATGTAGCTAATTTGGTAGGCAACAATTCCATAAATGTATACCCATGCGCTACATAAAACATTAATCATCATTGCGATAATCAATAATCATTTGCAAATGCAAAAAAACCAAAGTAGCCAACATAGCCCATAGAGTAATCAAGTGGCAATAGGCAGGTCACATCGCTTGCAGAACTGACAGCCCATGGGAAAGAAAGGTTCTCGAGTGGCCACTATGAAACGGAAGACGCAGTGTTAGAAGGTCTTCCACTAGATGGACATATGACCTAACAAAGGTCGCTGGAAACCGCTGGTTGCAGGTTGCGCAGGAACGTATGTTGTGGAATTCTAGGGGGAGGGCTATGTTCAGCAATAGACGTCGCGTCGTGCGGCTGATGATGATGATGATTAATGTTTTATGTAGCGCATGGGTATACATTTATGGAATTGTTGCCTACCGAATTAGCTACAGCACAAGTGATAAGTTTTTCTCTCGCTTGCGCTGTCGTCCGTCCCTTTCGCACATTGCGGGCCGCACTCGCCTTGCATTTCCAAACGGGGATTAAAAAAATTACATTTTATCACAAACTGTCTGATGCTAAGTAGTGATGCAATAAAATGTAGTGTGCCTTGCCTACTATGAACAAAGTTTGATCTAGGTTTTGATATTGGTGGAACTTTTGCTTTTACCCAGTAGAGATTTTCTATAATACTTTCATTTGCCTTGCAGTTACTTATATTAAGGGTACCTTACAATACACAAGTGTAGGTTTAAGGGGCCCTTACTTGGGATCTACTCGGGATTTCTCTCTCTGCCACACGATGGACCCGGCACCCGCACAGTAAATCCATGGAATGCTAAGAAGATCGTCTCAATAACATTTTTTTCTTTCTTTTCTCATTTGATTTTTCCTGACTGTAATTTACAGTTAGCATCAGACAGTTTGTCATGAAATGTAAAGCTAATTAAAGTCCCATTTATAAATTATGTGTTATGAATGTGCATAGAATGAATTAATTTCTGGTTACATTCTCTAGCTTAAAATTCAAGTGTTACATTTCTTCCCAGTGAACTCTTCATCAAGTCGACTAATGTTTGGGATGTATGTGTTTGTTTGGTCCAACTAGGGATATAGGATAGTTTTTATTTCTATTAATATGACATCGTCTTTATATGACAAAATCCAAGCAAAGCCAGAATTGGCTGCTAGTACTTATATAAATTAATTCTGTCTATAATATCATTTTAATACGAGGGTCAAACTGAAAGTTCTTAGAACTGGCCACTTATAAACAATATAATAAAAAAATAATTCTATAATTTGAAAATAGAACTCTTTGCCAATATTACTGAGTATATACTTCATTCATTTGTCATTTGTTTTACGATTTGGCGGCAAATTGAAAATTGTCTGTGTCACGTCAACATGAATTTAACACGAGAAAATTTTCGTGCAATGATTTTTTATGACTTTCGATGTAATTTAAGTCAACAAGAAAGTTATGATAGACTACGATTGGCCTTTCACGATGAAGCCCCATCTTGTGCGACTGTTTACAACTGGTTTAATGAGTTTAAACGTGGTCGCACTAATCTCACTGATGATTTACGTGAGGACGGCCTTCTACGGCGACGACTGAAGATAACATCTGTGTTGTGCGGCGTATGATAGAGACTGACAAAAGAGTGACCTATCAGCAGATTCGGACAAGCTTAGGCATCGGTATGAGTCAAGTGCACAAAATCCTACACGAACATTTAGCGGTCAGGAAGGTTTGCGCCCGGTGGATACCTCATAATTTGACTGAGGCTCAAAAACTCCATCGTGTGGATTGGTGCCGTAAAATGATTGAAAGATTTAACGGAGGTGACTCAAATGCTGTGTTCGACATACTAACAGGTGACGAAAGCTGGATTTACTGTTATGATCCTGAAACCAAAAGACAATCTGCTCAGTGGGTGTTTCCTTTCGAGGAGTTGCCAACTAAAGTGAAAAGAGATCGAAGTGCGGGGAAAAAATGGTGGCCTCGTTCTTTGGAAGGATAGGTCATTTCGCAACAATTGTGTTAGAGGATCAAAAACAGTTTCTGCAGAATGGTACACTACCAATTGTTTGCCACTTGTCTTGGAAAAAGTTGGAGAAAACGACCTCGCAGTAGGATCCTCCTTCACCACGACAACGCCTCATCGCACACCGCCAAGCGAACGATCGACTATTTGGCGACATCAAACGTTGAATTACTGGGTCACCCGCCGTATAGCCCCGACCTCGCGCCTTGTGATTTTTATTTATTTTCAAAATTAAAAAAAACTTAAAGGAAAGCGGTTTATGAATGCTGAAGAAGCGGTGGCTGCGTATCGCGATGCCATTGAAGAGACCCCTAAGGACGAGTGGGCAAAGTGCTTTTCCCAGTGATTCCATCGCATGCAGCGGTGTATTGACGTGAATGGACAATATTTTGAAAATATATAATAAAACTAATAACTGGCTAATGTAATCAGTTTTTGATTTTCTAAGAACTTTCAGTTTGACCCTCGTATGGGGTTGATTATAATGAAATTTCAATTTTCAGATATATGGAAGACAATCCTCTGCACACTGGCGATGACGCGTCTGACGTCGAAGTGGAATACGATGAAGACGGCAACCCCCCTGGCACCGCCCAAGAAGAAGTACATAGACCCCCTGCCCCCCATAGACCACTCGGAGATAACCTATGAGCCGTTTGAAAAGAATTTCTATACCCCACATGAAGATATAGAGAAGCTGACATTTGAACAAGTTGAGGAGCTTAAGAAGAATCTTGGAGTCAAAGTAATGTAGTACAGTCAGGATTATTTTTTTATGAAAAACGCTCGGGAATGATACGAAATCTTCGGGTAAACTCGGGACCATGGCCATTGCTCACAGCCACGCCCTCCGGTTTCCGTAGTTTACAAAGTTAGCTATCAAATTCTGAATTATAAGTTTTCACTTCTTTCGGCAGTTTCTATAACTGCCAATTTTTTTGTTTAATTTTAATAGTATGGAGTGAGGAGAGGAGCAGGACATGTGCCTGATGGTAAGCAACATACTTACCCATGACAGTGCAGTGTCACTCTCTTTGAACATGAACAAGTCTAAATCCTAATTACATAGCTGTGCACTGTGCTCGTCACCCTCTCGATTTGAAGAAGGTTGTAAGCATCACGGAAAAACAGGCAGCGCATTCCACAGCCTAGACGTTCTTATCACAAAAGTAGAGTTGCCTGGACCGCATTGTCACTTAACATCAGGCGAGATGGCGGTTCTAGTGGCATACCTATTATCAATTTAAAAAAACCTATTTAACAATACAAAAAAAGTGTGCATTAAATTGAAAATTTAATGAACCTCTCATGATAATTGAATCGAATTGAAGGACATACAAGTTTGCAAGTAAAGAAAATACCCATTAGGCTGAGATTCCTACTTCAGCAAGCATATCACATCGCTAAGTTGGAGCAACAATGTCACAAGTGTTTTTTTGTAAATTTTAAACTACAACCGTTTTAAGACTTTCAAAATTTTGCAAAACATTGTTTTCTTTTCTTACAACTAAAGACAATGTGTATATGTTTTGTATTTTGACCTAGCAAATATTGCGTTTTCATTCCTAACGTAGATGATTATGAAGATAATTTTGGTACAACTGGTTTAATTCCGTATGTTTTACAGTTACGTCATTTTGCTCCAAAAGAGCGACATGCGATTAACCCATAAATTAATTATTATTTTGTCTAATAAATGAAAATATTGCTTGGTAGATATCTGGTCCCGACCCCCCGAAGCCCGTGAGCAGCTTCGGCCACCTGGGCTTCGACGAGCAGCTGATGAAGGCGATCCGGCGCTCCGAGTACTCGCAGCCCACGCCCGTGCAGGCGGCCGGCGTGCCTGCGGCGCTCTCCGGCCGGGACCTCATCGGTGAGCCTGGCTTTACGTTTTATACTCACGCTGCGAGACGAGCCGCTATAAAATAATCTATTTTCTTCAAAGCAAAAAAAAAGAAACAAAAACCGGCTTCAATTTAAAATTAATTCTCGACCAGATTTCATAAGAATCTTTCATTTCTTTTCATTCTTTTCGTCTAAATACAAATTTTAGTTTTTTGTTCATATTTCCGAAACCGCTACATTGATTTCGATAAAATTTTAATGGGTTCACCTCTGAAACAAACAAAAAATATAACCATCAAAATTGATTGGCAATTAGTGGTACAAAAAAAACAACCGAATTGCACAAACTCCTCTTTTCTTGGAAGTTGGTTAATTATAATTAACTTGCACTGTAATTAATTTTCGAATCGTATAACTTTTATATGACATGAGTATAACAATAACTGTACGATGGTAGGTATCGCTCGCACGGGGTCGGGTAAAACGGCGGCGTTCCTGTGGCCTCTGCTCGTGCACATCATGGACCAGAAGGAGTTGGGGCCGGGCGACGGGCCCATCGGCCTCATACTCGCGCCCACCAGGGAGCTGGCTCAGCAGGTATCCTCACTCACACCACACGTTCCTGTGTCTTCTGCTCGCTCCCACCAGGGAGCTGGCTCAGCAGGTATCCTCATGTACTCTGGTCGCTCCCACCAGGGAACTGGCTCAGCAGGTATCCTCACTCACACCACACGTTCCTGTGTCCTCTGCTCGCTCCCACCAGGGAGCTGGCTCAGCAGGTATCCTCACTCACACCACACGTTCCTGTGTCCTCTGCTCGCTCCCACCAGGGAGCTGGCTCAGCAGGTATCCTCACTCACACCACACGTTCCTGTGTCCTCTGCTCGCTCCCACCAGGGAACTGGCTCAGCAGGTATCCTCACTCACACCACACAGGGAATCCAGATCCCCTACCGCTACCTTTGATCAACACCCTCAATATCAACTTAATTTTTATGCACGCTGAGAATGTTTGTATTATCATGCGCACCCGATTTAGTACCATTCCCACTTAACTCACAACAGAATAAAGTCCTTCCCTGACTTCCTCACTGACGGGGCTAACTATAGATTAGAACTTAGAACATGAGACCATAGCTTCCTGTAGTGTACAACATCAACCAGAAGGCGATCCAGGTGGGTTCTGGAAATTTGGCATAGATAGATCTTTGGTGTTGTTTACATACAGGTTTCCATTTCGGAATCCGAATATAGTTGTTAGGGTGCATAAACCATAACTACCCTCAGGATGTATCCTAGGGTTAGTTTGATTATTGCGTAAATAGCCCTGGAAAGGAGATTTGAGATTTGTGCATTTGAGTACGTTGTTACGGAAGGTTTTATGTACCAAAAACCCGACTCCGCCTTAGGACGGCTTGTAGCTATGTCGATAATACAAGAGATGGCCCGATTATGGAATCACCACCTGTCTTTAGAAAGTATCATCTAATGTGCGACAGTTCGTCTTCCAATTGTGCTACTGTCCTAGCCTGTTATTTATATTAATTAGTGGGGAGTAGTCTTAGCTATATCTAATGAATGTCGGTCCAAGATGGCCACTGCTACAAAATGCCAGATTACATATTTTTATACGACTCTAAATATAAATGCATTTAAAAGAAAGAGCGTGACTAGAAGAATACTATACATTATAACAAACTTCAAGTCACCACAAATAGTCTTATAGGTTTAAAATTGTTTTCAAGATTTACATGGAAGCGAAGAGGTTCGGCAAGGTGTACAATATCCGGTGCGTCTGCTGCTACGGCGGCGGCTCCAAGTGGGAGCAGACCAAGGCATTGGAAGGTACCGACCACACTGTATCATTACTTTCTTTCAATGTATCTATTTAAATTAAGGGTCATTTTGGTATGCCAGTTCCTGTCCTTGCACGCTTGCTTGGCAGAGATAAGCTCTAAGCGATAAAGCTACCAATGGATGGATAAAATAGAAGCAACACAATTTGCAAAAAGAATTATAAACTTAATTTTATTATTTATGGTATGATCATCTGAAAAACAAAGTTGGCAACACTGGTCACGGGCAGTTTTTACGCGTCACTTCCGTTATATATTTTTCTTAAGGTTTTAAGTGTAACATTTTTATTCAGATTGGTCACGCAACAAAATAGCTATCACCTCGCAAGCCTAAGGAAATTCGTTCCAAAATATTATTAAGTTCAAATATAAAAGCTAAACAATGAGAGATGTGTCTCCAGGCGGCGGAGCAGAGATCATCGTGGGCACGCCGGGGCGCGTCATCGACCTGGTCAAGTGCAAGGCGACCAGCCTGCATCGCGTCACCTACCTGGTGCTCGACGAGGCCGACAGGATGTTCGACATGGGATTCGGTAAATGCATTTCTACATATTACATTTTCTGCTTTCCTACGTTCTGCATTTATCTATATTAATAATCGCCAAGGGGCACGGTAGACTTGATCGAAACCTTATATGAATAACAAAACATAAAAAAATATTGATTTTGAGTCGACAACATATGTCCACAAAATTCGGATTATGGAAAATTTCGTTAAATTCTGATGGCACTGACAAACAAACTGCTGTCGCCATCTTTGGTGTGAACCACGTTTCGTGCCATCAATCAACACATTGCGTGCGTCCGTCGCGCCAAAAAAGTTTCCATCACAAAAAACTGTGACTTATGTGACTACGTAAAATGAAACGTCTTGCCGCCGGACCGGAATTTTATTAGTAGGTAGTACTTATATTTAGTATCATCATCGCACCCGTGCGAAGCCGGGGCGGGTCGCTAGTACATTCTGTATTTTTTGCAATTCTACATTTTCATCATTTTTACGTTCTACATACATTTCAACTTATAATTTTTCTTACTTGAAAACATTAATTCTTACAATTTTATTTATTTTCTGAAAAAAATGAACGATTTCCTATTGAGAACTATTTTTGACAGATTTTTTTGCATTCTGACAACGTCTTATTGCAGTTTTATTTGATAGGGTCATTGTACATTATACAGGGTGACTGGTGCAGGACCGGCCATAGCAAAATCACGCATGGAGGAGGTTATATGCTACCTATTAAAGCTTACTTTCCCTAACTAAAGTTTTATAGTTTAGGAGATAGGTTAATTTTTAAACCTTTTTAAAATTTTCCCGAAATTTGACCTTAAAGCTGCTATAACTTTTTTTATTTAAAGTTCTAGTGAATTATTCTTTTTTTTTGTTAGCACAGACAAATGTTTGATCAAACCTACGTCGGAACTCCGCTTAAACAAGGATAAAAAAAAGATATTACGCTTGAAAAAGGAAAATTACCGAAAATAAAAACATTAAGATCATTTTATTTTTAATAATTAAAAACCACTAAGTTTCAATAATTTATTTTACTATAAATAACTTTTCTAGTTCATCACCTATCCAACGGTACCAAATTTGTATCCAAAAAGTTATTAAATTATAAAAATCGTAATTTCTATTGTAAATGCCGGTCTACTCAGGTAAAGGTTTATTGTTACTATTGTTAAACAAACAGCGGCAATGGTCCCTTAGCATGACGTCAGAGCTTAGGAATGCGATGTCATGTTTTGTCTCTTTCTTACGAAAAAGGAAGGGCCACGCCAATCTGATTTTGGAGAGAATTCACTGCATTGAATATCATGTTCAGTCGTGTCTTACCGCTCCTACGTACTACCGACCGTGCTCTGTTCTGTTTCACCATTCCTTGTTATTAGTGAACTGTTATCTTGTTGATTGTTTTGTTATTGACTGTTTTCGTTAAGTTTCGTTATTGTTTGTTTTCGTATTCAAATGCCTGAATACACAAACGAAGAATACGCCGATATGCTGTTGGCGTACGGCGCTGCTGACTGTAATGCCCGTGAAGCGCGGCGTATTTACCAGGAGCGATTTCCAAATAGAAGTGTACCTCACCGAAACACATTTTCTACAACATATCGTCGGTTAAGGGAAACGGGTAACTTAAACGCCAGAGAACCCTCGAAACAGTGCACGTCAATTACCTGTCGAAATTGACGAGCAGATTTTGGCAGCATTTGAGGAGGACCCCACTACTAGTACCAGAGTGGTAGCTGAAGCTTTGGGCGTCAGCCAATGGAAGGTCTGGACAGTAATGCATCGTGACAATCAACACCCATATCATTACACACCAGTTCAAGGTAATTTTTAATTAATTTATTTAGATTAATTAGCTTAGATGTTACAATGTACATTGTATTTAACAATGTTTTTTTTAGTCGCTACAACTATGTGAAAAGTACATTCACGAATCAAATTTAATAACCATTAAGAGTTGGTTTTGGCTTGTTGACAGGGCTTGAAACTGGTGACTATGCAAGGAGGACGAATTTTTGTCGCTTGATTCTGCACAGAGATGTCGACGACCCAACATTCCTCAAACGCATATTGTGGACCGATGAGTCACATTTCAACCGAGAAGGAATTCACAACTTCCACAATTTACACCATTGGTCCCCTAATAACCCACACAATAAGAGGGTAACATCATTCCAGCGGAAATTTTCTGTGAATGTATGGGCCGGTGTGATTGGTCGGACTATCATTGGGCCCCATGTCCTACCTGACATCTTAAATGGGGAAAATGATCTAGAATTTTTAATGGACGTCTTGCCTGATCTGCTGTCGGAAGTTTTAAACGACGAAATGCCCATTGTGTTTCAACACGATGGGTGCCCGGCACATTTCAGGCTGGAAGTCCGAGAACTACTCAACAACACATTTCCTGAGTCATGGATAGGGAGAGGTGGACCAACTGAATGGCCGGCCCGATCCCCAGATTTAACACCTCTGGATTTCTACGTTTGGGGTCGAGCCAAAGAGCTGGTCTACAATAAAGGACAAATTAACACAAAAGAGGAGTTGATACAAAAATTAATGATGCTTTCGTGATTATGAAAGAAGAGATTAGATTAAATTTAACTACGACAGAAATTAGGAAGAGATGTCGGGCATGTATTAGAAATTGCGGACAGCAATTCGAGCAGAACCTAAAATAACAATGTCCTTTCAATGCCCGATATCTTTTCCAATTCACAATTTTTTCTTACTCGTATCATTGTATTCGTCAAAATAAATAATGTACCATTAAGCACTTGTTTTATTTAATTACTAATACCAACACTGACCAAATTTTGTTTACTATTATTGATTAAATTAGCTTTAGAAATCTGAAAATCCTATCAATTACTAGCTGCTAAATATCCACATTTTGTAGTACGTGTGTTTGTACGATGAGGTTTTAGATATGTACATGTAGTTTGTACATTTTTGTTATAAATTTGGTACCGTTGGATAGGTGATGAACTAGAGAAGTTTATTTAGAGTTTATAAATTATTGAAAGTTAGTGGTTTTTAATTATTAAAAATAAAATGATCTTAATGTTTTTATTTTCGGTAATTTTCCTTTTTCAAGCGTAATATCTTTTTTTTGTCCTTGTTTAAGCGGAGTTCCGACATAGGTTTGATCAAACATTTGTCTGTGCTAACAAAAAAAAGAATAATTCACTAGAACTTTAAATAAAAAAGTTATAGCAGCTTTAAGGTCAAATTTCGGGAAAATTTTAAAAAGGTTCAAAAATTAACCTATCTCCTAAACTATAAAACTTTAGTTAGGGAAAGTAAGCTTTAATAGGTAGCATATAACCTCCTCCATGCGTGATTTTGCTATGGCCGGTCCTGCACCAGTCACCCTGTATATGTAGAATTAGTGTAATACTAAATACGAGAAAATAGTTGGTGACTTCCTCAGGTGTATGCTAGATATGTTCTAATATATATAATATATGTTCTAAAAATCATTATTATAATTAGTTTAATAATTATTAATTAGTTTTAAACGAAAAAAAAATTTTAGGGCCATCTTTAGAAGATATATATTTATAGGCTTGTTGAAACAACAATGTTTGAAGTTTACTTTGCTTCACCCGGGCTGATAGAATAGACAGATCGTTCTAATGTGAAGTATCGTTCCCAGAGCCTCAGGTGCGGTCGATCTGCAACCACGTGCGGCCGGACCGGCAGGCGCTGCTGTTCTCCGCGACCTTCCCGCGCCGCGTGGAGCGCCTCGCGCGGGACGCGCTCCACGATCCCGTGCGCGTGCAGCACGGGGCCGCGGGCGAGGCCAGCGACCTCGTCACACAGCACGTCAGGTGAGACCGCCGACCTCGGCACACAGCACGTCAGGTGAGACCGCCGGCCTCGGCACACAGCACGTCAGGTGAGACCGGCGACCTCGGCACACAGCACGTCAGGTGAGACCGCCGACCTCGGCACACAGCACGTCAGGTGAGACCGGCGACCTCGGCACACAGCACGTCAGGTGAGACCGCCGACCTCGGCACACAGCACGTCAGGTGAGACCGCCGACCTCGGCACACAGCACGTCAGGTGAGACCGCCGACCTCGGCACACAGCACGTCAGGTGAGACCGCCAACCTCGGCACACAGCACGTTAGGTGAGACCGCCGACCTCGGCACACAGCACGTCAGGTGAGACCGCCGACCTCGGCACACAGCACGTCAGGTGAGACCGCCGACCTCGGCACACAGCACGTCAGGTGAGACCGCCGACCTCGGCACACAGCACGTCAGGTGAGACCGCCGACCTCGGCACACAGCACGTCAGGTGAGACCGGCGACCTCGGCACACAGCACGTCAGGTAAGACCGCCGACCTCGGCACACAGCACGTCAGGTGAGACCGCCGACCTCGGCACACAGCACGTCAGGTGAGACCGGCGACCTCGAAACACAGCACGTCAGGTGTGAGACCGGCGACCTCGGCACACAGCACGTCAGGTGAGACCGGCGACCTCGAAACACAGCACGTCAGGTGTGAGACCGGCGACCTCGGCACACAGCACGTCAGGTGAGACCGGCGACTGAGAGCGATCAGAATTATCTGAGAAGTGGTTAAAACTTACAATAAATGCTGAACGACCCAGACGATTTACAATCTATTCCTGTTATTGTTGCAGAATATTCAGTAAACCCGAAGACAAATGGTCGTGGCTACTGACGAATCTTGTGGAATTCCTCTCTGCGGGCAGCGTGTTAATATTCGTCACCAAAAAGGTAAATTACTTCCTGCATCAGCACTAAAAAAAATTTCATAAAGTTTTGTCGCTTCTGTAAACGTTTTTACACAATTAATAAACTTAATATAGAGTAGTATTTTTAGTACTTCTTTTATTTATACTAAGCTGAAATGGGAATATTGTTGAATTTTCGCGCAGGAGCAAAAGCGTGAAAAATAATTATCATACATGTGGGATGGTGTGAATTAAACGTCTTTTAAGGGCGTGTAGGCCGTAATTTTGAATTTTTAAAACAACCTTTAATATAGTGTATTAAACTCTGAAAAAAATATATGTATTAGTTAAGGATCTAATCTAGTGCAATTCGCAGTGCAATTCAATAACACGATTTAATGAATTTTACTTGATAGAAAAAAATCCCAAAGTTACCCCTTTTCAAAAAGTTTTTTCAACTTTATGACTAAACTAATGAATTTTTTTACAAAATTTTTGTACTCAACGAAAGCCACTAAAAAGTTATAGATGCATTCGCAGAGTTTGACTTGATAAAAACTATTAGTTATTCACTATGTTTCAATATCTACCATATATATAGCGCGCCGTTCGGCAGGCCTGATCAGTCGCGTTTCGACGCTCACGGACGACGGGCCTGTCCTTGATTTTGCAATTTTGACAACCAATAAATTTTAAATATTACGATCATAGTGCCACAGTATAACAATATCAGTAGGTATTACTAGTGAAGCACGCTATGATCTTGATTTTTGATACCGTTTTCATTGGAATTGCAAACATACGCTGATACTAATTAGTACGATATTTACTTTATGTTGTAGACCAATAGGGGAGTCTCAAAAAACTGACGTCGATAACACATCAGTAAAAATATCAATGCGGATGCAATGGAAAATAGATAAGTATCGGTAAAATATTCGTCCGTCAAATCAGAGATATAAGGGATAAGAAAATAATGAGAGGGGAGAAATCCCCTGCGTAAATCCCCTAATATAAATGCAAGTTTGGTATCATTTATGATTGCCATTGCCATGTCATTTCGGTAAATTCTTTGGTAGTAAGGTACTTAGTACTTGGAAGAAAAGTCCTCACATGCAGATTTTACCACTTTGGAAGTGACTCTTGCGCAAACTATTCAGTTTAGAAAAAAAATGTTAGGAACTTCAATACAATTTTTGAACACCTATCCATAGATACACGTATGGTTTTGATAGATTTATTTTTTATTTCTTTTCCAAGTTTGTGACACCACCAAAATTTATTGTTTTTTCTTTTTTTGTATGAAAATGTTAATATTGTTCATAGAATACATGTACTTACCAAGTTTTAATAGTATACTTCTTATAGATTCGGAGAAAAATGGCTGTCACATACGAATGGACAGACATTACGTATATTTTAAAATTTCTCTACGAATCCCTAAATCCCAACTTCGTTCATTTAAAACTTATTTAAAATGAAATTTAGACACTCGACCAAATTTGATAAGAAGCCTTTTAGGCAGTAAAATTACTCGTAGAATTTAACTCTCTACTAAATTTCCGATTCGTATTTTTTATATAAGGTTTAGTATCATTTCCTGAGCATAAAATTACAAAATAATAACAAATCCAGGTGGAGCTTCAAGCGCCAGATCGAAAAAACGTTTTTGGCCGATATTCCGAAAAAGTTATAAAGCCTATTATTATTGTAGAAAATAAAATTTCCCATCTTTTGTTGCCAGTAAACTTTTTTTTCGAACGTACCAATTACGATTTATTATGTCCAATTTAATGATAACAATGTAAAAAAAATAAGATGTGAATTCTGTTCCCAGTAGCATAAACATGTCTCTTTTTACCGGAATGGAAGAAGGGTTATGTTTTTCGCGCGTATCTTTATGTTTGTAAAACTTTTATTTCCACATATCTTCCAAACGGCTGGATGGATTTTGGTAACTAAGATATTCTAAGACTAGTCTCATTCGCCAAAGTGTCCTTAGATAGTAGGTAATATTTTTTTACGTGATTTTTTTTTTGTAGTCGGGGTTTTTTAAATTAAAGTTATTCTATCATATTGCTCGTTGCTCGAATAAACAGCACCGTTCATCATCATGATTGAAGAGTTGAACGAAGAGTTTGGTCTCCACTTTTGTAATAAGAACAACTAAGCTGTGAAACGCATTGCCAGAGTGGGTTTTTGTCGATGGTTCGAACCTTGGGGTTACGAGGTACACTGTGTTTGTTTCTATTCGAGAAGTAAGTTCCATCGTAGACCACATCATTTTCATCCACTATTATCGGCATCATCACAACCGTATCATTAAATGGGTTATAAATCGTAAACGGTAAGTTTTACAAAAAAAAAGTTAACTAGCAACAAAAGATGCAAAATTTTATTTTCTACAATTATTGTCAAAATATATAGTTTCCAAAATATCGGCTAAAATAGTTTTTTTCAATTGGCGTTTGAAGCTCTACCTGGATCTGTGAGCGTTTTGTAATTTTATGCTCAGTAAGTGATCTTTACCTCAAAGTGATCTTTACCTCAATGTTTGGTTAATATCGATTCAAAATGGCCGCCTCCACAAAATGGCGGACAAAATATTTCTTCACAACCTACCTCAATATGGGTATCAAATGAAAGGGCTTGACTAGCAAAGTACTATACGCTATAACAAATTTTAAATCCAAGATGGCTGCCACCACAAAATGGCGAATAATTTTTTTTTTCACTACTACCGCAATATGGGTATCAAACGAAAGGGCTTGACTAGTAGAATACTTTGCACTATGACAAATTTCAAATCCAAGATGGCCGCTACCACAAAATGGCGAATCACATTTCTTTATTCACAACTTCCTTAATATGGGTATCAAATGAAAGGGCTTGACTAGTAGAATGTAGTACAGATAACAAATCTAAGGTAGTCGGGGGTTAATCAACATTTTTAATTTTGTTCTTGTTACTGGCATTTACATTACGTTTCAGCAATTTTTTTTTAATTTTTGACGAACTTGTGAATTATTAGGAAACATTTTAATAAGATGCATGAAATTGAAAAAGCCGTTCTCAACTTATCGTGTGACCAAAAAAGAAAAGGTTGAGTTTTGTATACCTACGTGTATAGATAAATTATATATTTCTTCGTTTATATAGCAACAAAACTCTTATCATAAACAAACAAACATAAACAAATCTTGAACAAAAAATGAGTTTAAATTACATAGTCCAATATTTTAATGTTATTTCTGCACTGTGGCACCGATTCCGCGGTCGGTGACGGTCGCGAGAACAAGACAGCGTTAAATGCCTACTTTGACAGAACTACCTGGCCTTAACTGCTTTAATTTCTTCTTTACTTTTGGCTCGTATCGACTTATCATATTATTCCAAAAAAATAACTTCTTCAACGTCTTTCGTCTTCAATTCTCCATTCAAACGTATCAATCTTACATCGTTCACTCACTCGCTCGTCCTTCCATCTCACACATTCTTATCATTCACTCTCGGCTGCATTCTGTTATATTACAATTAAGATGCGTTCAGAGAAAAACAAACAGTGTTGCACCCTACATACATTTCTCTGCAAATTATCATTAACGTTATATGGAACGATTGTTTTGTTTGATGATGAAACAACATGATATTTACGAGGCGAGTGTCCGCCCGCAGTTGGAGGCGGAGCAGACGGCGGCGAACCTCGGCGTGCAGGAGTATGACGCGCTGCTGCTGCACGGGGACATGGAGCAAGCCGACCGGAACAAGGTCATCACGGCGTTCAAGCGGCAGGAGAGCAACATACTCGTCGCCACGGACGTCGCGGGTGAGCCTAGAAATATATAACCTTCTCACAGAGTAAACGTGCATACAAACCCTGCCGAATCAGACAAATCCTGCCCAAGCACAAATTTTGTCAAAAAAAATATTACTAGACTAATATATCTAAATACTTACTAAAAAAAACAAATAGAGGAAAAGACAAATGAATTATGGTTTTCAAAGCACAAATACTTGAGTAAATATCTATACATAAAATCGTTATGTTGATTTGTGTACACTTCAAAAACTCAAAAAGTTCTGCAACCATCAAGCTGAAATTTTAGAATGATATATAATCCGCATCAAGGATTGTTATTATCTAATTTTTCCACCACACAGCGAAGCGTGGCAGAGTACAGCTAGTAGCTGTATAAATTTGTAATTGTAATTTCTAACCACAAAGATATTTGAGATCATAGTCATAGATCATAGTGGCTAGTACGACAAGCCACCAATTTCATATTGTGTAAGGACCTAATATTAGTGTGCCATTCTACACTCCCTAAGCTCCCATCCTACAGGCCCTATTCTAGAGTAAAAAAAATTGGTTGCCTGCAAAGTCGGTATACGGGCGAAAGTTTTACGTGACAACGACTTTGAGTGGTAAAATAATTTTACGGAAGGGACGCGTGCCTTTCACTTTTTATGTCTGTCTCTCTCGCTCTTAGGCGGGCTAACCATGCCCGAGTGGAAGGGACGCGTGCCTCTCACTCGCTCTCGTTGTGAGGGCATAACGTGAGCGGAGCGTAACGCAGTTTCTTGAAGTGTCACCCGGCAAACCAATTTATAAGACGTTGTCACGTCAAAACCTGCTTCAGATCGAAGATTGTCGCGAAAATGGATTGTCCCACACCGCACCCTTGCAAGATCGAAAAATGACAAACAAATACTCTGAAAATATAAAGAAAAAACTTCTTCTGTACATTTTTTTGAGATACATTAATTACTTCACGTATGTTATTGGCAATATCTTTAAAAATAAGGCCCCAATACTACCAGACACTGCGTCGGCCGTTTTGCTTAACAGACGCTTTAAAACTAATATAAAACTGTTTTCGTGAAAAAAAAATACGTGAAAATCAGTTATCAGAAAATACGTGAAGTAAGTAATGTATCTACTGGACCCCATATATCAAAATTGGCCGTCTAAGCAAGTTAGCGGGTAAGCATGTGTTCTTAGTACGTACTAACTCTACTCAATCGTCCACATTTCATCCATCAGAAAATACGTGACGTCTGGCGGCTCTGGGATCTTGGACTACTAGTCTACTACTACTAAAATAACAAGAAGTAATTGCCCGTCAGACTATTAGAAAATGTTGTACACGTATTTTTTTTTATTTTCATAAACAAAAAATGACGAAGATACAGTGGATGAAAGGTTCGAGTGACGGTACTTCATTGTACGATTTTTACGTAGACGTGACGTCACAAAGCGACCCCGGAAGTTTGATGACGTATACGTAATAATTTGATAAAACAAAAACTACCTGTCCTATATCTATACTAATATTATAAAGCTGAAGAGTTTGTTTGAACGCTAGGATTTCGGGAGCTACTTGCGAGAATTGAAAGATTAGTTTTCTGTTGGATAGTCAATTTATCGAAGAAGGGTGTTATCACATGACGCTACTATCAATAGGAGAGGAGTATGAATGAAGAATGTAACAAAAACGGGGAAAACATTCTTTTTTTTAGAGCTTTGCGCGCGCTGACGTGCGTCGAAGTCCGTGACAGCATGTGTCTATCTTGGTTGCATAATTATAACAGCTAACTAAATTTGTTCTAAATACGAGTCGGTATGACAAATTTTCGATAGGTGGCGTGGCAACGCGCGTACAGTTGGGCTAGTTTTTCAATATTCTAAAGTCAAAGTCAAAGTACTTTATTCATAAATGTACAATTTACACGTCAATTAATAAAAAATAAAAACAAAAGAAAGAGCATACAAATTGTATACATTTTCAAAGTTTGAAACTACTACTTTCAGACGATCTCCAAATTTACTCGCAAGCTCAGCTATCTGACTTGAGTGTGGCCATTGACATGGTAAACGCCGATCTACAGCAAATTGTCCGTTGGAGTAATTCTTTCGGCTTAAATGTAAATCCCACTATGACTCAGGTTATAATACTAGGTAGTGCTCATATGATATCCAGAGTCGACTGGGCCACAATCCCTCAAATTGTTTTTAACGGGGTCGTTGTACCTTACAGCGATTCAGTCAAGAATCTTGGCGTTGTCTTAGACCGCACGTTGAGCTGGGAACCTCATCTTAAATCGATTAGCTCTAAACTTTTTGCATCTGGCGGGGCGCTGAGGCGATTGCGAAATTTTTTACCTACTGCTACCAAAATTGCGCTTGCACAATCCCTTCTTCTCCCTATCCTGGACTATGCAGACGTCTGCTACCTCGACCTCAAAGAAGATCAGCTAGATAAACTTGAGCGTCTTCAAAATTATTGTATAAGATTCATATTTGGATTACGCAAGTATGATCATGTGTCTCAATTTCGTATACAGCTCAAGTGGCTCCCATTCGCTTTCGTCGGAATGCTCATATTATGTCACTTCTCTATAACGTGTTATTTAACCCCAGTTTTCCGCGGTATTTGGAAACTTTTTACCTTTTGGAGCAAAGCACATAATCTACCTCTCAGGTCAAAATATAACTTGTTCCTTCAAACACCGTCGGCGCGCAGTGAAACTTTTTATGGCAAGTCATTTGGTTTTCAAGCTGTCCAGCTGTGGAACGCCTTGCCGGTCAACATTAGGCAAGCTCCATCTCTTGCTGTCTTTAAGGACCAAGTCAAACAATTCTATTTGTTGCAGTCATCAGCAAGTTGAATTCATTATTTATGATATAATATATTTGTAATTGTTTAATTTAATTGTCGGAATTGTTTTTCTGTATGCATATATTCTTGTTAGTTATACGTTATATATATTAGTTTAATTTTATTTATTTTATACTTATTTGTGTATTAGGATGTAAAATTATTAATGTTTAATATTGGTATATTATTATTATTGTATAGAATTAAATTAAATATGTTAGTAGTTATTAGTATACTACTATACAGAAGTGTAAGCTTCTATGTACTCCTAATTGTACCCCCGTCATCCATTACTTATATCTTCTTCACCATCCCACGGTTGCCTGGAAGAAATCGCTCTTAGCGATAAGGTCGCCCATTGTTACTTTGTTTTAAAATGTTTCTGTATTTTGTTTTATTATTTAAGTGCAATAAAGAGTTTATCTATCTATCTATCTATCTACTTTACTGTATTATAATAATTATTATACAGAAAACTGTCAAGCATTATATCTATTCGAATGACTAATTAAAAATGGCAATTTTTTGACCGAGTCATCATCCCAATTATCCCCAGGTCCTATCCTGGAGTTCCTGGAGTATAAAGTAACACTGTGTTTCGTCCAGCCCGAGGTCTGGACATCCCGCACGTGCGCACGGTGATCAACTACACGGTGGCGCGCGACATCGACACGCACACGCACCGCGTGGGCCGCACCGGGCGCGCCGGCGTGCGCGGCGCCGCCTACACGCTGCTGGCGCGCGACCGCGACCGCGAGTTCGCGGGCCACCTGCTGCGCAACCTGGAGGGAGCCATGCAGGTATGACGGAGACACTACCTGGAGGGAGCCATGCATGTAGGACGGAGACACTGCCTGGAGGGAGCCATGCAGGTATGACGGAGACACTGCCTGGAGGGAGCCATGCATGTAGGGACGGAGACACTACCTGGAGGAGCCATGCATGTAGGACGGAGACACTACCTGGACGGAGCCATGCAGGTATGACGGAGACACTACCTGGAGGGAGCCATGCATGTAGGACGGAGACACTACCTGGGGAGCCATGCAGGTATGACGGAGACACTACCTGGAGGGAGCCATGCATGTAGGACGGAGACACTACCTGGAGGGAGCCATGCAGGTATGACGGAGACACTATCTGGAGGGAGCCATGCATGTAGGACGGAGACACTACCTGGAGGGAGCCATGCAGGTATGACGGAGACACTACCTGGAGGGAGCCATGCAGGTATGACGGAGACACTACCTGGAGGGAGCCATGCATGTATGACGGAGACACTACCTGGAGGGAGCCATGCAGGTATGACGGAGACACTACCTGGGGAGCCATGCAGGTATGACGGAGACACTACCTGGAGGGAGCCATGCATGTGGGACGGAGACACTACCTGGAGGGAGCCATGCAGGTATGACGGAGACACTACCTGGAGGGAGCCAGCAGGTATGACGGAGACACTACCTGGAGGGAGCCATGCAGGTATGACGGAGAAACAACCTGAGGGGAGTCATGCAGGTATGACGGAGACACTGCCTGGAGGGAGCCATGCAGGTATGACGGAGACACTACCTGTAGGTAGTGATGGTACAAGTACATTTTTTGTGGTTTGTGGCTTTTTAATAAGAATAAAATAATATTTTTTTAATAATAAAGACTTATTATTGTATTTTATTGTATGTCGGGGTCGGCTATGGAGGGTAGAGCTAAGGAGTATCATCTCATAATGTAGAAAATTTCAAAAAGCGACTAGCTGTATGATATAAATAACAATATATTTATTTACTATCTCCGCAGGAGGTGCCTGAGGAGCTGATGTCGCTGGCGATGCAGTCGGCGTGGTTCCGGAAGTCGCGCTTCAAGAAGGGCAAGGGGAAGAACCTCAACATCGGCGGCTGCGGACTGGGGTCAGGGTTTCATATTACACTCTATTGTTTGCGCGTGTCTTCTAAATAAAAAAAAATGAGACAGTGTCGTAATGTCGTTTTTTCGAGTTTCAACATATCCAATGGAAAAAATGTTTGCGTGTCGGGACGCCCGACAGAAGTCTCACGACCTGCTTGTCTCGTCACTCTATACGATATGAAAAAAAAAGTGACAACTATACTTAAAACGCGTTTAAAGGGTTTTATCACGTTCACGGAATCCTAATTATTTTCCTCCAGTAAGAGTCATGCCTTAGACGATAAGCTATCTGTAGTGAAAGAACTATCGTAATCGGAAATCGAGCTGAAATTGTTGTAATATTTAAATGTTTATGTTATATGCATTGAAAATATTGAAATTGAACACATTTAGATTACAGGCTGGAAAAAAACATAGGATACTTTTATCCCGGGAAAATAATGAGAACGGGAATCACGCGGTGAAAACCATGGGGCGCTGCTAGTATTGCACAAATGTATCTTGTATTGACGTAACTGTTTTGTTATAGTTACAAGGAGCGGCCCGGCCTGCCCCCGCCGGCGGAGGAGGGCGCGGGCGGCGCGGGCGCGGGCGGCGGGCCCGCCACCGACCGGCTCGCCTCGCTCAAGCAAGCCTTCCGCTCGCAGTACAACCAGGTAACTGATACACATGTAACACATCCAAATTCATCACAGAAATTAAGTGTTTGTCCTGGGGGATATAAACTTAGTTTTTCAGTTTATTTATGCCCTGTACCCTATAATTTATCTATGCCCCGTGATTTCTCTGTGCCCTGTAATTTATCTATGCCCCGTGATTTCTCTGTGCCCTGTAATTTATCTATGCCCCGTGATTTCTCTGTGTCCTGTAATTTATCTATGCCCCGTGATTTCTCTGTGCCCTGTAATTTATCTATGCCCCGTGATTTCTCTGTGCCCTGTAATTTATCTATGCCCCGTGATTTCTCTGGGTCCTGTAATTTATCTATGCCCCGTGATTTCTCTGGGTCCTGTAATTTATCTATGCCCCGTGATTTCTCTGGGTCCTGTAATTTATCTAAGCCCTGTGATTTCTCTGTAATTTCTTTGTGCTCTGTGTTTTTATCATCTTTGATTTCTGTGGAAACTTTCAATGAGTAGTATGTTGAGTGCGTGTCTCGCCCCAGTTCACAGCGTCGTCGGACCACTCGTGGGAGCAGACGCTGTCGTCGATGCAGCCCGGCGTGCACGCGCCCGCGGCCGCGCCCGCGTCCGAGCCCGCGCCCGAGCCGGGCGAGCGCGCCGGCCGCGCCGAGCGCGTGCGCCGCGGCGGCAAGCGGAGCCGCTGGGAGTAGCCCACGCGGCGACGGCGCTGCTACTACGGCTGGAAGAGGGTAGGACCACGGTTGGAGATGAGGGTAGGGCACACGTAACGTTGGAGATGAGGGTAGGACCACGGTTGGAGGGTAGGACCATGGTTGCAGAACTTGTGGAGAGGGGGTCATTTACTATAAAAATGTGCTAACATACAGAATATACAATACTACAGTAAGCAAATTGTTAAGTCACTAACTTTAGATACCCGACGACGCTTCGAGTACCCACGTTACGAGGAGAATAGGGTTCGGTTGGAGAAGAGGGTAGGGCAAACGTTGGAGATGGGGGTAGGACCACGGCTGTAGAAGAAGAGAAATAAGGTTGGGGTATACCATGTGTTGTAAGACTTAATAAGACGCAGAGAATATAGAATATAAATACTACTGTAAGCAAATTGTTGAGTTACTAACTTTAGATCAGCGACGCCGCTGGGAGTAACTGCGCTAACACGGACGACGACACTGCAACAAGGAGGATGGAACCATGGTTGTAGAAGAGGGTAGGACCACGGCGGGAGAAGAGGGTAGGGCCATGGTTGGAGAAGAAGGTAGGACCACGGTTAGAGAAGAAGGTAGGACCACGGTTAGAGAAGAGGATAGGGCCATGGTTGGAGAAGAGAGTAAGACAACGGTTGGAGAAGAAGAGGAGGTTAGAGAATATCATGTGTCGTGGAAAGGAGACCCTATATTGTTCAGCAACCCTATCTTCCCACGACTGGGACTCGGGGCCTTCTCGAACAAGAAGAGAGTCAAGGCTAAGTTCGGGTTGGATAATTTATTTTAAGATGATCTTTCTTGGAATGCGTTATGACTCTAATGCTGAAGTTGGTGATGATGCCAAATTTGTACATGTGCATTTGTAAAAATACTCCCAGGTGCAAATTATGCCATTACCATATGAAGGTGGAGCTGGGATTCGAAGCTAAGAGGTCACGATTGTAAAATCGTGATGATCTCGCTAGTCCACCGAGGCTTTACTCACAACCCAGCCCATAAAACACTGGACGTGACACGCTCTCAATATACTCTCAGATTATTACTGTGCGTCCATACGGTGGGAGAGTAACCTGTGTTAACGACTTACAACAAGATTGCTACAGGAACGCTGTAAGCAAACCGCTGAC
Organism: Ectropis grisescens; assembly: GCA_017562165.1. NCBI lineage: Eukaryota > Metazoa > Arthropoda > Insecta > Lepidoptera > Geometridae > Ectropis > Ectropis grisescens. The sequence continues at coordinate 22,781,705 of CM029774.1, forward strand.
AGTGATTTCCAGTAACTCGCTTGACTAAGGGGGGTGATCAAGTAATACGGAACGCAATTTGGCGCGAGTGGGTATCTTGTAAAACGTTTCGGTGAGTCATTGAGGTATTTTTGATTATAAAAAAAAAAATAGGAGATTTACATCTCCTAAGTTGGCAACTTGGTTACATATATTGTTGAAGGAGAGTGAGAGGAGCGATGCAAAAAACGCCATGATGCTTTAGGTGAAAGGGGGTGGTTACGTAATACTTGAGCGCTCTCATCCAGCGTACCCAGATTAAATAAATATACGAGTACGTCAACTTTGTATAGCACAATGAATGGTGTCGCGGCTATCGCATTCAGAGGTTCAAATTGTATTCTTGCGGGTGAGATTTTGTTACAAGTCACATTTTGTCACACAGGCACTAAACAAGAATATCTGCCAGCGTCTTCTAAAGTAAACGTGTGTCGTCAAACTTATTTGCGCCTAACAGAAATAGATGTGTCTATTCCTGACTCTTTATTTTCGCTCGAAATTAAACAGAGTATAGCTATAGCAAATAATAATATATATTTTTTTAATAATAATTTATTATTATTATAGCTATAGCATTAAGCCTCTTAGCACATCTCCGCTGCGGAACCGCAGTAATTTCGCTACGTTTTGTCCGTCAAAGGAGAAGTTAAAGGCTAGCGAAAGTGTCTTCTAACGCATGGATTTGTCTATAATGCTGTCTCTTTCTCAACGCGGCTTTGTCGTTTTTTGCCGACGCCAGCCACAGTACCGCGCTGTGTCCGTCATTCTGTTGCGACAACATAGCGGGATTCGTTACGCGGTTCCGCTACTCGTGTTTCGCGGCGGAGGTGTACAAAGGGCGTGAAAGCCATGACTGATGATGATGATGTGTTTTTGAAAACTGTGGCCCAAGTACGTAACCATAGCTATTGAGTATTCGTCAGGTGACACTAGGATAATGTATGGAAAATGAGAATAGTGAGTGTTAAGTGATTGAGCACTAGCAAATAAAATAAATCTATTTTAATGATCTTCCAAAAAGTTTATCAATTCAGTAGTTTTTTTTAACAGTAATAGGTTCGTATTTGACCGCCATCTCGCCTGCTGTTGAAGCGACGTTACGGTCTACGATGGAGCGTGCTTACCTAGCAGAAACCTGTTTTTTTTGTTTTCTCATATTCCTATTTGCATTTTTTATTACTTCTAGATTGTTCCGATAAGAATTTCAACAAAATCGGTTTAGTAGTTTATTAAAAATGGAAGCCGAATCAGATTTTCGGTGAAAGATAAATGGATACATTTTGCTATCGTCACGCGACGAATACTTTCTGTTTAATATTCGTACTTAGGCCACAGATTACCCAACGGTATAAACTGATGATCTGGTTCACGTGTGGTTTGGGTGATGTGAGGCAATGAATTTTAAATAATACAAATAATATTATTATGTAATAGTGGTATAAACACACCAAAATATACGATTTATATCTAATTAATAAGGATTGTAAATTTATATTTTTCGTAAGTAAATGTTTTTAAGTTCAATCATTTCGCACAACATGCAATCTCTTTTTTTGTGTATCTACACTTTATGAAGTCAAAAGAGAATTTATTTTTTAAATTAGAGAAATCATATCGTGTCCTTAGTAAAATTTTACTGAAATGTACCTACTCACAGGTTCAAATAACTGCCGACCTACATGTATATTTCTTCACTGATCTTTTTAACGATTCCTTTTGTGGAATAACTCTTATATTTTTAAATATCTTTATTTGATTATATTGCGTACTGATAACTGTCAACGTAACTTTCATCAAATTGGTTTTAAAATTAACGATTTATGCAAACAGTGAGAAATACAGGGTGGGCGGTTAATTATACCTGTGAGAGTAAAACAAAAAGACCAGCAAATATTACGTCACTCTTGACATGTGAACGGAACCATGCCATCTCGCTCGCACTGGTACAAAGAACTCTTCTACTAACCCGAATGGTACTCTTTTGGACAACTTTTACTTTGAAATCAATTCGGAAATAGCGAAGAAGCTTCAGACTTTCGATGTAAACAGCCTTTTAAATGTAAAATGAATTAAGTGCATTTTTTTTCGATTTCCGAGTTGACCTAAATGGTATAGTTATTCATGTGAATGAGTACAACGTAGTTCGGTTTAGTATATTTGGTCTGCGTAACGCTATATAGACAGGTGCGAAAGAGATGGCGCGATGGTAATAAACTGTGCTGGGCTTATTGCCATCGGCGCGCAAAACATTCTGAGCTCTCGGAGATTAAGGCTAGCGAATAAATAAATATAAATAAATATTGGTGGACAATTCACACACAACACTATCTGACCCCAAACTAAGCAAAGCTTGTGTGATGGCAGCCAGATAGCTGATATGATACTTATATGGTTTTAAATACATACTTATTATACATAGAAACACCCAGACAAAGTGCAAACATTTGAATTCATCACACAAATATTTGCACTGGGTGGGGATCGAACCCACGACCCTCGGCTTTGCAGGCAGAGCTACTACCAACTAAGCCACTAGGGCAGAATACGCAGTAGTAAAAAAGATACATACGTACAAGTGGCGTGACTGCAATTGCGGATCCAAGGAGTCATGATCGCCCCTGGGCTGGGTCCAGCTTATCGTTTTTTTTTTTTTTATTTGACCAAAACACATCTTAGGCCCCCTCATGGAGCCGCACTTGCGTGGCTGTAGGGTGCAGTGGCGGAGCGTGCCCTGTATCTAAATGAAGGGTACAGATTTTGGATAATATTTAAGTACTTATTTTTTACCGACTTCAAAAAAGGAGAAGGTTCTCAATTTGGTTATTATATGTTTTTTTGTATGTATGTTACGCGATAGCTCCGCCATCTTAGATTAGGAGAAGAAAAAAACAATAGGGAGTAGGGAAGATTTTCGACTTAAGTGACTTAGTCGGATTTAGACATTTTGAAGCTATAGTTATGCCTCAGGTACGGGCATTCATTATTTATGTTTTGTATTCGCTCCTTACATCCGAGGTCTCATACAGTTTTGCGCTAGCTGCATGAAACTATATTTTTCTAGTTAAGGTATCCTAAGTTGGTGTCCAACGTGCTGGCTAGCTTCTAGATAACCTATATTACTGTACCTAGATGCTAGCTTATTTTAAGTTTGACTGGATGTTTTAATTATGTAAATAAAAATAAAGTGATGTTGAGAAAAATACTTATTTCTTAGTTTCATTGCACGAATAGGACCACGGAAACTAAACGCCATTTCATAAAATAAAGGCTGCCAATTAGGTTTTCATATGAAGTTTTTGTTTTATTTAGTGCAATAAAGAGTTAGTTACCTTTAAAGCCACTGGTAGTGATAAAATTGAAAAATACTCCGAGCTTATGGCGGATTGGAACATACAACTTCAATATTTTGATTCAAGAATTGCCGCCACAAGAAGCTGACGCGTGCGACAGCCACAGGGGGGGGTCAAATTCTAATCTAAAAAAAAGTTAACGATTTATTGTATTCCAAGAAAAATCTAATCGTGGAAGATGAAACCGTAGTTTTAACTAAAGCCAAGGGAGAGAAAGGTGGGATATAACGCGAGTAGTGCGTGGCGGCGTTTTGTATAAGTCTGTTCTGGCCACGAGAATCGCGAAGTGGCGAGCTCTGGCGTCACCGTATGCGGCGAGAGCATATAAAATGAGTGGGTTCCCAACGAGTAACACCAAACGAGTCACACTGTGACTTGTGACTCGTTAGATTGTTTTTCTCAAGGAGTCACACTAACGTAACCGTGTGACATGATGGGAATATAAACTAGTAGAGAAAGTTGCAACGAGTAACAGTGTGACTGGTTGGGACTTGTTTTCCCAAGGGTCACACTAGCGTAACAGTGTGACTTGATGGGAATATGAACTAGTAGAGAAAGTTGCAAAGAGTAACAGTGTGACTGGTTGGGAAAAAAAATCCGCCACCGCACCAAATACATAATTGTATGAAAACTACAGGAAATAGGACGGTAGACCAGATTTTAATCTAACTGTATTCCAAATTTCAACCCTTTCCATTCTGGAATTCCGACTTGATGGAGCAACAAACATCCAACCTTTGAGACTTATAATATTAGTAAGATGTAAGATCCAAAGGAGGATAAAATAGTACAAATAAGGTGTAGCCATAGAATAGATTGGTTTAGCACAAACAACAAGATTATGAACAATGCGGTCTAGAATTCAGCACATATGCTACTTATTATGTTATGATTTACGATGCTAGTGCATCACACTTGCTACAAATTTATGGTTTGTGCTCTATTTCTATCCTGATGGCGATGTGAGCATGGCTGATGTTTATTTTTCTATATTTACAAGCTATTTATATTCTTTATCTAAAATGTGAGCACGCAAACATCGCACCCTCAAAGTTACATCAAAACAACTACCAAGTTTACAATAGTCGGTAAAGAGTAGGTATAGCGGCGATAATGGCGCTTAAGTTTTAATTTATTCGCAAATTGCGGGATAACACGCAATCAAGCCTTTACTTGCGTTTCCTCCTCTCGTACATCAGCGCTACCGTCGCATTTTCATATACATCTCCCGTTAAGTTTAGTGTCGTTATTCGATCAACTGAAGTTGTTTTACCTACCGGTGTAGGTTAAACGTCGGGGTACTTGGATAGGAGTTTTAATGTATTTTGAACCTTATTTACAAAGCCTGATATTAAGTTTATTAATCCCTAAGAGCAAATGATGGAAGATCATTTATAAAATCTGATTGTTTGCTGACGCACGCTTACAACCACAGGTAGGATCGCTGGGCTACTATGTCGTTTGTCTCGTGGAGGCTATATGTTTAGCAGAGCTATAAACTTGGCTGGTCTGGTGGCTTGGTGGTGGTCTGCAAATCTTTACGTGATGAATTGAAATATTTGTACTGTGTGTGGCTGTTTTCTATGTATAATAAGTATGTATTTACAAATATTTTAGTCTTATATCAGCTATCTGGCGTCCATATTACAAGCTTTGTTTAGTTTGGGGTCAGCTAGTGCGGTGTACTAATCGTGTTATAAGCGTGGCCGCACATGGTCCATCGACCACAGCCACAAAACGCCGCCACCGACCTATTTCCTGTAGTTTTCATACAATTATTTGGTGGGTTCCCAACTAGTCACACTAGTTTTTTTCTTTATAGTCCTATGATATATTGTCATAAAACTAGCCATTCTAGAGTATAATAAATCTGTGTTCCAAATATCAACTCGACCCGTTCAGGCGTTTCTACGTGATTGAGTACCAAACATCCAAGTTTCACATTTGTAATATCATGAAAACCTTTTTACCCTGATACTGCAAGAAACAAATCAACAGACAAAGCCATTTTAGACTCGACGAAGTATAATTATGCAACAGCTGATTTATTTCAGGGTTGACCATTTCGGGGATTATATTTATGTAAAGGTTGACCCCATTCCAGAAGTGGTTCATAATGACCCTTTATGACTAGAGACTAGAGGTGCCCTTTGCAATCGTGGATAAACGTAACCGTGGAACGTGTAATTATGTGTTTGATGCTAAGCCTCTAGAGTTGGCTTAGAACATTTAAACGTCAAACAATGTTCGATCGGATGAAACGAAGTAGAACTGGAGTAGGAAAGTCGCGAGTTTATTTCGAAATTACGTTTTTCGTAGACAGAGAGTAGACGTACTGTGTTTTTGTATATGTCTTCATTTGACTCAACCGGTGGCTCAGATGGTAATGAGTCGGGGTGCAGTGCCGTAGGTCTCGATTCCCACACGCCAAATATTTGTGTGATGAATACAAATATTTCTTTATATGTTCTTAACCGAACGAGGATGAGGTTCTCAATTTGGTCTGTATGTATGTATGTTACGTGACAGCTCTGCCAATTGTGCATCGATTTTGATGGTTCGTTATTTTTTTGGTTGATTATATTTCAGAGGTTATGGGACCATATACATTTTATCGAAACCTGTGACGAGTTTTGAAATATGAACAAAAAATCAAAATTTGTTGTCAGATAAATGATCTGCACGATAGCTTCTTTAGGAATAAATTATTATGTATGAATGCTGTGTATGTATTTATCATTATCGTAATTAGCCCATATTCGTCTCCTACTGGACATCTCCGTCTCCAGTACTCCGTCACTCGACACTCAGTTTGTCAGGTGACTGGACACATAATGTGCCATCGGCCTTTCCTGGCTGTGGTAGGAGCCTACAATTAGAGAAACCGACTGATAGCGGTTAAACCATCACAACAACCGAGATGGCATTCAGGTGAAAACCTATCGTTGCTTCATTGTTAAAAAGGGGTTCTACGGGACGGCTGCATAACTAGCAAAGATGCGGTATCTATATCTCAGTCTGACTGCAAAGACTCCTCTAAAAACTTAGAGATAAACAAAGTTGTTTTCACAAGTATTGATTTAAATTTGGACTGTAGATATGATGTACAGCATTTGCGTCAATCAGTCGGTAAGCAGGAAATAATATAGGTAGATACCTAAGACACGAGTTTTGTAGATAACAGCCCCGCCGCGCCACACGTCGCGACGCCAGGTGCCCGGCCCTAACCGTGGTCAAAGGTACGTAAGGTTTACGTAAATCTATTTTCGCTTTCGGCGGCAGCCCAAAGCGTGGTCAGACCAGGCGCGGATCCAGGGGAGGGTTCATGGGGTCATGACCCCAACCCCTGGGCTGGGTCCAGTACACAGTTTTGTGACATGACCACGACTATGTGACCTCCGCGACCCCTGGAGCCACGTGATCCCCCTTGGAACCAAATCTGGATCCGCTCTTGGGTCAGACCGTCTGAGGTGCCCTTGCTACGCTGACGATAAGTTAATAGGGTCCTAAGCCTTCTGGGCTAGCCCAACGTTAGTAGGCAGTAGAGTCCACCAGTGAGGCCAATGAGACGCAACAGCCAGGCCCTGATTAACCCTTAGGCTAATTAACTAGGCTGCATCTGCATCCTAGGGCGCTAGGATCGGGTGGCGCACTGAAGTCGTGGCTTCGCATGCACTATTAATCTAGCATCATTTATATACCTACATATTTCAACTAGACCGAGGCAAAACACTGAAACTAAATGCGCTGTGAACTGAAAAAAAAATCTGAGTCCCTGATTTTAGCACACCTGGCGAGGGCGCGTCCTCACAATTAGCCTAGGGCGGTCAGAACTCTTGATCAGTTGCTTCCAACAGGTGCATAGGTCCCTTTATAAAAAGTTATACGTAATGTTATTTGAAAACATGTATAAAAAATATTGCTAGCCATAATAGTTGGTAACATTACATATTTAACCATTATAAAAAATTTGAGATATTTATTTTTGAACAGCACGTCAGAGTCGCATCGAAGTATTACAAATAGGTCATTGTCAGAGTTGTAAACCATATTCGCTGTTGCTTAACATAAAAAAAATGCATTCGTTGTTGTGATTGGTCCCTAATTTTATGATTCCATTTTAATTTCAGCGCTTTTAGTGAAATCGCCGGGCAAAGAGATTTCCGTAGGTACTACGTGAAATCTTCGAAAATTAAAGTACAGTGCATTTTTTTTTACTAAATTGTATCAGGAATCATTTTGAGATTTAGAACGCAGTACTTATAATGAGAAATAGCAAGTACGTAAGCACGTACGTATTTTTTATCGTGAAAAAATAAATGGTACGGTCACTACGCCAGTTAATGTTTGAAAAAATGACATTGTAACATCAGGCGCTGTTTCCCCTGTACACTGTACTAATAGGTTTTTAATTCGGGCGCACCGTAGCCTACTTTAGTTTGGAACAGATAAGTTCGTGCCTCTGATAAGAAAACTATTCAGTCACAGACAGGATAAAGCTGTTTGTACACCCACAACACTTCGTAACGTTACTTACGTAACCGGTGAATCTGACTTTTTCTTGTATATAGATACGTATAGAAATATAAATTATTCAAAACAGATATACGTATAGGTAGGTATACTATATAGTAGTACAGAATCCGTAATGAGGATATTCGCAAAAGAACGAAAGTGGCCGACATAGCTCAAAGAGTAAGCAAGCTGAAGTGGCAATGGGCAGGCCACATCGCTCGCAGAACTGACAACCGATGGGGAAGAAAGGTTCTCGAGTGGCGACCACGAACCGGAAGACGCAGTGTTGGATGGCCTCCCACTAGATGGACAGGCGACCTCACAAAGGTCGTTGGAAACCTCTGGTTGCAGGTTGCGCAGGACCGTTCGTTGTGGAAATCTAGAGGGGGAGGCCTATGTTCAGCAGTGGACGTCTTGCGGCTGATGATGATGATACTATGTTGTATACATAACTATATATAAAGAAATGTAAAGTTAGGTATAACTAATAATAAATTGTAATATAGGTTAATACAGCTTTATAATGGTTAAACATCAGACACTTGTGGTCCCAGTTTAAAAGTGTTTAAATGAATAAAAATATTGTACAGAGATTTACAGATCATTTATTGGTAAAACCAATTTCACACGTTCATTAATTTTAATTATCAATAAAAAAATTGAATCCATTTAATAAAACATTAATATCAAAATGCAACACAATATGACCTAGAAGATTCGTTTGTAGTGGGAAACATTCGTGCGAGAATCCGACTCGCACTTGGCCAAAGTCTTTGCAAAGTCCGCCTGGATAAGTACCACACATTTGCCAGTTATTCTACCGCCAAGCAGAAGTGTGCTACGATTTGAAGGGCAATGTTTCCAGATAAATGACTGACTGGGCTATGAGATAAAATCCCTTACATCTCTGGGTGACGAGCTCAGTGCGGTGCTAGGTAATTATTTGGACTGCTACTAAACAAAAAACTTACAAATATGGTTATGTAGATGTCAATCAATATCCACAAACTTAAACAAGGAACCACGACACATGCAACTCGGCCGCAGTTTACCAACAATAGTGGCTGTTGTTATATCATACAGTGCCATTCGGCTTGCAATGAACCATCCGACTACGATGGGGTAATGACGTATCATACGTACCTACAAACTTTCTGACTTCCCACATCTTTGAAAGGATTTTTTTTTTGTAGAATTGACAGATATATATATAAACTCTTTGTTGCACTTAGTTAGAACCATATCCGTGGTTAGAACACAAAAAACAGAAAAGTTTTTGTAGTGGTAGGACTCTTGGCAGAGTCCGCCTGGGGAAGTACCTCACCTTTGCCAGTTATTCTACCGCCAAGCAGTAATGTGCAAACATTACTGTGTTCCGGTTTGAAGGGCAATGTTTCCAGAGAAATTACAGGGCTTAGAGATATAAGATCTTAGATCGCGCAGTGAGCGCAGTGCAGCGCAGCTGCGTGTCACTGTGCTGTTATGTGTCAGGCATGTTGCTTACCATCAGGCACATGTCCTGATCGTCTCGTCACTCTTTATTTAAAAAAATATATATATATATACAAAACTTAAAAACAAAGTAGCAATTGGCGACCTTATCGTTAAGAGCGATCTCTTCCAGGCAACCGCAGGATGGAAAAAGAGAATTGAGGAATAAGACGGGGAAGTACAAGTCATGAGTGGAAGAAACTTATAGTTCTAAAATTTTTAAAGTCAACTCCAATAATAATCATAACACACTGATAAAATTTCAGTGTATCAAAAGTTACACTTCTAAGATACAGTTTTTTCTTTTCTTTTCTGAATGAACCCATGACAGTTGGCCTCATACCTCTTACAGTCTCTATTGACTATAAGTATGTAAAAATATGGGCTATTGCAGAAAACGCGTGGAATTAACTAATCTACAGTTTTAACGTCTAATATAAGCCTTGTCGCATTATTCGTCAGGTAAGCATCGTTTGCGTGTAACCTCTCCAAACACTATGTTTCGCGTTGCCGCGGCCGAATAGCACGCCGGCGCCGTAACACATCCGATTAAAAATAAATTTACACTAAAATAAAGCGCGGGAACAGTGTTGTGTCAAAACTATTCGAAAGTTAAAAGTTTACGCAGTCGCAGTTTTGAGGCGGTTCACAACTTTTAATGGATTAAGGAACACTGAGGTACTTTATGTAATAATATGACTATTTGCTAAATTAATACGAGGTACACACTTGTGAACATACGTCGCTTGTCATTAGGTGGGGTGGCGGTCAAGCGTAAGCCTACTAATGATAAAAAACAATTGAATACACTGAATTAATTCAACGATCGATACTAAAAGGCGTTTATATAACGATTTAAACGAGTTTTAAAAATATACATAGGACTAAGTGATATTACTATTCTATACGAGTACATACAAATAAATCAAAATTGAAGTAAGTATCTGTTTGTAATATTAAAATAACAGATTTTCACTACTTACTTACTTACTTAATTAACTTAAGATGGTAGAAATACCAAAATATCATTTTTGCAATGTTTGTATGTCTATCTATTTGATTTGTGAATTTCCGAAATAGCTAGACCGATTATGCCGGGGTTTCACTAATATATAGCTGATGTTTTAAGAGGCACAACTTAGGCTACTCTTACTTGAGGAAAATAAACAGGGTTCCTCGAAACAGACAACAAAATACTCTTAAAAGGCGCGTGAAACGGCGGGCAAAGCTAGTATTATAATTACGGGATAAATACTTTGATTAGTGTCACAAGTCTCGGGATCTACTCGGGTTTTCTCTCTCTGCCATACGATGGACCCGGCACCCGCACGGTGAATCAATGGAATGTTAAGAAGATCGTCTCTCTCTATGGAGCGACTGCCCAATATAATAATGCCCAATATGCCCAACATTTCGGAGCAGTTGCACTAAGCTCCCGGATTTGACTGGGATTTTCCGAGAACATACTCCATTAAACTGTCTCTCCACCAATGTTCCATTTATCTCGTTAAAGACTTCAAACGCGTTTTTTTGGAACGACTCGCAGGTTTTGGACCATAAAAAGTCCAAATTAACTAACAACCTCAAAACAGGAATGGCCCTTCAAGATATATTTTTGATAATCAATTAAGGAATAGGCCGATTCGACGGTAACGCGAAACGCTAGAACATGTATGGGAAATATGGTTCCATTTATTGTGAACATGACTTAAAGCTCCCTACGAAGAAGAAGTACGAACTACTAACTAGAAGTTACGGCTGGTCTACTCGGGAGAACGGCGCCTGCGATCCGGAGACCTGGGAGAGCTGGGGTTCAAACTCCACAGCTCCCACAGCACAGCTCCCGATATTTCGGTCACCAGGCAAATTACGAAAGTGTAGTCAAACCTCTGCGTTCGATGTCGCATTCTGGAGCTACGTAGTACGATAGAAAAAATGGCAACGTGGTATCAGATCAATCAAAACATAAAAAACATGTTAAAAATACATTATTAATTTATAATAAAACATAAAATTTTATGTGAATTAGACATAGATGTAAGATGGAGTTTAGAGTCGGGTGCGTTGTGGACCGGAAGGTTGTCCGTTGTCGGATTTTATTGACTCTTACAGTGTGTCCGGAATGAAGAGCATCGTATTAAATCTATGTTTGTCTTCTCTTATCAGACCAGAAAGGGCCTAGCCGAGATATCACACTCTATTCGCTTAGCGTGAACACCTCACTTCACGTTCTCAAGGCCTTATCTAGCATAACAAGCTTCGACAGCATAAACCACCGTTTTGGCGAAGTGTGTTTTGGCCGATATATCTGGCTATCTACTTTTGGTGTTATCTACCTTGCCCGCATGTACAGGTACTCCGCTGTGAAGGCGCCGAAACTGATTACGAGGGCAAGGTGATATACCCAGAGGTCTTATTTTTAGGGTTACGTACAAAATAAAAACGATACCTTACTGCTGTATTTTATAGTTTTGTTTAAAGCTTATCTACGTGAGCCAAAAACTTGTGAAATGTTTGAGTAAAGCCAAATCGATATAGAAAGTCCGTCTGTAGTCTTTGGTTGTATGAATAATGTTCTGCTATTATTTTCGTCCATTCTCTGGGTTTTTTTTTACTAAGTGCCTTGTCCATCTCCATTTATGCGTTCTCCATTTGTATCTGGGAGTCACAAACGTAATTAACATAATTAATTAATGTATGTTTCTAAATTAAAATCATTACTAATATATTAAGAGCCCTGTAAGTTTTAACTTAAATTTAAACTACTTCTTGAGAGTAAAAATGTATGAACTTAGAAGTATTAGTATTTTATGTCATCACCATTTGTTTTAAATAATTTCCAAATTATCTATTCTTTACTTTCACGGTCAAGTCTATTACAAACAAAGAAGGTCATTTATTTTCCTTTCTCATGTCGATTGTAATTTATTTGTTTTTGCGTTAAAATTAGGCGCGTCACAGACGAGCGACCAGCGGCCTTCCGCGGTGCGCCTCTGTCCATTGTGCCTGTGGACAAGCCATGAGGTACAGTCAGCTGAATACTGTACGCATCTGTACAAATTTATCATTTATGGAATAACTAAGTACACCCCCGCGGGTTCCCCCACGTAGTTCTCGTTGCTGCTATTATTTCGTGCTGAACAGTAATGTAATAACGCGAAGTAAAGTCTATGTGTTATTCCAGACTATAATCTATCAGTGTTTTAAATTTTAACCCGGTACAAACGTTACAACATGATTGAGCATCAAATATACATACTACCGCATTTAAAATATTAGTAGGATGATCCCGACAGTCTCATACACGCTCTGAGCAGATAGGTCTAGACTGCAAAAAAAAACTGTATAGGACTTATTTCCGACATTTTTTGCTATTTATTTACTGAAATTGTAAAACAGTACGTCCCAAAATTATCCAACTGTGCATGGAGAAAAAAAAGTAAGTTTAATGTGATCTATTTCCGTTTTGAGCGCTTTAGATGTTTTAGGTTTGGACCAGAGGTAATTGGATAATATTTACTTCTTGTTTTCGAAACAGCACCAGTTTGTGTTTAAATGCAAATACGAGAAAACGATGCACCTGAGGGCAACGCAACGCGACCGTGCCACGCTACTCTATTTGAACAGGAAACGATCACATGCCTGTCTGCACGGAGCTCTTCATCTGGAGACATAAAACATTTTTTCTCTTTAACCTTCTACCCACCCTGCTTTAAATTTCTCTAATAAATTTGACGCATAGCAGAAAATAGCAAAAAACGCCGAAGAACTATGAATAGTAAAAGTGATAATTTGTTTTTTATTTTATACGTACCTATTGATTTATATAATTGTCAACGCCTTACATAAAAAAAATGTGCCATTTTTTTATTAACTCATACCACTGTAGTGGACTGTACCGAGGGTCACGTCAGAGGCAAATAGGAATACCTACTTATGACATGTCATCTGCCATAGCTCACCGGTTGTATGACCACTGGGCGGACAATGTATTACCGGTAATTGGTTGTTTTTGTGAACAGCCAAATGAGATTTCCGCTGGCCAATGTCCATTTTAACTGAGATTTTTTTACTGACCCTACGTCGGTTCAGGTACACATGTAAAAAAAAGTTCGATGTAGAATATTTACTAATCACAAAACTTATCTTAATTACGAATAACAAAAAAACGAAACATATTCGTGTACTATACTGTTACAGCGCTAAACGACGAATCTATACTAATATTATAATGCTGAAGGGTTTTTTGTTTGAACGCGCTAATCTCAGAAACTACTAGACCGATTTCAAACATTCTTTCACCGTTGGATATGTACGTGATCCCTGACCGCTATAGGATATATATTATGCACCGCGGGCGAAGCCGGGACGGATCACTAGTTACTTTATAACTCAGGTTGACGAGCTCTATGCAGTGTCAAGCAATCATTTGAACTCTTTCAAGAGGTTACAAGTTTCAAAAGGTACAAAAATTATGAGCATGGGAGTCGCTTACCATCATACGTACAACGGGCTCGTCTCGTCACTTATAGTAACTCCTTTAATGCCGTTGACACGCCTATCATGTTCATATTAATGTCAATAGCCATGCCGCAAGCACGCCCGGCGTGCTCGTGCGTTTTTTTAAACGAAATAATTATATACTAGTGGGGAGCTCACGATTTACGTTCCCGTTATTTTTCCCGCCATAAAAAGTAGCATATGGGCTATTGCAGAACACATTCTAACTATGTTCCAAATTTGAATCTAATCCGTTTAGCTGTTCTGACGTGATGAAACAATAAACACACTTCTAAATATTCAAACTTCCGCACATAGGCTGCGTTTCCACTAACGCGGAGCTTGGCGGAGCGGTGCTTAGCGGTGCATGAATAGACCAATCACTATGCTCGAAATCTCCGCTCAGCTTCAATGGAAACAGGCCGAGTAGAGTAGAGCAGAGCCGAACGGAAATTCATAGAAATACAGCGAGGCGATGCGTAGCGGTGGACAGCAGGGTGGTGCGGTGCGGAGCGGAGGATAACAGGGCAGTGCGGTGCTGTTTACTCACTTTAGATTTTAGACATATGATCGATTTCCTGCATTTGGTGTCTTTCTTCTGTATATGGTTTAAGAAGACAATGTGATTCATAGAAAAATTATACATATTATACTGTGATCTTACCCTATTTGAAGTTTCGAACATCTCATCATCAAAAACTTCTCAAAATTCAAAAATTCTCCATGAACAGAATGATATTTTGCATGTTGTCGAATCCAGAATCTATGTTTTCTCTTCGAATTCAAAAAAGCCGTCTCCGGTATCCGCACATCTCCGCGTCAGTGGAAACGCAGCCTTATGCCCGAATGACACGAGGCTAGTTTTTCATGCTAGGATAGCAAGCTAGACAAAACTAGGGTTGCGTTGCGTTGTCTACACGAATCTAGAAGTACCAGCCTGCTAACTTGCTAACACTAGCTTGATGTCCTAGCTTGAAAAATTAGCCTCGTGTGGCTCGGGCATTTTATCAAGTATGATTCAACTGTTAGACGTAATCCGTGTTGACCCGCTGCGCTAATGTGTCGCATATCTCCTCGGAGTGGATGAGCGGATTAGTTGTTTGCCGAGGCTCAAGCGAGGAAGATGAGCGTGTGTTGACACATGGAAGGCTGCCGGGCATTGGCGCTGGTTACGAAACTAATGTTTGTCTTGGATAGAGCGCTGTGGGCATGGCTGGACGTAGCTACGGCTAAAATAGAGACTGCGTTTTCGGGTTTAGAATTAATTGACATTCGTATGCATAAGTAACCAATCAAATGTTGCCAATACTCGAGGCTTCCTCTCACAAAAGTCAAGCCATATTCAACTACGCATCTTTTTAAAATGAGGCGTTTTCCAGATGCAAACTGACTTGTTAAAGATAGTTCTTTTTGGCAAATGTGGCACCACTGTTTGTTTTCGTCAAACTTCTCTAACGAAATGGTGTGTAATCAATGAACGAAATAAAACATTGGCGCCACCTATGGTGAAATTGGGAACTGTCTGAACTGACAGGTCTTTAAGCATATTTTATTTTTTTAATGAATGGCTCTTTGTGGATTAGCCTCACAATTCCGCCAAAGACACGTTAAATGATAGGCCGTCAAACAAGGAGATAGGGGCCATTTAAGGATATTGAAATCTCCTCATTAGTGATCGGACCACAGACTAAGTAGAGAGATACTCTGACGGGATGACGGGACTAGCAACTAGCAAGACATGTGCCAGTTGGTACCTACACAAGTTGGTAAACAAAATTCGTGCAAAAGCAGTGTCACGGAACTATTGGAACGTGACCAAATAACATAGTAGCACTCGTCAGCCACATATATAAGACGTTTAATAAAATAAATAAATAAAATAAAAAGCCTTTATTGTTGAATTTAGTTTCAATTACAAAGTTACCTCTCTTATTTACTGTTATACTATTTTACTATCAACTATTTATCCTATTAACCATTATACTATATCTTTACTAATATTATAAAGCTGAAGAGTTTGTTTGAACGCTAGGATCTCGGGAAGTGCTGGTCTGAATTGAAAGATTCTTTTTCTATTGGATAGTCCATTTATCGAGGAAGGCTATAGGTTATAGAAAATAACGCTACTATTAACAGAAGCGAATGAAATGAATCAAGAAAGTAACAAAATCGGGAAAAAATATTCCTTTTAGAGAGTTTTCGTACGTTTCGTGCTTTGACATGACACATGACAGCATGTGTCTAAGATTGCGTCATTGAATATCACAGATTACATACATCTTGAATATAAAACCTTTTTGCTAATCTCTGAGTTGGTACGACCGATTTCCCACAAGTGGCGTAGCAGGTAGCTGAAGAGGTGTTTTGTTTGAAAGCGAAATTCTCAGGAATGACAGAACCGATTTCTAAAATTTTTTCACCGTTGGATATGTGCGGGATCTCGATGACAGCTATATATGTTCCACGGGCGAAGCTGGGGCGGGCATCTAGTATCTAATAATAACTAACTTTATACATCGGCAAACGGTATTTACTCTTCAACTTGTCTTTCGACAAAGGCCTCCTCTAAAGATCTCCATTCTGTCCCATTCCTTGCTGTTCGTTAGACGTTAGTCATGTGTAATATGCGTAATGCGGGTTGCCCAATGTCCTCGAATAATTATTGAAATTACTAATTGGTGAAAAATAATAATTGGTGAATTACTCACTAGGCTACCACGGGTTTCTAAAGCGAGTTTTTTTTATAGCGACACTTAACACATTTTTTAAAAATCTCTTAAAGCAATGTAGATAGATATAAACTCTTTATTGTGACACAAGTATAACAGAGAAACACTTATGAACTAGCGCTACAAATGGCGGCCTTATTGCTGAGATCATTCTCTTCCAGGCAACCGGCAGTAATGTAGTAATGTACTGCAATGTACTTTATAATAATGAATTAGTGTTTCACATTACGTCACATGCATAGTCGCAGATATACCTACTTATTAAGCATATCAGTAAGCATTTAGTAGTGGTAGGACTCTCGACAGAGTCCGCCTGGGGAAGTACCACCACACCTTTGCCAGTTATTCTACCGCCAAGCAGCAATGTGTTCCGGTTTGAAGGGCAATGTTTCCAGAGAAATTACAGGGCTTAGAGATATAACATCTTAGATATCTGCGTGAAGAGCGCAGTGCTGTGCTAGGTAATGATTTTGACTCTTCATGTTCCAATAGCTGCATGTCACTGTGTTGTTATGTGGCAGGCATGTTGCTTACTTGGCATGTCAATCTTTATTTAAAAAAATATTATCACTGATCAGATTTCGCCAATCCAGAAAGCGTCTAACGCGCACATTCCACTCCGCTGTTCAATCAGCAATATCAGCATGTTGGTACGTCGGTAACGCCACCCCGCAAGATTTTCCCCCATGAAAAAATTCTCTACGCTTTGTTCGGTTGCATAAAATGACAGTACTAGTTCCGTATATCGATAGAGCAGGTACGTCGGTCAGATCGGCGCCAATTGCGCCTCTTCCGGCGGAAGCGGCATTATGTGACGCCGGTCATGCGCGCCGGCGACCGTGCGGGGTCGCTAGTTCTACAATTTAGATAATACTTCGATGATAATACCTGTAGGTACAGCTACACGACACGTCATGGAAGTAATAACCATCGTCAACTATTGTAGTATTGTCGTCGCTTTTGGATGTTTCCATATAGCTTTACTGCCGTTAATGAGGAACAAGAACAAAGTTAAAAAATTTGATTAACCCCCGACTACCTCAGATTTGTTATTTATAGTAGTTGTGAAAAGAGAAATGTATTTCGCCATTTTTTGGTAGCGGCCACCTTGGATTTGAAATTTGTTTTAGTGCAAAGTATTCTACTAGTTAAGCCCTTTCGTTTGATACCCATATTGAGGTAGTAGTGAAAAAAAAAATATAATTCGCCATTTTGTGGTGGCGGCCATCTTGGATTTGAAATTTATTATAGTGTATAGTATTCTACTAGTCAAGCCCTTTCATTTGATACCCATATTGACGTAGGTTGTGAAGAAATATTTTGTCCACCATTTTGTGGAGGCGGCCATCTTGAATCGACATTAACCAAACATAGCTAAGAACATCCGCACGGGTATTAACCTTCATATAAAAAACGGCATCGAAATCTGCCCATCCGTTTGAGCTCTACGGTGTCACAGACAGACACACACACAGACAGACAGACAGACAGACAGACAGATAGACAGACAGACATCGACGTCAAACTTATAACACCCCTTTTTTTGGTCGGGGTTAAAAACAGGTCCTTTTTCACATATGGCTCTTAAGACGTGTCCCCGAGCAAAACGAGTTTTTTTCGTATAGTTTTCAGAGCTATCTCTTTATCCAAAACATATATTAATTGGAAAAATACGAGTACACTAAGCTTCTGCAAAATTCCTTCCAACAGACTCCTACTTTTCGCGGTGTATCCGTGCTGGTATCCGAACATCTCGAGCTGTTGGGCGTTACTTTGTCATCTACGCTCAACTTTGGCTCGTATATCGAGTCCAAGGCTAAATTAGCTGCCAAAAACTAGGTGTCCTCTCAAAGGAGCGAAGATACTTCAAGTCTGAACAGTTGCTCACGTTATACCAAGCACAGATTTGCTCCTGTGTGGAGTACTGCTCGCACCTTTGGGATGGATCGGCTAAGTATCAGCTGGAGGCTCTGGAATTGAGAGACGTGCCAAAAGGCTCATAGGCAATGACACCCTCGTGCGAAAAATACTGCTAAGTCTCGAACATCGGCGAAAAATTGCTAGCTAGATTTTTATCGGATACAGTTCGGAGAGTGTGCAACTGATTTGCACGATCTAATACCACCTTGCCCTTTTTTCTATCGGAAAGATCGCAGCTCGAAAAAGCGACATCGTTTCATGGTTGATGTTCCAAAGACACGAACGAAGAGATTTGACTTTACTTTTGTGATAAAAACGTCAAGCTCAAGGAATACGTTGCCTGAGTGGGGGTTTCCAGATTGTTACAATCTTTGTGTCTTCAAATCGAGAGTGAATTGGTTTCTTCTAGGTAAACACGTTCCATCGTAGACCGCGTCATCGTTTGAAGTCAGGCGAGATGGCGGTCAAGTGTGAACTTAATTAAAGTTAAAAAAATCTGGCTTTAAAATGGTAGTTACTTTTTGAAGTGAAAACTTCTTTTGGCGCGCTATAGACATTGTTCGTGGGGTGTGAATTGAATTCTAGCGTCACGCTCGGGAATGGTAAGAAATCTTCGGATAAACTCGGGACAATACCCATAGGCCGTCTAGAAAAGCGTCAGTATTTCTAGAAGGACATGCCCTCCGGTATCACCCGCGTAGTTTCCAAAGACATCAAATTCTGAGTTTTAAGTTTGCCCTTCTTTCGGCAGTTTCTGTGACTGTCAATTAATTGTCTTGTTACTGAATATATTGTTTAATTAATCTGTTCCCAACAAAACCATAAACATTAGAAATAATTTTAATTATGATCGAGTAGATACTCGAAAACATTACAATTATTAAGATTTTGTACATACATACACCAACGGGTAAGTAATTTGATTACAAGCATTTTGCTAGATTTTTTTTTTCAAAAGACCAAAGTCTGATTTTAGAACGAGTTTATGATAAAATCTGAGCGTAAAACAGTAACAAATCGTACTGTTTATCTCTTGTTCTTTCTTGCGGTGTGCGATGAGGTAAGAAATACTCAAGGTCATTTGCTCAGAGTAGGCCCTTAATTGGGATGATGTCTGGGTCAAAAATATACAATTCTAATAAGTCCGTCAGATAATTTTGGATAAAAATGGGACATGCATTTCGTTTTATCAAATTATGAACAGTCTTAATATTAATAAGATAAAGATTATAAAATAAACTAGCAGAACAAAGACCAAGCCACTGAAGGCTCTACTCTGAGGAGCTACGATGCGTGCCGTGTCCAGGATGACTGCCTTTTGAACTTGAGCCTTGACCCAACCGGCTAGCGAAAATGTTGGCCGAGGCTTTGCGCTATGAGACCGTTCACTGTAACAATTACTGGGTCTATGATCGTCGAATCAACATACTACATGAAGGTTAGGGCTTCCAAAATTACGGATATATTAATTACGTAACTGATTAAGAATTTTGGTGGTCCAGTTCAATTCAATTTATCAATTGTACAATTATGTATGCAATTACGTTATTAATGACTGATGATATCGCAAATGTAGAGAGATCTCTTCGTTCTAATTTTTGGAACGTCGACCATGTAACGATGTCGCTTTTTCGAGCTACGAGGAGTCTGATAAAAAAAATTGCAAGGTGATATTAGATAGATAGAAACTCTTTATTGTGACACAAACATTAAAGTATTACAGAGAAACACTTATGAACTGATTAGGTAGCTCAGTTGCACACTATCCGAATTGTATCCGATGTATTGTTTGTTGCAGTGATGGGTTCGAGCGCATCAGCGCCGGCTGGCGACTCCCCGGGCGGAGACTTGCGGCTGCCGACCACGGGGCTGCGGTACTCCGCGCTTCAGCTGCGAGCGCTGAATGCGTACGTCACCACACTGTGGGAACACGACCAGACAGGTCGGGCCAGTTTGTTACTGCACTTTATCCGCTCTTACAGTGCTGCCAGTCAGGTCTTGTCAGAAATTACCTGAAATATAAAAAATGTATCCTTTTTATATAATACGTAACAAAATCACTGACGACGGAATCTATGCTAATATTATAAAGCTGAAGAGCTTGTTTGTTTGAACGCGCTAATCTCAGGAACTCCTTTCGATATACTCAGGGTCGATTTAAATATGTATTAAGCACAGATTTCTATAGAAATCTGTGGTATTAAGCTATTACGATTAATTTCATTTAATATTATTTTTAACATTAATATTAAACCTGTATAGTGGATTTATCAAATTGACTGAACACAGGTACTTATCGGAATAATTTTTGTAACGATTGTTTATATTATACTAGCGACCCGCACCGGCTTCGCCCGTGATACATACTATGCCTATAGTACTCATAGATCTCGAATATCCAGAGATTTTTTAAATCGGTTCAGTAGTTCCTGAAAATACGGCGTTCAAACAAAAAAGCTCTTCAGGTTTATAACATTTATATTATACATTTTGAATTGTAATACCGCGTCGTTTTCGCGCCGGGGGGTAAAGTAGTGAGTGGAACGTTTCCAGGTCGAATGTCAGCGGAGTTGGAGTGTGCGGTGGAGAGCCTGGTGCAGAGGATAGTGGACGGCGCCGGCCAGAGGGACCCGCGCTTCAAGTGCAGCCATCTCATCGCGCTGCACAGGGGGAAGAAGGTAGGTATCACTCAGGGCCGGATTTAGGGAAAGGCAACCAGGGCATAAGTCCCGGGGACTCCACAATAGAGAATTAACCGAAAGCGGGGTGTATTTCAACGGTTACAAGGTTATTGACTGCCCTAGTGGCTTAGTTGGTAGTAGCTCTGCCTGCGAAGCCGAGGGTCGTGGGTTCGATCCCCACCCAGTGCAAATATTTGTGTGATGAATTCAAATGTTTGCACTGTGTCTGGGTGTTTCTATGTATAATAAGTATGTATTTAAAACTATATAAGTATTATATCAACTATCTGGCTGCCATCACACAAGCTTTGCTTAGTTTGGGGTCAGATGGTGTTGTGTGTGAATTGTCCACCAATATTTATTTATTTATTTATTATTTATTATTAGCTCCCGGCCCCGTGGGGCCTCCACGCCTCTCCGTTCCGTTCCGTCCGTGAAAAAACCTGTCACGTATGCAGGGACCTTAAGATTGGGTACTTACTACTATTACATCGGGTGCTTCCCGCTCCTGTCATTGTCAGGGACCTTAAGATTGGGTACTTACTACTATTACATCGGGTGCTTCCCGCTCCTGACATTGTCAGGTACCTTAAGATTGGGTACTTACTACTATTACATCGGGTGCTTCCCGCTCCTGTCATTGTCAGGGACCTTAAGATTGGGTACTTACTACTATTACATCGGGTGCTTCCCACTCCTGTCATTGTCAGGGACCTTAAGATTGGGTACTTACTACTATTACATCGGGTACTTCCCGCTCCTGTCATTGTCAGGGACCTTAAGATTGGGTACTTACTACTATTACATCGGGTGCTTCCCGCTCCTGTCATTGTCAGGGACCTTAAGATTGGGTACTTACTACTATTACATCGGGTACTTCCCGCTCCTGTCATTGTCAGGGACCTTAAGATTGGGTACTTACTACTATTACATCGGGTGCTTCCCGCTCCTGTCATTGTCAGGGACCTTAAGATTGGGTACTTACTACTATTACATCGGGTGCTTCCCAGATTATCTAACTGTATTCCAAATTTCAACCCAATCCATTCTGCCATTCCGTCGTGTATGAGCAACAAACATCCAAATTTTGTAATTTTTAATATTATTAGGATATATTATTTATTTAGTAGTTTTTGTATAATTTACAATAGGTTTACTATACTTATAATTATTTAAGTGAAAGTACAAATTTAATTTCTTCAGATGCTGTCCCGTTCGCTAGAGTACCTAGTAACGCTAGATTCACTGCCAGCGCTGAATGGAGAAAGCTCCGATGGTCGTCTGGAAGAAGGCCCCGTCGGGTACGGCAAGATCCGGCTCGGTCCGCGAGAGGCGGCTCTCTGGGAAGAGTTTATGACGCCCTCGGGGTACTTGTGCAGGTAACGTTCTTGAATGAGTAATCTCTAACAGCAAGGGTATATATATACATTTTTGACTTTTCGTCGTCCTAATTTAGTGGGCTGCTTATATACCTATATATGCTTATATATCTAAAGTTACGGCTGGTCTAGTCGGAAGAACGGCGCCTACCGATCCGAAGATCCCGGTTTCAAACCCCACACGCACCACTCTCTTTTCGAAGTCATGTGCGTAATGCAGCTAACTTGAGACGGTGGAAGAAAACATCGTGAAGAAACCCACATGCACCTAGAACCTTCCGAAGTCATGTGTCATCCACCAACCCGCACTGGACCAGCGTGGTGGATTATGGCCTAAACTTTCGAAAGAAGGCCCGAGTCCCAGCAGTGGGAACATTTAATAGGCTGTTGATGTTGGATGATGTTTTATACCTATGCTTAAGGATTATTCCAATTCCAGGGATAAAGTGGTAGAGCGGTGGGTGCAGCTGATAGCGCGCTGTGCGCAGGCGCGCGGCGGCGGCGGCGCGCGCGTGCTGTCGGCGCGTGCGCACCCGCTGGCGCAGCCCTACGCCTACTGCTACCTGGAGAGAGGTCATTCAAATATTTTTTAACAGCATAGAGTGACGAGCAAGAAATGTGCAATAGGTTTGCACTTGACCACCATCAGGCCTGATGTTAAGCGATACGATGAGCGAGCGTACTTACCTAGAAAAAACCGATTCACTCTCGATTTGAAGACACCAAGATTGTAACCATCAGGGAAAACCCACTCAGGCAACGCATTCCACAACCTAGACGTTCTTATCACAAACGTGGAGTCAAATATCTTCGTTCGCGTTTTTGGAACATCAACCATGAAACGATGTCGCCCCTTTGTGGAACGAGAAGTCCGATAGAAGAAAGGGCAAGGTGGTATTAGATCATGCAGATCAGTTGCACACTCTCCGAAGTGTATCCGATAAAAAACCGATAAGCTAGCGACGATCAAGAGTTTGGAGTCTTTTACGCACAAGAGTGTCATTGCCTATGGAGCCTTTTGGCACGTCTCTCAATCGATTCCAGAGTCCCCAGCTGATACTTAGCCGATCCATCCCAAAGGTGCGAACAACATACCTGCCTGCCTGATGAAAGCAACACCTGCCACATAACAGCACAGTAACACGCAGCTATTGGAACATGACAAGTCCTAATGATTACCTAGCATAGTACTGCGCTCGACACTCAGAGATCTAAGATATCGTACCTCTAAGCCCTGTAATTTCTCTGGAAACATTGCCCTTCAAACCGGAACACAGTAATGTTCACACATTACTGCTTGGCGGTAGCATAATTGCCAAAGGTGTGGTACTTAATCAGGCGGGCTCTGCCAAGAGTCCTACCACGGCACAACCTGGGTCAGTTCCAGTGACGTGTACTTTCTCAGGCGGATTATGGATACCTATATGTACTCGTATAGATTATATTGCACTCAATTTATAAGAATAAAACAGCAAAATAACGAAACCTTGAAAATAAATACAAAATAAGCAGTCCTATCAATTAACGAGAGATTTCAATGAATCATATTGTGATTGCTGATTGCATTTTTTATTTTTTTTTAACCTTTATAGGTTTACACTTGACCGCCATCTCGCCTGATGTTAAACGACAATGCGGTCTACGATGGAGCGTGTTTACCTAGAAATAACCGATTCACTCTCGATTTGAAGACACAAAGATTGTAATCATCGGGGAAAACCCACTCAGGCAACGTATTCCACAGCCTAGACGTTCTTATCACAAAATTAGAGTCAAATCTCTTCGTTCGTGTCTTTGGAACATCAACCATGAAACGATGTCGCTTTTTCGAGCTACGAGCATTCCGATAAAAAAAAGGCAAGGTGGTATCCGATCATGCAAATCAATCGCACACTCTCCGAAGTGTATCCGATAAAAAACCGATAGGCTAGCAATATTTCGGCGATGTTCAAGACTTTGAAGTCTTTTTCGCACAAGAGTATCATTGCCTATGAGCCTTTTGGCACGTCTCTCGATCGATTCCAGTGCCTCCAGCTGATACTTAGCTGATCCATCCCAATCCATCCATCCATCCATCCATCCATCCATTTCAAACGTAATTGTTAGCACTAGAGCTCGCAATAACTTCACAGCGTCCATTGAAGAGCGGGCAAGTAGGGCGCCGTCCAATTAGCGCGGTATTACGTGCCGATACCTACTTCATTACTATGTTCTATAACATTCCCACGATTCGAAGGACTCTCTGACCCTCCGCGCCTTTAGTCATGACCCTTGAGGCGGTTGTTTTATGGCACCACAGTCGTATTTTTCAGGCTCGGGATTCGCTAATGATAATGGATTAATTTCGGTTGCCTGGAAGAGATCGCTCTTAACGATAAGGTCGCCATTTGTTTCCCTAGTTTTGAAAATGTGTTCTTTTTCATTTATTTTTGGTCGACTGTTTTGTAATAGGCTTGTCGACTCATTTTTGATTTAATATGCCATCAAAAGGCTACTCAATAACTGAAACACAGGTGAAAGAGTTACTTTGTTATCTTAAAAACTTCCCGTGATATCACGATTTTAAAGTCATAATTTTGGACTCTCCCAAAAACGCTTCATACAAATCACTACAGAAACGTGACGTCACTATGTCGTATTTTCTATGCGTCGCGCGTTTGTATGGGATTGTATGTTTGTAAGTTTGTATGGTAGCTATATTAAATATTGCGTTTATGAGATTGGTTTCATAACAAAAGTAATCTGAAATTGAATGGGTTATAATTAATAATAGTTAATAATTTCGTACTTTTAAAATGGACTTGCCCATCCAGCTTTGAATAAAGTAAGTT
The DNA here is from genome assembly GCA_017562165.1 of Ectropis grisescens. NCBI lineage: Eukaryota > Metazoa > Arthropoda > Insecta > Lepidoptera > Geometridae > Ectropis > Ectropis grisescens. The sequence goes on from CM029774.1 coordinate 22,807,119, forward strand.
AAACTAAAAAATATCAAAATTAAAATTGGTACATATTTGCATGTTTAATATCAGTTAGATGTCAAATAGCCTCGTGTCTGTTTCAAAGTGCAAGGAATTTCCGAAAAGTCGCCCCCTGTTACCTCGTTCCAAGTTTTCTAGCATCGCTTACAGGAGAGTGCAGGACGGAACACGGGCTGGTATTAACTTGATCTGATGAAACAAAAAAAAACATACAGCCGAATTGAGAACCGCCTCCTTTTTTGAAGTGGATTAAAAACTGAATCAACTTGAATTTAGCTCGTGCTTCGCTTGTCACATGTCGCTTATACAATCTATACAAATAAATAAAATTGGACTTAATCTCTATGTAATTTCAAATTGACCAGGTTTTTACTAAATTCAAATAAAAGTATATACGGTACCTATCTACGAGTACCTATATCTAGAAAACTACTTTTTTTTGTCTTTCTATCTGTTTGTTACGGCTAATCTCCGAAACGGCTGGATCGATTATGACGGGACTTTCACTATCAGATAGCTAGCTGATCTTCTAAAACATAAGGCTACTCTTACTTGTGGGCGATGGAGGGAATAATTAGGGTTCCGTAAAAAAAAGAATACACTTAAAAAGCGGGCGAAACCACGTGAAAAAAAGTGATACATATTTCAAGAAGTTAAATTAAACGGATTGTGTGGATGTTCGTCGCCAGTATAGTTCCCAATCTTGCTATTTTCTTGGGGAAAAAATAGTCTGCGTGTTATTCCAGCCTATTAATTATTATCATCTACCAATACACAAAATTGACACCAATCCACCACCACCACCAATATTGCGGCCATCCATCGTTTTTGCGTAAAATACTATTAAACATATAGGTACATACTCATAAACTTTCGCTTTTATAATATTTATAGACGTGGAAGTTTGGATGTTTGATGCTCAATCACGTCGAAATGCCTGAAAGGAACGGGTTGATATTTAGATCACAGATATTCTGGAACAACACGGATAAATGATTGCGGAACAATTACGGATTGGTGGGGAGATTTGGTAGGGTAACTACCATTTTTCCTCCATTTTTTAATTTTTCCTTACCAAAATATGCACAGTAAATTTTCACTTCAAAGTACCAACCATGCCATCGCGATGAAAATGGTTATTGTAGTTGTAGTGAAATCCACAAAATGTTTTTTTTTTTTTTCTCAGGGTTGGCCCTGATTATCTCTTTGTAAAAGTAATCAATAACGACGGTTACAACGCATTCCTTTCGGAAGAACCCTTTACAAATCCTGGAGCAACAAACAATTTACTGTGAGAATGTTCACACAACTTCCACCGCAAGCATCGTGAGAAGTTTACAAATAAAGTTGATATGAAAGCAGCGGCAGCCCTAGTTCACATATTAAAATAACACATGTGGCCGATCCACGACGCGGTACGGAACTCGGCCGGAGTTTTAATTAAATTCAAATCTCGTAATAATGGGCTGTCGGTTTCCTGAACGGTGCTGGGAACCCTATTATTGCTTTAGCGAAATTTATACGTAGTTAGAAAATAACGCAGACTCATATAGACACTGCAAGCGAGTCCTTATGACTATCAGTGTTTGTGTTTTACAACCAATGTTTAGACACAGATTGTAGTCTATAAATAATAACAGATTCTTTTTGACATGGGAAAATAACGGGTACGGAAAATGTGCGGGTAAAACCGGGGGGCTCTGCTAGTCTATAGTGTTAGTAGGATAGTGAAACGAAGTTCTGACTAATAAATGTGTGGTGTTTTTGTTAACGAATTTCGGGCAAATTTGAAATGTCTATTTTAATGTTTGTCTGTGGAAAATAAATAAAAGTGGTTTTAAAAGTTCGCCTGGGAAAGTTAACCGTAGTAACTTGGATTCTTTTATCCGCCATTAAATCTTACCATGGCGTCTAAATTATAGTTTGTTTTTGTGTAAAACCGATTTATTTTGGGAAACACCACTTAAACGCTACTGTAGGTACAAGAAACGAAACGTTTTAACACACGATTAAGAAAAATACCTGTACAGATCAAGAAGGATGGAAGGAAGATACCTACTTTTAGGGAAACTTAACTATGACGTCCACCACCGTGATGTGACCTGATTTTTTTTAAGTCATTTTCTGGTTCATTTTCAATGTTTCCATTTGGAAGGTAGAGTTTGGATTCTCCATATACGATGATCATCTAAGTTAAACATGCCAAAGTCTTTTTATAATCTGTTGTTTACGTGAAATTTAATTTATGTATTTAACCATAAAATAAAATAATGAAAATTGTCAATATTATTATGATAGTCAATGAAAATAGCTGATAAGATGTTTATTTGTACATAACAAATTTCCTAACCTCGCAAACCATAATAATAGGAGATGGAAGACTGCAAACTTACGCGAAACTTTCCTCGCAGTTCGAACCAAGTATCGAATTGTATTGTCCCAATTCTCACTCCGACAAAGTTGGGATCTGATCTCTGAGTTGGCCACAACTTGTGTGACGTGCTTGTAACCGCCCACGGTTGGGATTAGATTTATCCGGATTATTTGATAAAGCACCTTCTAAAGAAAGGGTATCCAGAACGGAAAGGAAGTTTAATAGTATTGTTGTAGATTGTATATTCTCGTACTATGTCGTATAAGTACTTATTATCTGATTTAGTATCATAGGCTGGCCTGGAGGCTTAGTTGGTAGTAAGTCTGTCTGCGAAGCCGTGGGTTCGATCCCCACCCAGTGCAAATATTTGTACTGTGCCTGGGTATTTTCTATGTATAGTACGTATTTAAAAATATGTAACCTATTACAGTTAAAAAAAAGTAAGTATTATATAAGCTATTTTTTTAAAAGAGGGGAAATACATCTACGTATTTGTGTATGTATTAGATTTTGTTGCAATTTGACACAGAGCCACACATCGAAACAAAACAGGCTCTTTACTATCCCGAAAACATGCACGGTTCCTTAGGGATCGAGTATTAAAGTATTAATGTAACATTTGAACCCCTTACTAGATTGTGTTGAAATTTGGAACACAGTTTTTTAGCCTGGAATCCTACTATCCTACTAATATTATAAATCTCAATGTATGGATGTTTGAAGGTTTGGATGTTTCGTCAAAACGGCTAAATGGATCGAGCTGAAATTTAGTACACAGATAGCTCATAGTCTGGAATAACACATAGGCTACATTTTATTCCGAAATCATGCACAGTTCCTAGAGATCGAGTATAAATGTAACATCGGAACGCCTTACTAGAGTTTGTTGCAATTTGGAATACAGATAATTTTTAGTCTGGATTCCTTTTATTCTACTAACATAACATAACATGACATAACATAACGTGGCATGACAAAAACCCTACATTTTGACCTTTTTAAAAAGCAGTGTATTTATACACAAACCATATCAAAATTTTACGCGGACGAAGTCGCGGGTAACAGCTATGTATGATAAAACTATTTTATATTTGTCTGTCTGCCTGTCTCTTTGTTTTAGCTAATCTCTGAAATGGCTGGCCCAATTATAACGGTATTTTCACTGGCAGTTGGCTGATGTACTAAGGAATAATTTATTTCTTTAAATAATAAAGTACCAATAAGACAATAAAATAAATAAATATGATATTCAATGATTCATTAAGGTGCGTATATAAGTGTATCTTAAGGGTGGTTAAGTACAACAAAAAACTTCTCAAGAAAAAAACCTAATATGTATACCAAGTACCTAATATGTATCTCAAGAAAAAAACCTAATATGTGTAACCATACAGTTGGTGACCTTTTCGCTAAGAGCGCTATTTTCCAGGCAACCGTGCTGGATTGTTAATTAATAAGTTTACACTAGTTAGGACCCAGGGACCCTGTACAGTGTACACCTATGTAAGAGTACACTGTATCAGAATAATTGGCCCAACGATGGAAAAGGAGTAATTACATCAGGCTATTACATGGGGCTTACATTTTTACATGGTACCTATAAACCTATGTAAAATGTACATATATCCGTATACGGACCCACTTGCTTAGGTATTATACAGAGAGTGCATCTCGCAATATCATGAATAGTAGATGAGTACTTGAGTACATATTTGCAGTGAGATGCTCCGATACTGCATCTAAAATGGCTGGTATGTATTATTACGTGAATAGTGTACTATGTCATTCAGAATAATTAGCCTAAGTGATAGTAATGTCCAATATGTCTGTCTCATTTGCATAACATGATGATAAGTAAGGTCCTATTATATTTGCGTCTAAATAGTAAATAAAATATCAATTCAATTCAATCATTTATTTATCAATTTGGTACATGGGTACACTTTTGAACGTCAAATTATAGAAACATTAAATACCCAATGTCAGATAAAAACAACAAAATACAAACAGAACATAACAGTATTAAATTATGGGTAATGTCAAATTAAATAAAATCTGAGAGTTCAATAAAAAAAAAAAAACAATATCCATTTGTCACAATTCATTTAAATTTTCTAATGTCAAGTGTTTTTTTGTCCTCTAAAAAATCTTGTATTTTATAGTATGCCTTTTTAGTCAAAACTTTTTTGACTGCCAACTTAAAAGCTTTGTCATTTAGGCTAGTTAGGCAATCAGGTAACATATTATAAAACTGAATACAATTGTATCTAAATGATTTTTGAATTTTTGAAAGTCGTGTTCTGGGGACAATATACTTTAATTTATCTCTTGTATTATAATTGTGCGTATCACAATTCCTAGTAAAACTATTACAATGCTTTCTAGCATACATTATGTTGTGGTAAATATAAAGGCTTGGCATTGTTAAGATATTGATTGTTTTGAACAATTCTCTCAGAAATTCCCTGGGCTTCAACTTGTAAATATACCTGATGGCTCGTTTTTGTAATACAAAAATTGATTTAAGAGCATCTGCAGCATTTCCCCATAGTAAAATTTCGTATGCCATGATAGAATGGAAATAACTGATATACAGTTTTTGCTGTAGCAACATCAGTTAAATCTCTTATTTTACGGACTGCATATGCCGCTGAGCTTAGTTTACCCGCTAATTCTTTAATATGCTCTCCCCACTGCAACTTGGCATCAAGTTTCAGACCTAAAAATTGTGTTGTATTGGTGAAACGTAACTCATCATTATCAATAATTACTGAGTTAAAAGAATTATTTCTAGCCAGTGAAAATTTAACACAATTCGTTTTTTTCGAGTTTAAGCACTAAACACTAAACCAGTTCAGTGCTTCGTCTAGTGCAAAGTTTATGTCATCAGTATCAGGCGACTTCCTTTCAATATCAAATAGTAATGACGTGTCATCATCGAACAAAACAATTTTGCAAATTTTGCATAAGAAAAGGAGGTCATTGATATAAACTAAAAATAAAAAGGACCCAAAATTGAGCCCTGGGAACTCCCACATCCACACGCAGAGAATCAGATAATACACCTTCTATGTCTACATTCATAGTTCTTTCGGCGAGATAAGATGTCAGAATTTTCAATGCCAGATTTCGAACTCCGTAATGAGATAATTTGGATAATAAAATATTATGATTAACACAGTCAAAAGCCTTTGACAAATCGCAAAAAATACCAATAGCGTCTTTGGAATTTTCCCAAGCGTCATAAATACTACCAACGAACTTGGCGATATCAGTTGTAGAACAACCCTTTGAGAAGCCAAATTGACTGTCAAAAAAGAAGCCATTACGACAAAAATAAGCATTTAGCTGGTCTAAAACAATTTTCTCAAAATTTTACTAAGCGTAGGCAAGATAGATATCGGCCTATAATTACCAGGTAGTTTTGTTTTACCAGTTTTGTGAAGCAGAATGACCTTGCTATGTTTCATAAGATTGGGAAAAACACCACTCGTTATACACTCGTTAAAGATTCGAGAGAGGTAGGGTGCCAAATCAATTACAATATTTTTAATAAATTTTACGGACATACCCCATATATCTTCCGCGTTTTTCAGTTTTAGTGACTTGAATGTTTTTATATAATATTTTTGGTGTCACTTCGTGAAAACTGAAGTTTACAGTGGAAGCAGGCACATTTTCGGCTAGCAACCGATTTGCTTGTTTAGGACATGATATTAGTTTCTTTGTAGTTTCTTTTGGAACCTCATTGAAATAATTAGCAAATGTATTAGCGACTTTATGTTTATCGTCACTAAGTACATCATTGCAATAAATTTCCATTTTTGGCTCCGCTTTTCTTGACTTATTAGTTTCGGATTTGATGATAGACCATGTAGTTTTAATTTTATTGCTAGATTTCACGAGTTTGTTTCTAATGTGAATTGCTTTAGCTTTCCGGCAAACAGATTTTAATATTTTACTAAATTGACGAACGTGATCTAAGTAGTAGATAGATATCTAAGTAGTAGACAAACAAACATACACGCATGCTTACGTTGTCAGAAAAGAGACTGTGAATTCGTATATGTAGATATACCAAATGTTCCTAAAATTGATTTTGGATTTTTTATTAAGTATATTTAATTTTGACATGCAAATTAAATCATTTAATGAATAAAATAATTAAAAACTGACATAAAATAATCGAACATTTTGTAATGTAAGTAAATGAATGTAAATTATATTTGTTGTAAGTAGGTATGTATGAATGGATCGTAGATGTCTGAAACCAAAAACTTTGATTTGATTAAATTAAGAATTTAAAAAACTTCTAACCCAATTATTTTCCATCTTTAAATAATTTCAAAAAAGGAGGAGGTTTTCAATTAATTTGTTCCTTTTTTTTAAATGTATGGATACGATAGCTCCGTCAATTGTGAACCAATTTTTATGGTATTTATTTTCTTTGGTAGATCATAGTTTAGAGGTAATCCCATATAAATTTTATCGAAATCGGTGTGGTAGTTATTGAGATATGAACAAAAAACTAAAATTTACTTTCATATAAATATACCTCGATGACTTGGGATGGTTTCTTACGAAATTTACTTTCATATATACCTCGATGACTTGGGATGGTTTCTTACGAAATTTACTTTCATATATACCTCGATGACTTGGGATGGTTTCTTACGAAATTTACTTTCATGTATACCTCGATGACTTGGGATGGTTTCTTACGAAATTTACTTTCATATATACCTCGATGACTTGGGATGGTTTCTTATGAAATTGGGCGAGTGTCTGAAATTATTAATTTTACTTTTTTTGTTAATTTTGAACTCGGTTTTTATTTCTTCGGAGAAAATAAATTGTTGTACCTAGTCTGTTATTTTTTTTTTAGTATAGAGTGACCAGACGAGCAGCTCATGTGTCTGATGGTAATAAACATGCCTGCCCATAACATCACAGTGACACGGAGCTATTGGAACATGTAGAGTCCAAATCATTACCTAACACTGCACTGCGCTCGTCACCCGGAGATATAAGGTGTTTTATCTCTCAGCCCAGTATTTTCTCTGGAAACATTCAAATTGGAACACAGCATTGGTTGTAATACTACTTGGCGGCACAATAACTAGCAAGGGTGGTATGTCCCCAGGCGGACTCAGCAAATACCCCTACCACTACTAAAATGAAATGTTATATTAATATGTCCCAGCGTCTCAGTCGCAGTCGGGGTCGGACCGGCGGCTGGCCATCGTGGAGGGCGCGGCGTGGGTGCTGGTGCGGGCGGGCGCGGGCGAGGCCGAGGCCAAGCTGACGCTGGCAGTGCGCGCGCGCGGCTGCTGCGCCGCCGACCCGGCGCGCGCGCCCATACACCATCCGCTGGCGCTGCTGCACTACACCACCGTGCAACAGGTAACATTACACTACACCACCGTGCAGCAGGTAACATTACACTACACCACCGTGCAACAGGTAACATTACACTACACCACCGTGCAATAGGGAACATTACATTACACCACCGTGCAACAGGTAACATTACACTACACCACCGTGAAACAGGTAACATTACAGTGCACCACCGTGCAACAGGTAACATTACACTGCACCACCGTGCAACAGGTAACATTACACTACACCACCGTGAAACAGGTAACATTAAACTGCACCACCGTGCAACAGGTAACATTACACTACACCACCGTGCAACAGGTAACATTATACTGCACCACCGTGCAACAGGTAACATTACACTGCACCACCGCGCAACAGGTAACATTACACTGCACCACCGCGCAACAGGTAACATTACACTGCACCACCGTGCAACAGGTAACATTATACTGCATCACCGTGCAACAGGTAACATTACACTGCACCACCGCGCAACAGGTAACATTACACTGCACCACCGTGCAACAGGTAACATTACACTGCACCACCGTGCAACAGGTAACATTACACTGCACCACCGTGAAACAGGTAACATTAAACTGCACCACCGTGCAACAGGTAACATTACACTACACCACCGTGCAACAGGTAACATTATACTGCACCACCGTGCAACAGGTAACATTAAACTGCACCACCGTGCAACAGGTAACATTACACTACACCACCGTGCAACAGGTAACATTATACTGCACCACCGTGCAACAGGTAACATTACACTGCACCACCGCGCAACAGGTAACATTACACTGCACCACCGCGCAACAGGTAACATTACACTGCACCACCGTGCAACAGGTAACATTATACTGCACCACCGTGCAACAGGTAACATTATACTGCACCACCGTGCAACAGGTAACATTACACTGCACCACCGCGCAACAGGTAACATTACACTGCACCACCGCGCAACAGGTAACATTACACTGCACCACCGTGCAACAGGTAACATTACACTGCACCACCGTGCAACAGGTAACATTACACTGCACCACCGTGAAACAGGTAACATTAAACTGCACCACCGTGCAACAGGTAACATTACACTACACCACCGTGCAATAGGGAACATTACATTACACCACCGCGCAACAGGTAACATTACACTGCACCACCGCGCAACAGGTAACATTACACAGCACCACCGCGCAACAGGTAACATTACACTGCACCACCGTGCAACAGGTAACATTACACTACACCACCGTGAAACAGGTAACATTAAACTGCACCACCGTGCAACAGGTAACATTACACTACACCACCGTGCAACAGGTAACATTATACTGCACCACCGTGCAACAGGTAACATTACACTGCACCACCGCGCAACAGGTAACATTACACTGCACCACCGCGCAACAGGTAACATTACACTGCACCACCGTGCAATAGGTAACATTATACTGCACCACCGTGCAACAGGTAACATTACACTGCACCACCGCGCAACAGGTAACATTACACTGCACCACCGTGCAACAGGTAACATTATACTGCACCACCGTGCAACAGGTAACATTACACTGCACCACCGCGCAACAGGTAACATTATACTGCACCACCGCGCAACAGGTAACATTACACAGCACCACCGCGCAACAGGTAACATTACACTGCACCACCGTGCAACAGGTAACATTACACTGCACCACCGTGCATCAGGTAACATTACACAGCACCACCGCGCAACAGGTAACATTACACAGCACCACCGCGCAACAGGTAACATTACACTGCACCACCGTGCATCAGGTAACATTACACTGCACCACCGCGCAACAGGTAACATTACACAGCACCACCGCGCAACAGGTAACATTACACTGCACCACCGTGCAACAGGTAACATTACACTGCACCACCGTGCAACAGGTAACATTACACTGCACCACCGTGCATCAGGTAACATTACACTACACTAAAGTGCAACAGGTAACATTACACTACACTAAAGTGCAACAGGTAACATTACACTACACTAAAGTGCAACAGGTAACATTACACAACACTAAAGTACAACAGGTAACATTACACTACTCTAAAGTGCAACAGGTAACATTATGCTACACTACAGTGCAACAGGCAATATTACACTACACTACCGTGCAACAGGTAGCATTTCACTACACTACAGTGCAACAGCAATACAGCAACTACACTACAGTGCAATCGCTTATGCGGCAAATTGCAATTATCTCCTACATATCAAAATCATGTATATAAAAATCAATGCCACTTTTCGTTGTAAGTAAACTCCTCCTAATCGGCTCGACCGATTTGAATGATTTTTTTGTATACGTTTGGGTAAGGCCTTGGATGGTTTAGATTCACAAATCAGCCCGGCAGATGGCGCTGCCGTTGGTATCTAGGTTATTATCCGAGCGTAGCCGGAATGGGCCGCTAGTATAATATACATATTATAACAAAAAAAAAAAAAATGACCCCTGGTCTTGTCAGGAGAACGACGATTACCTATTTGGAGCCGCGGTATCAAATCCCACGCGCAGCACTGTCTTTTCGAAGTCTGAGTTTCGAAGCTAACTTTAAACTGGTGAAGGAAAGTATCGTGAGGAAACCGACATGTACCTAGAATCTTCAAGCTCATGTGCCATTAACCAATCCGCATTGGGCCAGCGTGGTGGATTATGGTCTTGACTCTCTCTTTGCGAGAGAAGGCCCCGAGTCCCAGCAGTGGGAACGTTTAGTGGGCTATTTATGCTTTATGTCTACATATCCGATTGACAAATACATTTTCTTCATCAGGGGTATTACGCGGTGGCAGTGGGTCCGAATAGCACTGTCACCGGTGAAAGGGGCAGTGCCTGGCAGCTATGGAACCCAGGCCTGGAGGCAGCCCTGGACGGTCACTGCTCCGACCTCTCCACTGTGGCGAGGATCTGTGGAGCCTTGAACGCCTTGATCGATAAGATGAGGGAAGGAGTTTACCAGGTGAGCTATACCAGATATCAGAGATTTTCTAAAGAGGTTTAAAATTCTCGAAGGTTTTGACAGGGTCTGTCATGATTTATTTATTTGATGATGATGGCTTTATTAGTACGCTTTCTGCTTATGATTTGTCTGTTGGTTTTAATGAGTGGATCCGTACGAGTGATTTAAGCTTCATATCAACGATTTTTCTGCTAGTAAACTGTTCAATCTGTACTACTAGTTAACACGGGCAAGCAAGCGGATAAAGACTAGTCTTTAGTACTCATAAAGCCATCATCATCAATACTAGTATTTATATGTTTGTATAATATCTGTCGAAGCCCGGTATTTTTGGGTCTCATATAGTAGCACCGTTGTAGGGAGCTACATCTAACGTGTGTAATAGAAATAGAAATAGAAATAAATTTTATTGCTTAAAACCGTGTACATTGATGGTGTTATAAAAGTTTAGTATCAGCAGTTTGTCCTAACAGACGTGCAATATATAATAGTAATAACCTTATAATTAAGAAGGTGCTAAGTAAGGTAGGTGTGCCAGTGGGCAGCAAATTCTGATACACAGAGCGAGTATGATCAAGCATCTAGTATGTGTATCTGAACATGCCCCTTAAGGCAGTCTCTATATGGGGCAATGCCAATCTGACAAAGTTTAACGAGGGAAAGACACAGGTGTGTCTGATCTCCCCAAAAAGGAGATTGCCATCTCGCCTCATAATAAGCGACGATGCGTTTAATGATGGATCGTGATTACCAAGATAAAACAGATTCATTTTCAACATGAAGACACCAATGTTGACCATGAAACGTTGTGCTCTTTTTAGCCAGGGAAGTAATTAGATCAAACCAATTCAAGCATATACTACGAATGGCAAAGTATTTTTGAGGAAAAGCGATGGGGTACCTATGATCTGTGATCATACTCGTAGTAAAGAGTGCGGCGCAAATTGCTTCACTAAAGTCGCACGGCTGACTAGGTTTGGTAAATTTCTGTAACCTGCTGTCATGTATGTTGTGTCTCAGGGTTCGCTCCGGTTCGTGAGCCGGTACGCCGCGCAGTGCGCGCTGCGCAGGCGGCTGGACCGGTGCGCGCGGTACACCTCGGCGGCCGCGCGCGGGTGCGCGTCTGCGCACGCTGCGCACCACCTGCTACTGGTGCTCGATGAGTGAGTACAGACACTTCTCTTACTACTGGTATGGTATTATACCAGCTAATTGGTTCCCAGTAGTCGTATCTACATACTTTATTGAGGTTAGGTCTAGTTGGTTGTGTTGTGTGATATATGTGACCTTTTGCTTGCTTGTATGTAACACATGCCTATCTTGCACAAGAGTTGAAAATCTTGGGTTACCATCGACCTCTTTAAACTCGGATTATAGTATTCTACTAGTCAAGCCTTTTCATTTGATACCCAAATTAAAGTAATTGTTAATAAAATCCGCCATTTTGTGGCATACAGCAATATAATGTCCACCACCAATATATTAAAAAATGATTAAGAACACTCCCAAATTATTCACCTTCACAAAGAAAAACACCAAACAAAGCAACCAATATAATTTCATCCGTTGTGGAGCTACGACACCACTCAACAGAATGTACGTGTGTTCCAGTTTAGTGCGTGTCTGCACGCGCGGCGGGCCCGCGGGGTACCTGTGGCCGGTGGCGCGCGCGGCGGTGGCGCGGCGCGGCGCGCGCGCGGTGGACTGGGAGCCCGACGCCGCCTGTCTCCGGAGCTGTCTGCTGCAGCTGCAGCGGGTTGTTGGTATGGGTCAAGTAAATAGTGATCAACGAGGGAATATTACGAGTGGTCTACTCGGGAGAACGGCCGGAACGGAGCCATTGGGGTACCTATAGCTCTGACACTGTTGAGAGCATCTTTTCTAGCAAAGGTTAGGTACCATGGATATGATTCAACAAAATCGGTTCAGCCGTTTCATAAGATACGTGAAAACTACTGAGTTTGCGTCACTGGCAAGAATAACATCAATATATCTGGTGTAGGGATTGGGATGACGACAGGGTCAAAACCACACCATTTAAATTAGTTAATTAATTAATTAGTTAACCTATCGTATGTAAACCAACTCACTTTACTGACAACCACGGATATTTTTATTTTATTTTACCAAATTATTATTACCTACAAAGATATAGATCATCTTCAACTTCCGGAGTGGGGGGTTGTGACGTCACTCTGAGAAAGTTAAAATCGTACCATGACGTGACGTCACTCGAAACTTCTAAGCACTGTATCTTCGTCATTTTTTGTTTGTTAAACATAAGAAAAATTACGTGTACAATATTTTTTATCTAATCTGACGGACTAATTCGTTTTTTTCAGTCGTCTACATTGTTGCTGTTTAATTCTAAGTTATGAGTTTTCACTTTTATCTGCAGTCCCTATCACTTCCAATTTATTTGTATCAATGTCGATAAACGGTTTCAATTCGGTCACCAGGTGAAGACTTACCGCCGACTCCATCAGAGTCCCTGGAGTCTGCGTTGTTCAGTCGCTGGGAGAGCATCAACCGTGAGGCCAAGGCTTCCTCGGGAGGAACGTACTCGCGGCGGCAGCTGAAGTACCTGTGGAGGGTCTGCAGCGAACTGGTCAAGTGCAAGAACTTAGTTGTAAACGTAAGTCTAACTTATTTTTTTAAGCTATTGCATAGCTTTTATCGCGAGCCTGGGGACCGAATTTTAGTGATCGTGCATCTCTTTCTTGTGTTCACAAAAAAGAGGGATGGAAGGCCGTAACGCCGTCCTCCCCACTCGGTCATTCGACTTTGAATCTTATTTGTATTAGCTTTACAGACTAAATGCTCTTAGCAGTGTTGCCAACTTAACGAATTTCCCGTGATATTTTTTATGGTAAATAAATGTCACTCTTCAAAATAAAAGCAATTCCGAAAAATTGTTTCCATCCCTATTGCTTATGTTGATAAAAAATGCATGCAACATGCAATAGCTTTACCGCGGCAGTCTCCGAGTGCCACACTTCTTTTTTTAAGTACCTATAGAGTGACGGGACGACTAGCGACCTGATGGTAAGCAACACGCCTACCATACTCGTAATAGCACAGCGTCATTTAGCTATTGAAACATGAAATGTCCAAATCATTAATTACCTAGCACTACACTGCGGTCATCACCCAGAGATATATCTATGCTCTGTTATTTATCTGGACACATTGACCTTAAAATCGGAACACAGTATTGTTGGCTGCTTTGGCGGTAGAATAACTGGCAAAGGTGTGGCACATCCCCAAGCGGAACCTGCGAAGAGTCCTCCTACCAAAATATTAAATTGGTTTATGAGTTTTTGTACCCTGGGTTCTGCAATCAGAGAGATGGTTGTAAGGTTTACAGGTATATTTTCGAATGGTCTTTTATCCAGAATCTACAACTACACTGCAGGAATACTCTCATATTCTCCATAAGCATTTGTGGTCAAGAATAAATCATGCGTTTAAAGAAAATGGATCCGGATTGACAACAATTAGTTCGCATTCATCTGAATGGCTACCAGAGTGAGAGTGGAGTCAGAAGTTTAATTGTTACAGGATTCCCACAGTGCGTTCCGCGCAAACCTGATTCAAGTGACGTCACTGCATCAGGAAGCCATCGAGGATCTGATCCACATCCTGGCCATTATGCTGGATCAGGCGCGAGACCTATACATGAACAACTTCGCCAGCGGCCGGAGCGGCCTGGAGTTCGACAGGGAGATGGCAGCTTATAGGTACAGTTCATATACTCGTACTACTAATAATATTGTATTAAATATTATAAATACGAAATATACTTAAACCAAAAAGTTTGAAGGTTTGTTCCTCAATCGCGTCGGTACGTCTGAACTCTGAATGGACCGGGTTGAAATTAAAGTTTTAAATACATAAATAACCTTACAATCAGGAGAAGGTTAAAACAATTAGGCCGTATTTAGAATAGACTTTTGGCAATTTTTTGCGTAGACAGGGACTCCCAATACCAAAACCCTGCTATTTGTTCTCAGATCAAAGAAATGGTCCAAGTTAAAAGATTACTACGACGCCTCATCCGCTTGCCTTATCGACGCCGTCCGCCGCGACCCTGACCTTCGGCGTTCCAATCTATCAGACCCCATCATCACAATGAAAACCATACTCCAATGGCTTCACAAAGGCGCCAAAGACGACAAAAAATACCTGGGACCAGTACTCAAACCGTACCTGGATGGTATCTTCATGTCTTCGTTAGAGAACTCTTGGTTTTTGGAAGACCTTGAAGGTCGGAGTACGAGGGAGCTGGAAGGTCTAAAGGAGTACTGTATGGGAGTGCACGATGGCCTGGTGGAACCGTGTATGGGACTGCTCGATGCTGCAAAGAAGTTCTCGTGGGCTAAAGCGATGGTGGATTTCGTGGACAGGTTCAGACATGTTGGTAAGTTGATCTTATAGTTAATACTAGTAATAATAATCCATAGGAGCTCCCAATGCCGGAGCACGGGTCTCCCCTTAATTAAGGAGAGAGGCTCAGGCCTTAGACCAAAGTCCTCCACGTTGGCAAGATGCGGTTTTTGGCAGACTTCACTTGTCTTTGAAGAGTTAATTAAATTTGTCCCGACAGGCAGGTTCCCTTACGATATTTCCGGCGGCGAACGTTTTTAAGCTACCAGGATTGCGCATAATATGCCTTCGACAGTTGCGCGCGTGGATTTCTAACCAGTGACTGTTGCCGTTCTTCCGACTGGATCATAACTTTTCAAATCTTCTTGTAATCGCAGTAACCATTATATGCAAATAATATAACGGAAGACAATTTCTATCAAAACTTGTCAGCTAAGGGTATAACTAGGTATCGATATTCTGAATAGGTATTCGAAGCTTCTCCGTCCCAGGATCAAAATTTCAACCCGTTTTGCATTGCATTCGGTTAGTTTAGCATTTTAAATATATCCAGTGTAGGCTGACCTCAGCTGTGGTCTGCTCAAAGCGATTGTACAGAGAGTAAGGCGAATCGTGGGCTCAGATAATAATGGTTAATGTTAATACTATGTTGAGACTGGTTAACGAAGATGTAGCAATACTAGATCAGTTTATTCAGATGTAAAGAACTCTCATTGTAAAGTAAGTAACATACAAGTGCTACAAGTGACGGTTTGGTCGATAATAAATCAATCTCTTCCAGGTAAATATAGAAAAAATCGTTTTGCATCTGATATCTCAATTTGCGACCAAGATTATGACACTAATATTATAAACTCGAAAGCTTGTAAGTATGTTTGTTTGTTCCCACGAATATCTGTAGCGGCTGAATGGATTGGAATGAATTTCAGTTTGTTTCATTATATATTACTACGACGCTCGTCTGCTTGTCGTATCGACGCCGTCCGCCGCGACCCTGATCATGTATCTTCTATATTTACTAATGTATATTCCATGCTGCGGTCGTCGTACGACGTGTATCTATAACCTATAGCACTTAGAGATTACGCGAATATCCGACGTTCAAAGAATTTTTTAAATAAATCCCGTAGTTCCTGAGATTTGCGAGTTCTAACATATAAACTCTTCAGCTTTATGATATTCGTATAGATAGGCTACTTTTTAGTCTGTTAATGTTAATGTTTGTGAACGGAGTACACCTTTGCCATAGAATAGATAATATAGATAGAACGGACACTCCCCACCCTCCGCCAATTTCAAGCTTCCTCACCCCTCAGGCCGTTTCGGATACGCTAGGAGCACTCAACGAAGGGCTGGTATCGAACATCTAATTCCTAACGAAATATCATCATGGTGGGTTGTTGTGCTGTTTACGGCTGTCCGTCAACTAAATGGAACAAGATTAAAAGCTTTGTAATAACGTAAGATTAGAAACTTTTCAATAACGTTGCTTTATAATATTACAAGCTTTGCTTAGTTTGGGGTCAGATGGTGTTGTGTGTGAATTGTCTACCAATATTTATTTCTTTATAATAACGAAGTCATTTTTAACTCAAAGTTCGTATCTTACACAGCCAGTAACTTACGTGGCCAAGCACGGGTTGATAATGCCTGGAGGAATAATTATAGTGACAGAATAAAGTTTCCTTCATGGGTAAGTGTAAAATAAAATGCGAATGTGTACCTACTAACAGAAATAGATATCTAGGTACGTGATCTAATCTATCATCGGTTTCGTTTCATTTTACGCGGCAATACAAACCCACAGATTTCTGAAACAATAAAGAAATCTGTGCAAACACCCTTTTAATTAGAATAGTATAATTTGGCTCCATTCTATTTATGTAACTCAACATTATAGCAAGTTTATAGACTATTTTACGTCACCAGGTGAACTCAAGGGGCACAACTATTCAATAAAACAATTCAGTAGCCCTAGCTCTAACGCACACATTCACGCATGTGTACGAACGACATCTGCGTAGTTGTGTGAAGAGTAGGTAGCTCCACAGCGGCGTTTGTATGGAATTTTAGTGGAGTGTCCGTGGTGTGCCTTAGCTAAGCCAGTTTTTAATCATCATCATCCTAGCCTATCTTGGTTCACTGTTGGACATAGGCCATTGGCACTCAGTCCGGTCCTCGGCTTTTTGTTTCCATTCACTATCTGCTACGAGTACCTATCTTCCGTGTATCGCCACTCCGTAAAAATAGTCTCAGGGTGTCCAACACTTCGTTTACCGATTCAGTCTCCACTCAAGAACACGTTTACATTACAAAACTAGTCTTTCAAAAGCGAGTGAATCCTCGGTACAGGAGTTATTATTGAAGAAGCCAAGTGACACATCCAGCGGCTGTAATCTCTCTTCTGCCATAAGTTGTAGGCGAGTTGGGGATCTGCGGGAGTTGGCGGCACGCCGCCGTCCGGTGGACAGACCCGCATCAATCCCCTACTACAAGAGCTGAGCAATCCGTTCCAAAACTGTTTTATCTCTACTTTTTATAGAGCTGTACTACAATTGTAGAGCTGCCCACAAATCTTACTAATTTTACTTATGTACAATTAGTAAGATGTGGGACAGATTACGTCGGAACGGCTTTTTTGGAACCCAGTTAGTTTATTGCTTATTCCTAGTACATTGGCTGTTTTTTTTCGAGAAAATAATACGGGATACCCCCTAAATTAATCTGATTCTTGACTATTTGTGAGATAAGTTGAAGACTCCCGAAGAGTGGTACCCGAAAGTGAGCTGCTGATGTTTCTTTTACTTGACCACCATCACACCTGATGTTAAGCGATGATTTTGTTGAGGATGTCATAGCGCTTCAAATCATTCGATTTTAACCTTTTCTGACCTTTGTGTATGATTCCCGATTCCAGATCGATACGTTTGAATCCGAATGTTTTTCGTGGCCACTACCCGAATTTTCGGACCTCTGTCGGTCTGAATATTACTATGAAAGTAGACCTGGTTGTTATTAACCTTCGAGCAAAAATAATGGTGTTATAAATTTGACTTTGATACACTCCGCGAGGCATAAGCTGAGCTTTGCATTTGTGTGAGTGTACATGGATAGTGTAGGTGTGACAACCGGCCTTAGGCGCGGCGCCATTCTGTCTCGCCGCGCTCCTGCCTGATTGGTGATCACTCACACTAATGCAAAGCTCAGCCTATACCTCGCGGACAAAATTTCAAGCTCCTGCCTGATTGGTGATCACTCACACTAATGCAAAGCTCAGCTTAAACCTCGCGGAGTGTATCTGTCTGGTTACGTGTGTACCGTACTTATATGTCATGTGACGTAGCTTTAAATGGATGGTCGGTTTTTTATTTTGATAGTCAGTTTCTTTGTGGTGCTTCTAGTTGTCATGTTTGGTGGATAAAATATTTTTCACAACCTCCCTCAATACGGGAATCAAATGAAAGGGCTTCCTATTCGAATACTACATATTTATATTCATTGACGAATTTCAAATACAAGATAGTCGCTACCACAAAATGTCGAATTTCATTTTTCTCCGCAACTTCCTTCACATATTGGTGGACATTTCACACACAACACCTTCTTTTTAACCCCCGACCAAAAAAAGGGGTGTTATAAGTTTGACGTCGATGTCTGTCTGTCTGTGTGTGTGTGGCTGTCTGTGGCACCGTAGAGCTCAAACGGATGGGCCGATTTCAATGCGGTTTTTTATTTGAAAGTTAATTACCGTGCGGGTGTTCTTAGCTATGTTTGGTTAATATCGATTCAAAATGGCCGCCTCCACAAAATGGCGGATAAAATATTTCTTCACAACCTACCTCAATATGGGTATCAAATGAAAGGGCTTAACTAGTAGAGTACTATACGCTATAACAAATTTCAAATCCAAGATGGCCGCCACCACAAAATGGCGAATATTTTTTTTTTCCACTACTACCTCATTATGGGTATCAAACAAAAGAGCTTGACTAGTAAACTACTATACACTATAAAAAAAATCAAATCCAAGATGGCCGCCACCACAAAATGGCGAATTATATTTTTTTTCACTACTACCTCAATATGGGTATCAAATGAAAAGGATATTAGTAGAATGTTGTACAGATAACAAATCTTAGGTAGTCGAGGGTTAGTCAAAATTTTTAATTTTGTTCTTGTATTTTATTAATATGGGTATCAAATGACAGGGCTTGACTAGTAGAATATTGAGACAAATTTCAAATCCGTAGTATCCGTTTAAAGTAGTCGTGGGGTAGATCATTATTAATTTTGAATTACGTTCAGAGTGTCGGCTGGTGTTCCCGACGGGGTCGGGCCTGGCGGAGTCGTGCGCGGCGCGGCTGCCGACCCGGCGCTCGCACTCGGCCGCGCGCACGCTCGCGCTGTCCCGCCGAGACAAGGAGGACGCCAAGCTGCGGCTGGCGCGCCGCGCGGTGCTAGCCGCGTTCGCACTACCCGCACACAGGTAATTTTACACCTGATACTTTCATTTTTGAAAGAAATCGTTGAAGACTTCTTTAGCCTATGAAATTAAATGAAAAAAAAAATGTGTATGTGCTTAAGACCGCACGGCATAAGTGAAAACTAATATAAGAAATACTTAACTATTAAATAACTAAATAATTTTAATAATTAAAAATAAAAACGATTTATAAATTGAACATAGTAAGCACAGCAAAATAAGAGTAATATGCGGCTGAATGACTAGTATCCATTGTCAAGAATAAATTAAAAACAATTTTTTAAGCGGGTATTAAATTAGCGTTTGACTCGCAAATTTTATAGGTATTTCGCTAAAATACATAAATATAAATAAATAAATATTGGTGGACAATTCACACACAACACCATCTGACCCCAAACTAAGCAAAGCTTGTGTGATGGCAGCCAGATAGCTGATATAATACTTATATAGTTTTAAATACATACTTATTATACATAGAAACACCCAGACACAGTGCAAACATTTGAATTCATCACACAAATATTTGCACTGGGTGGGGATCGAACCCACGACCCTCGGCTTCGCAGGCAGAGCTACTACCCAACTAAGCCACTAGGGCAGTCAAATGTGTTATGTGTTATAGTGTACATATGTGTAAGTACTGTGATTAAATTAGGTATCATTTTGTGTGTTTACATAGTGTAGGTAAGTATTGTGATAAAGCAGTAATACATACTTATAAGATTATAGCCAAAACTTTTTTGCAATGGATGTGAAAGGCTAATTTAATATTTCGTGTCAGGTTTGATTAATGTGGTAAGTACGTAGAAGCTAATGTCGCGAGAAAAATACTTAAATATACTAAACAGCTAAACACAGGGACAAAACAGCGAAGCGTAGTTGATTATTACAGGTATTACCTTTCTCGCTCTGCCACGCTTGTTCAATATATTATCTTTCTTGCTCTAGCATCTCGACTTCACCCTAAAATTGCTTCATTTCCGAGCGTGACGCTGGAATTCAATTCATAGCCCACGAAAACGCACGAAAAATTTTTCAATTTATTACAATTCGTGACGCTGGAATTCAATTCATAGCCACACGAAAAAATATTGTTATGTTTTGGCGAAAATTTTTTCGAAAACTCATTTTATTAAGTACAGCGCCATCTGTTGTTTTATGTACCATAATAGTCTATATCATGGCCTTAAAGATTTATAATAAGTTACCAACCAACATTAGTCTGGTTGGTAATCATTTCAAAATTAGGCTAAAGACGTGGCTAATTTCTAAAACCTATTATAAACTGACATAATTTTGCATACATAGTACGTAATTAGAATGGTGAAATTATTTGGTCAAGTGTTTTAACCTACCAACTTTTGTACACTATCTGTTGTTTTAGCAAAGTACTAAGTTAAGTGAGCTGTCAGATTCTAAGTTATAAGTTTTTATGTCTATCGGCACTCCATATTTGTGATTATGACTGAGATTTTTTTTTTAGTGTAAAGGATGTGTAGAGTGACTGGACTAGGACAAATGCCTAATGTTAAGCATCACAGCTGCCCGTAACAGCACAGTGACATGCAGCTATTGGAACATGAAGACTCCAAATCATTACCTATTACTACACTGCCGATATAAGTTGATTTATCTCAACGTCCTGTAATATTTTATCTTTGGAAACATTGCCCTTCAAACCGGAACATAGTAATGTTGGGACATTACTGCTCGGCGGTAAAATAATTGGCAAAGGTACTTCCCTCTGGAAGGAAGGTAGTCTGTTCTCTTCCTAAGGAGACAGACTCTGCAAAGGGTCCTTACAGTCAAAGGGTCTTACACGATACTGTTTATTGACCACAGCTAAATTAGAAATAATTCAACATATAATAAATCAAGAAGTTGAAGCAATTAGTGCGACAGAAATCCTTTATAGTGGCGGCCTTATCGTTTATAGTGACTTATTCCGGTCAAAGATAGGGTGAAAATAGAAATGTAGAAATTCACAAGACAGAGTGTACAAAGACCATTTTCGAGAACTGGCGCGGGCGCGTACTTGTAATACGGCACCTCGGACTCGACAAGGTAAGTGGTTTTGGTCATTACGACATTTGTTCTTAATTTTCAGGTACTGATAGAAATGTCCATTATTAGCACGAAAGCATGCTTTTATTTTTTAATGAGCAAGTTCTAATTAGTGCGTCGCAACGCCGTTGGTATTATTTCCAGTTTTCAAGTGTGATTGAGCGTGATTCCGACGTGATTGAGCAACAAACATTCAAACGTTCGAATTAATATTAATATAGCTTTTTTTTTTTTTTTATGTATCCTTAACTAATGTTAATAATAACTACAAAGCAATCAAACAACAATAATCTAGTACAAATATAACGAACAAGAACAAAATTAAAAATTTGGACTAACCCCCGACTACCTCATATTTGTTATCTGTGCAACATTCTACTAGTCAAGCCCTTTCATTTGATACCCATATTAAGGGAGCTGTGAAAAAAGGAATGTATTTCGCCATTTTGTGGAAGCGGCCATCTTGGATTTGAAATTTGTCTTAGTGCAATGTATTTTACTAGTCAAACCCTTTCGTTTGATACCCATATCGAGGTAGTAGTGAAAAAAATAATATAATTCGCCATTTTGTGGTGGCGGCCATCTTGGATTTGATTTTTTTTATAGTGTATAGTATTCTACTAGTCAAGCCCTTTTATTTGATACCCATATTGAGGTAGGTTGTGTAGAAATATTTTGTCCGCCATTTTGTGGCGGCAGCCATCTTGAATCGATATGAACCAAACATAGCTAAGAACATCCGCACGGATAATAACTATCAAATAAAAAAACCGCATCGAAATTGGCCCATCCGTTTGAGCTCGACGGTGCCACAGACACACACACACACACACACACACACACACACACACACACACAGGCAGACAGACAAACAGACAGACAGATAGACAGACAGACAGACATCGACGTCAAACTTATAACACCTTTTTTTGGTCGGGGGTTAAAAAATAAAACTTAAACTTATTTTATTTGTCGTTTGCTGGTTTTTTTGAAGATAAGGACGTCTACTCTCTTTCTACGAAAACGAAGTTTCGAAATTAACTCGCGACTTTCGTACTCTGGTTCTACTTCGACCCGTCGTTTCTTTCGTTTAAATGTTCTAAACCTGCTCTAATTAGAGTTGGCTTACATTTTTTTTTTAAATAAATGGTATCGAGACGATCCGGACATGTGCCTGATGGTAAGCAACATGCCTGACACATAACAGTACAGTGACACGCAGCTATTCGAACATGAAGAGTCCAAATCATTACCTAGCACTGCACTGCGCTCGTCACCCACAGATCTAAGATCTTATATCTCTAAGCCCTGTAATTTCTCTGGAAACATTGCCCTTCAAACCGGAACACAGTAATGCTTGCACATTGCTGCTTGGCGGTAGAATAAGTGGCAAAGGTGTGGTACTTCCCCAGGCGGACTCTGCCAAGAGTCCTACCACTACAAAAAAACTACATTTAAACGTCAAACAATGTTCGACCGGATGAAACGAAGTAGAACAGGAGTACCTAGGAAAGTCACGCGTTTATTTCGAAATTACGTTTTTCGTAGAAAGAGGGTAGATATACTGTTTGCCAATCGGCAAAGGTCTCTGCCACCTTTTCCATTCTAGGATTTCTCGAGCCACTCTGCTCCAAGTAGCTCCCGCGCCTTTCATCCCTCCTTTTCCTTGGGTACCATCCTGCCACTTTCATACTCCACTAGTCATGACCTCTAACCAAGTGGCCCGCCCATCTCCATTTCAGTTCTTACTTTTAGCACGGTAATATTAACTACCAGTTTTTCGACTTCATACAAACGGACGAAACGCGGGCTGTACCTACGCGCCTCGATCTCGGGGTGCGCTCGGTACGTGTTCCCAATGTAATCTCTATCTTAACGTGCATGACATAAGGTAGCCGAGTCGTGTAAGTCGCATAAGCCTTATCGTTTGTTTACGTGCTCGCAGCTGTAGGTATGAATTTCAAAGAAACGGCTCAGTTAAATTACTGATAGGTAATATTACCGTGCTTTTAGTGTTACATCTTTGACTTTTGAATGCCTTCGTTTTTCAGACTATCTGACTTCTTAACTTCTTATTCTAAATGTACCTACTCTCATCTATCGTTCAAACATGTCGAAAAAAAAAATGTTTCATTTACAGATTTTTGTTTCCATATCTTTTGATTTTTAAACTTGAATGTTACAAGCCAGCTGGCCAGCTAGGCACGATATGTCGAGATTAATATAATTTTGCATCAGTGTCGAGGACGTCGTCTGTTATCTCGTTGGCTTCCCGCCGAGCTGACGTCACGAGAGCTGCACTGAACTAATAATCCCCGACCATGATCAACTAAGCGCGATCGTATAGCACGTAATTTAAACATTATATGAAATAAGTTTTAAAAATTCGTATCTGATCTAAAATTTTACTCATCAAAACTAAGTACTATGTATGTATGTACTATGTACGTGTTGGCGATTATTTCCAGAGAAACACTAAGCCTTAAGTTGGCCTAATAAATAAATTCATTAATTACGCTGTTTAATAGAGACAAGAACAAAATTAAAAATTTTGATTAACCCCCGACTACCTCAGATTTATTATCTTTACAACATTCTACCAGTCAAGCCCTTTCATTTGATACCCAAATTGAGGTACTTGTGAAAAAAGAAATGTATTTCGCCATTTTGTAGAAGCGGCCATCTTGGATTTGAAATTTGTTATAGTATATAGTATTCTACTAGACAAGCCCTTTCATTTGATACTAATATTGAGGAAGTTTGTGAAGAAATATATCTTGAATCGATATTTACCAAACATAGCTAAGAACATCCGCACGGATATTAACCTTCAAATAAAAAAAATCCGCATCGAAATTGGCCCATCCGTTTGAGCTTTAGGGTGCCAGACAGACACACACACAGACAGACAGACATGTTTCGTAGCAGCTGGCTTGTGTTTATTTTTGGCGGGATTTTCAGTTTAGGGATGCCATGCTCATATATTTTAAACTTGCCGCGCTTTGTCAGGATCAACTTATGTTAGCCAGACTCTATCATAAAATTAATATTAAACATTAATTTGTAATCCATACTAATATTATAAATGCGAAAGTAACTCTGTCTGTCTGTCTGTCTGTCTGTCTGTCTGTCTGTCTGTCCGTCTTTACCGCCTAAACCAACCAACAGATTTTGATGAAATTTTATACATAGATAGAATAGATCCCGAGAAAGGACATAGGCTACTTTTTGTTCCGAAAAAAGGGTTGAAAGTTTATATGGAAAACTTCGTCATTGTTGAAGGACTATGAAACTTTACGTCTAGATATTTAACACGAAACCATAAAATGTATGTTTTAGCAGTTTTGTAGTTTCGAACTGTACCTACGGGGTGGAATTGGGGTGAGGTGAAAGTCTGCAAGTTCAATATTATTGAAGATAAAACCATGAAACTTTGTATCTAGACACTTGAAATGGAGTCGATAAACGTTTGTTCCAGCAATTTTATAATTTCTAACTATACGGGGATACTTAATATATAACCGCTTGATACACTGGCCGCTTTTCGCGTTTTACAAATTTGGCGGGAAAACGGGTGTCAGGTTACATAAGTGCGGTGTTTGTGTTTCGGCATATGAAGTGCCACCTTACTTTTACCCGTTTGAGCCATTTACTCTCAAGAGCGTTTCAAGACGCTTCTAGCGGTATCATTTGTTTATAAATTCAAGATGGCCGCCGCTACAAAATGGCGCATAACGTAGGTTTTATCAATCCCATCAACATGGGTATCAAATGAAAGGGCTCAACAAGCAGAATACAATATACTATAAAAAAAAAATCCAAGATGGCGGCCGCTACAAAATGGCGGATAACGTAGGTTTTATCAATCCCATCAATATGGGTTTCAAATGAAAGTGCTCAACCAGTAGAATACAACGTACTATATAAAATTAAAATCCAAGATGGCGGCCTCTACACAATGGCGGATAACTTAGGTTTTATCAATCCCATCAACATGGGTATCAAATGAAAGGGCTCAACAAGCAGAATACAATATACTATAAAAATTGAAATCCAAGATGGCGGCCGCTACAAAATGGCGGATAACGTAGGTTTTATCAATCCCATCAACATGGGTATCAAATGAAAGGGCTCAACAAGCAGAATACAACATACTATAAAAAAATTAAATCCAAGATGGCAGCCTCTACACAATGGCGGATAACTTAGGTTTTATCAATCCCATCAACATGGGTATTAAATAAAAGGGCTTGACAAGAAGAATACAGTGCACTATACAACCTCAATATTTAAGATGGGCGCAGCCACTAAATGGCGTATCAGACAGAATTTTGATAGTCGACGAGATTTCCATGGTGTCTTATCAAATGTTATGCATGATGGACGCTCGATTAAAACAAATTAAGAACTGCGAAAATGAGTTTTTGGAGGAGTAAACGTATTACTTTTCGGTAATCTTTTACAACTGCCTCCTATAAAATGATCAGGAACACCTGTTTTCAATTCTAATACGAAATTATATATATGAAAGTAACTCTCTCTGTCCGTTACCGCCTAACGCCTAAGCCACTTAAAGAGTTTGTTACAATTTGGTGCACAGATAGACTAGACTTAGGAAAGGACAACGGCGACTTTTATCACAGAAAAAGAGTTGAAAAGAGTGGAAATGAGGAGTAAAAGTGTGCATGGAAGGATCTTTGCACTATTTGTATGCTATTTTAACCGACTTCAAAAAGGAGGAGGTTATCAATCCAGTTGTATTTCCAATTGTGAATCAATTTAGATGGTTATTTTTTTGGTTGGTAGATTATAGTTCAGAGGTGGTCGTATAAATTTTATCGAAATCAGTGGGGCGGTTTTTGAAATATGAGCAACAAACTAAAATTTGCGTTCATGTAATCAGACGATATATCTACTAATATCTACTAATAGACGCTAATAAAATTTGGTGGACCGTCCCAATATGATTTTAAATTAAAGTCTGTTTTTGAAAAAAATTTTGAGAACATAGTTTTTTTTGTAATTTGCCGTGTAAATTGTACATTTATTAATAAATATAAAACTTTGACTTAGACCGGTTTTGATTAGGAAACGTGAATTTGTATGGTAGTAGACATACGAGTAGGTACTGCCTCAATTACTTTAATAAATATGTGGCGCGGACGAAGTCGCGGGTAAAAGCTAGTTATAAATAAAACAATAAATAAATATTAGTGGAAAATTCACACACAACACCATCTGACCCCAAACTAAGCAAAGCTTGTACTATGGCGGCCAGATAGCTGATATTATAGTATAGTTTTAAATACATACTTAATATTCATAGAAACATCCAGGCACAGTACAAACATTTGAATTCATCACACAAATATTTGCACTGGGTGGGAATCAAACCCGCGACCCACTAAGCCACGAGGCCAGTCGTTAGTGTTAACATCCCTATTGTATCCCTAATATAGTGTGACTCATGGTATGGTGGTACGAGTAAGAAGTTGGAAGGCAGTCCCATATACATATAATACACTCTCTTCCTCTTCTAATCTAATATTCTGCAACACCGTAGAACAATCATGTGACAAGAAGAAATGGTCAAGGGTTGCAACACCCCCCTCTTCAACCGCGCTCAGTTGGACAGCTTACAAGTGACGGCATAGAACTGAGTCTTATTACTTTATACCCTTCCATCATCCTACATAGGTCTCCTGGTGGTTCATTTGACCCATACATTTTGTTCACGGGCCTGTAGTCTATAACCAATAAATTCACTTTCGCATTTAAAGTGACCCGCGGTGTCACCTGCGTATTCCTGTTGCAGTTATTACAAAACAAAACGGTAGAATTGTTTATACAAAAACAATTTTACCGTTGGCAGCACTGAATGAAGGTCACTACGGCTGAAGGATTAGTATCCATGGGCAAGAATAAATAATGATAAAAATATAACACAGTACATTATTTTTACTCTGTATCGGTTTATCTATTCTAGAGTCAGCGCCACCATTCAAGTCCGATAGACGCGGCGCTGTTAGCGCGTAACTAAATGTTGCCAGTAACTTATGATAAAATTACTCATTTTCTACTTATGCTTCAAAACTAAAGTTAGGAATTGTAAAATGATAGTAAAATATTAGTTCTACCCAGGAAGTTATATCAGACAATAGCCTAACTATTTAAACGATAAAATAAAACAAAAGTTCTGTATCTATTTATTTTTCATTTATTATATATTTTTACAATAATTGTGATCTACTGCACATAATGGTTTTATACCAGTCATATCGCAATCGCTGTCACTCGTATCAATTAAGTCAATATCATGATCCGATTCAGTGTCGCTATCATTTTCTGTACAAATTATAAATCTTTCCATTTCCACATCGATGAGTCCGTCATTTGTAAAGTACTCATCTTCAACATTCAAACTTAGTTCCTGTTTTTTCCGTAAGACTTCAGTGGTGGCGCGGACTCTATGCCTGCACATAGGTACCCAATCTGAGCCCGGTACACTCTCTACTTAGTCTGTGCCGGTACAGTAGCAAACATACCACAGACTAGGTAGAGAGACTTTCAGTAGAACGTGGCGTCGTGGCCACAGACTAAGTAGAAAGAACGCGGCTACATTTTTATGATAAACTACGAAGTTATATCTTCTAAATTCTGAATACTGTATTTTGCACCGTGCTCGTGCTCATATGTTTGTACCGTATGACATAAAACCCAGTCGCTTGCTGTAAAACTTTATTAGGTACTTGTTTTGGTTAGACACAACGGAAAATGTAAGACAGAAAAAAAATCGGATTCACTCTAACGGAATGAATTTCGTACTGAGTGAAATGAGCCATGTTCAAAAATGAAAAAAAAACTACTACCATAGAATAGACGGGTACACTCGGCGGTTCCGAGTTCACCCGAACGAGCCTTTCACTTCCGAGCATGACGATCAGCTTATGAAAAAGACTAGCGGTGCGCCAAATGAAGTTTTCAGTTCAAAAATCTCATTACCGCCATCTAGTACGTGGTAGGGAACTGTTTTGTTTGCTTCTAAAAATAGCTCATTCTATGAGTACCTATCAACTTTAGTAATAATCTCATAAAGAGAGAGAGTACAAATCGCACTTGATCGGTTAGTTTTTACTTAAATCTCATAAACTGAATTTAAAGTTGAGTATGTTTCTTTCTATTGTAATCTATCTGTTGAACGCACCCCAGCGCTCTTCACAATACTCGGGGAAGTCCCGAGTACGTTTTAAAATTGTGTAGTTTGGATAGCACTCACATCGAATCTAGTGTTGTACCTCCATTCAGGCTAATTCGGATGATTTCGAATGAAGGTTTTTTAATATAATCTTTGATATTGTTTTTATGTGACGATTTAGCAATTACACAAATATTATTATGTTTAGATTAAATAAAAAAGTACTATTATATTATGTATTATATCTTAAGATTGCTCCTGAAATCCTGGACCATCCGAAATACTTGAAAATATTCTCAAAATATAAAAAAAATTGTGGTGGCCTAGTGATCAGAGCGCCAGATTACACAATCATGAGGTCGTAGGTTCGAATCCCATCCTTGCATACTTTTCCAAGCGCAAGTTTTTTCAAAATGCACTAATTTTACATCATCGCTCATATTAACGTGACGGAAAACATCGCTAGGTAACCAAAATGTTCCAAAAAGGAAAATTTTCAATGACGTATGTCATCTGTCAACCCACACTTGACCGGTGTCGTAGATTATGACTGGACTCCCTGAAGGCCCCAAGCCACAAGTCCCAACCGTGGGGACGTAAAATGGTTTTAATTCCTACTATGTCAATAATTGCTTAGAAAAAGCGTCTTAGCACATTTTTTATATCCAACTTTATTTACCGATTAACTAAAGTTGGGGATGTACCTAGGTATGTACGTTGGGTACGTTGTATTTACGTACGTATACTCACAATGTTGCTTTGGAAATACTAAGTGGTGCGGGCGAGATTCGAACCCACGTTAGTGAAATCATATGTTCTCGCAAAAGCATGCAAAAGTCTCCACATTTATAATAATTTGCATTCGATTCTATTTATGAATCATAATAGACGCTTGACACATCACTAGCACACTTCCCGCAACTGGGGAATCCCAAA
Source organism: Ectropis grisescens (assembly GCA_017562165.1). Lineage (NCBI taxonomy): Eukaryota > Metazoa > Arthropoda > Insecta > Lepidoptera > Geometridae > Ectropis > Ectropis grisescens. Next base: position 22,836,963 of record CM029774.1, read on the forward strand.
ATATAAACAAGCCGTGTCATTGTTCTGCGAATAAAACTGATGAACAAGACTAACTAACCACATTTGCTGAAAACACTGTAGTGTCTCCCTCCTTCTACTGTAAGAAAATAAGCTTATTTTTGTGGTAAAACATGTAATACCTATTTATTATATCCTGTTACGAACACAAGTTGATGTAAACGTAGGTATTTTAGAGTCCATTCGGCTTCGTCGATCTGTCGTTTTGAATCGCAGTCAAACACAATTTATTATTATTTTTATAACATCAACTGAAGCACAGTTCCAAATCAATCTCAGTGATTTCCGTTTGAGTTAATGTAAAATTGTATAGTGTTTTACCGGGCCGCCACAGGTTAATTCATCAGTTCGTCACCTCGGTACTGAATTATTGTTATCCTGATTTTTAGTACTCAGTGTCGCTAGGAACCTGTGACTAATATATAAATTAACATGGTAAGTTGAGCTGGATTTTGGATTCTTAGTAACTCCGCCTAGGGTTGCCAACTTTTTTCCAAGAAATAAAGCATACTCAGGGAAGAACATCAAACAGTATTTTAGACAAATGAATGTATTTTATTTTATTAAGGGCGTGTGGGCCGTAATTTTGAATTTTTAAAACAACTTTAAGACCTTTAAAATAGTGTATTAAACTCTGAAAAAATATATGTATTAGTTAAGGATATAATCTAGTGCAATTCGCAGTCAATAACACGATTTAATGAATTTTACTTGATAGAAAAAAATCCCAAAGTTACCCCTTTTCAAAAGGTTTTTTCAAGTTTATGACTAAACTAATGAATATTTTAACTAAATTTTTATACTCAACGAAAGCCACTAAAAAGTTATAGATGCATTCGCAGAGTTTGACTTGATAAAAAGTATCAGTTATTCACTATGTTTTAATATCTACCATATATATAGCGCGCCGTTCGGCAGGCCGGATCAGTCGCGTTTCGGCGCTCACGGACGACGGGCCTGTGCTTGATTTTGCAATTTTGACAACCAATAAATTTTAAATATTACGATCATAGTGCCACAGTATGACAATCTCAGTAGGTATTACTAGTGAAGCACGCTATGATCATGATTTGTGATACCGTTTTCATTGGAATTGCAAATAGACGCTGATACTAATTAGTACGCTGTTTACTTTATGTTGTAGACCAATAGCGGAGTCTGAAAAAACTGACGTCGATACCACATCAGTAAAAAATCCAATCCGGATGCAATGGAAAATAGATAAGTATCGGTAAAATATTCGTCCGTCAAATCAGAGATCGGGATAAGGAAATAATGAAAGGGGAGAAATCCCCTGCGTAAATCTCCTAATTGGAATGATGAAACTTGCATTTATATGCCCGTTAGGTAAATTCTTTGGTAGTAAGGTACTTAGTACTTGGAAGAAAAGTCCTCACATATACCTTTTATCACTTTGGAAGAGAGTTTTGCACATACTATTCAGTTTAGAAAAAAAAATTGTTAGAAACTTCAATACAATTTTTGAACACCTATCCATAGATACACGAATGGTTTTGATAGTTTTTTTTTTGAGTTGCTGTTCCAAGTTTCTGACACCACCAAAATTTATTGTTTTTTCTTTTTTTTTGTATGGAAATGTTAATATGGTTCATAAAATACATGTAATTACCAAGTTTTAATAGTATAGTTCTTATAGTTTCGCAGAAAAGTGGCTGTGACATACGGATGGACAGACATAACGTATTTAGGGTCCCATATTTTGAAATTTGGGTACGAAGCCAAAAAATAAGATGTGAATTCTGTTCCCAGTAGCATAAACATTTCCTTTTTTACCCGAATAGGAAGAAGGGTCATGTTTTTCGCGCGTATCTTTTATGTTTGTAAAACGTTTATTTCCACGTATCTTCCAAACGGCTGGATGGATTTTGGTAACTAAGATATTGTAAGACTAGTCTCATTCGCCAAAGTGTCCTTAGATAGTAGGTAATATTTTTTTAAATGTAGATTTTTTTGTAGTCCGGGTTTTCAAATTAAAGTTATTTTATCATATTGTTTGTTGTTCGAAAAAACAGCACCGTTCATCATCATGATTGAAGAGTTGAACGAAGAGTTTGGTCTCCATTTTTGTAATAAGAACAACTAAGCTGTGAAACGCATTGCCAGAGTGGGTTTTTGTCGATGGTTTGAACCTTGGGGTTAAGAGGTACACCATGTTTCTATTAGAGAAGCAAGTTCCATCGTAGACCGCATCATTTTCATCCACTATCATCGACATCATCGCAACCGTATCATTAAATGAGCTATACATAGTAAACGGTAAGTTTTACAAAAAAAAAAGTATACTAGCAACAAAAGATGCAAAAAAAAATATTTTGTACAATTGTTGTCATAATATATTATAGTTTCCAAAATATCGGCTAAAACAGTTTTTTTTTTCAATTGGCGTTTGAAGCTCTATCTGGATCTGTGAGCATTTTGTAATTTTATGCTCAGTAAGTGATCTTTACCTCATACAAAAAAAATGGATTAGAAATTTAGTGCAAAGTTGAACAAAAAACCGTCTATTTTACTGGCCTTTCACTACGTTTCAGCACATTTTATTTAATTTTTGACGAACTTGATATATTAGGAAACATTTTAAAAAGATGCATGAAATTGGAAAAGCCGGTGTCAACTTATAGTGTGACCAAAAAAGAAAAGGTTCAGTTATGTATACTCGTACCTACGAGTATAGATGAATTTAATATTTCTTCATTTATATAGCAACAAAACTTTATCACTAGTATAAACAAATCTTGAACAAAAATGAGTTTAAATTACATAGTCCAATATTTTAATCTTATTTCTGCACTGTGGCACCGATTCCGCGCGTCAGAACGGTCGCGAGTACAAGACAGCATTAAATGCCTACTTTGACAGAATTACCTGGCCTTAATTGGCTTAAATACATATTTTTAGAGCTTCTCTTCGTTCAGAAACACAGTGTGATTGTTTGTGGCAGTGGTGCACTGAGCACTGAGCAAAACAAAAACAATTTTGTGTGAGCGTCTAAAAATAACACAATAATTTGCATTTTAATGCTGATAACAGTATTTTGTATACATACTTTGTCTTTGTTCAAATTTCCATACGTCCATGTTGTTCAACAGTAAAAAGTACTTATAATTTAGTGAAATACTGTTTAAAAGTTTAAAACCGTACCTACATAAATATATGTAGTTGGCAATTGAAACTGCGGCCCGCGGTATACCTTTATACCTACCTAACCCGCGGCTTTAGTTTCAGTGGTTAGTTCTTTTACGATAATTTTATTTTTGCTGAACGATTCATACAAATGAATAAATAAATACATATTAGTGGACCATTTCAAGTTACTTTTGTTATGAAACCAGTTTCCTAAACGCAATATTTAATATAGCGCGACGCATAGAAAATACGACAGTGTGACGTCACGTTTCTGTAGTGATTTGTATGTGAAGCGTTTTTGGGAGAGTCCAAAATTGTGACTTTAAAATCGTGATATCACGGGAAGTTTTTAAGATAACAAAGTATTCTTTCACCTATGTTTTTAGTTATTTAGTAGCCTTTTGATGGCACATTAAATCAAAAATGTGTCGACATGCCTGTTCACACACAACACCAACTGACCCCAACTAAGCATTGCTTAATACAGTCAGACCGCTGATGATATATTACTTTAAATATAAATAAATAAATATTGGTGGAAAATTCACACACAACACCATCTGACCCCAAACTAAGCAAAGCTTGTGTGATGGCAGCCAGATAGCTGATATAATACTTATATAGTTTTAAATACATACTTATTGTACATAGAAACACCCAGACACAGTGCAAACATTTGAATTCATCACACAAATATTTGCACCGGGTGGGGATCGAACCCACGACCCTCGGCTTCGCAGGCAGAGCTACTACCAACTAAGCCACTAGGGCAGTCAAAACACTTTGCCTGGTGGCTTAGTTGGTAGTAAGTCTGCCTGCGAAGCCGTGGGTCGTGGGTTCGATCCCCATCCAGTACAAATATTTGTATGATGAATTCAAACATTTATATTGTGCCTGGATATTTTCTATGTATCATAAGTATGTATTTAAAAATATATAATTATTATATCAGCTATCTGGCTTCCATATTACGAGCTTTGCTTATTTTGGGGCCAGATACATAGGTAGTGTCGTGTGTGAAATATCCACCAAAAAATAATCATTCTGTAACTTAGTCGTGTTTGATGTCACAAATTTGTGATAATTTAGTTTTTATTGTCTAGGTTGTGCAATGCGTTGCCTGAGTGGGTTTTCCCCGCTAGTTACAATCTTGGTGTCTTCAAATCCAGAGTGAATGGGTTTCTTCTAGGTAAGCACGCTCCACCGTAGATCGCATCGTCGCTTAACATCAGGCGAGATGGCGGTCAAGTGCGAACCTATAATAGTAACAAGAACAAAATTAAAAATTTTGACTAACCCCCGACTACCTAAGATTTGTTATCTGTACAACATTCTACTAGACAAGCCCTTTCATTTGATACCCATACTAAGGAAGTTGTGAATGGCCGTTGGGAAAGGAAGTTGGGAAAGCCCGAAATGGGTAAACTGTTGTTACTTTTGTATGTTTAGTACCTACCATCTTATGTACACAGTTAAGCAATAAAGATTCTGATTCTGATTCTGATTCTGTGAAAAAATAAATGTAATTCGCCATTTTGTGGTGGCGGCCATCTTGGATTTGAAATTTGTTATAGCGTATAGTACTCTACTAGTTAAGCCCTTTCATTTGATACCCATATTGAGGTAGGTTGTGAAGAAATATTTTATCCGCCATTTTGTGGAGGCGGCCATTTTGAATCGATATTAACCAGACATAGCTAAGAACACCCGCACGGTAATTAACTTTCAAATAAAACAAACCGCATCGAAATCGGCCCATCCGTTTGAGCTCTACGGTGCCACAGACAGACACACACACAGACAGACAGACAGACAGACAGACAGACAGACAGACAGACAGACAGACAGACAGACAGACAGACAGACAGACAGATAGACAGACAGACAGACAGACAGACATGGACGTCAAACTTATAACACCCCTTTTTTTGGTCGGGGGTTAAAAACAAAATACCTCATTAACTTACTTCGAGTACTTATAAGACGACTTATAAGTCTATGCTGCGAGCTGTGTTATTCACATAGTTGCGTTAAAGTCAAGACATAGCGTTTCTAAACAATGAGCTGTTTTAGACCCAAATTAATATGTGCAAGTTCACTAATTGTTGGTTTCATTTACTTTGTTTTAGTCCTCAAACTTCCGCAGACATCAACATACTCGTAGCATACACAATCCTGGGGTTAGACTCCTATCTATTACTCAGCGTCCCGAACAAGATGAAACAAAAACATATGCTAAAATCCGACGCGAAGAAGGAAAACAACGCTTTGAAGCAATAGAAAATTTGCCGGAAGTTTTGGCTATTCAGAAAAAGAAACTGTTGAAGGCTCTAAACAAAAACGCACACGGAACACCCGCTGTTAGTCAAGAAGAGGAACAGCTGGTGACAGCGGTGAGAAGTAAACTAGACTCCATTACTGTTTATCCCTCACTAGTATGGGAAGACTCTAAATTGATTCCAAAGATTAAAACGATCTTGCAAAATAATTCCCTGTTCGATCTTCCCGAATATTTGGCTTGCGCAGAAATAATTTGTAAAGCTTTTCTCATGAAAAAACATTGTTTTGTTACGGATTATGATGATGTGTTAGTATATGTGTTGACACATGCCAGAAAATTCGGGGACCCAAGCAAGACCATTTTTCAAATCGAAGAACATGCAACAAAGAGTATAAAAAACATTGATTACAAACAATTTGATAGTGAATTCACTTCAAAAGCAGCGAACTCCGCTATTATGAGTCACGTTGAACAACTGATCGAAGAATTAAAAGGCGCGTATGATGAAGCCAAGCTCCAAGCTTTGAACATCCACATTACTTCATTCACCCTCCTGATATTAAGAAGATTAGTAAAAAATAATGAACATGAAATGGCTCGTGGTTGGTGTAAATCAAGCCAGTTAATAGTAATATATGCATATTTAACTACAGAAGATGTGAAGACAAAGAACAAGATACGAGAAGCCTGCGTTAAGTATATGGAATGGTTTGACATGCAGTTACCAGATTTTTTTTCAGAGTGGCAGATTTGTATAACATCGAAGCAGGTAAATTATGGGACATCCTGAGTAAAATCCAATCGGCCAAAACGGCAGCGTCACTATTCGTTCTAGCAGCTGAATATTACAACAACTGGCTGAGTTTGACGACTGATGCTTCGCAAAATCAACGTTTTTTCCCTTACTGTCGTTTATTAGATAGTAGTTATCACAGAAAACTGTCAAATCGTGATAACGCGTTTCTTTGCAAAGTACTTAGCCAGCTGATTGAAAAGAAAAACTCTCCTGTATACTTTGAGTTGGGTAATACTGGGGTCTCCGTCACTGTCATTATGAAAGAAGTTTTGAACCAAATTACAGAGGAACTGTACAATAAAATAAATAATACAAACTACTAAAAGCTATCTGAAGCTAGGCGTTGTAATTCTGTTGCTGAGATCAACGCCACAACTAAACGACGAAGAGTGATCAACGGTCTTGCAAGGATTTTTCAAAAAAAGTCCAAACTGGGTGGAGTTAGACGTCGTTTTTTTTAATACTAAGTATAATATCTCAATCAATCATTGTTTGCTAATTTCATTGCATGTAAAATAGACATAAAGGATATTGTTCAAACTGGGCTATCTGAGGACAACATGTCCTTGATAATTTAATTTAATCCAAAAATATATCTATATATAATTTATATATTTATTTTTGTAATTAATTATCATGCATTATTTTAGTACCCAGATTAATAAACTGAAAGTTAATTATGTATATAAGTATTTTATCTTTATTTCCAACCCCTCAACCAAGTATATTGGCAGTCTATAAGCTTTGAATAATATCGATTTTAGTCAATTTAATGTTTAAATCGAAACAAATTATGACATTTATAAGTGAATTAAACAATTAATATCATTTTAAGATGTTTTTCAGCAACATTGTAGCTAGATTTTTTTGTAATGATTTTCATCGCACCTCCTGCTGTCACTTCACAATTCCTTGAAGAGCAAAATCATCTACTAATACTAAATAAATAATCCTGTCAAAAATATAAATGTGAAATGACAGCCAAGTTCAATAAATATTACAAAATTACATATTATATGGCTTAGTTGTTGACTTCATCAACAAAATAAGTGAGATCTAAATGGGTGCAAAGCTGCCAAGTTCAATATATTATTAATGTGTTTAATGAAGTTTTATTCTGCATTTTGGCTGTTTGTGCGTGTTGGCTACGGTGTAAGCACATAGCAGCAATTGAAATTGATAAATAAATAAGAGTTATTAATTTATTACATAGAAAATGGAAAAAGGCTCTGGCTCTCGAACGAACAAGACTTCGCGTTAGTTCCGACTGGTCATATATCATATATTCACACGATCCTGTGAAGTTTTGCCGATCTACTACATTACATTGGCGAGTTATGAATGATTTTGTTTATTTTTTGTTCTTGTTATCGGATACACTTTGGAGAGTGTGCCACTGATTTGCATGATCTGATACCAATTATATTGATAATTGGGCAATGTTTCTAGAGAAATTACAGGGCTTAGAGATATAAGATCTTAGATCTCTGGGTGACGAGCGCAGTGCAGTGCTAGGTAATGATTTGGACTCTTCATGTTCCAATAGCTGCGTGTCACTGTGCTGTTATGTGTCAGGCATGTTGCTTACCATCAGGCACATGTCCTGATCGTCTCGTCACTCTTTATTTAAAACTGGGCGAACGCACACAAAAAAACAAGGTTGGTCTCGTTAATTTTCTTCGTGAATACGACCTAGGTAAATCATAAAGTCGAGACAAAGAACGTATTCCCAGAGGAGCGTAAGTAAATGGCCTACAAGGTACTCCGCGGTACACCATCAATCTCTATGAAGGAACGTCTAGGCTGTGGAATACGTTGCCTGAGTGGGTTTTCCCCGATGGTTACAATCTTTGTGTCTTCAAATCGAGTATCGGTTTCTTCTAGGTAAACACGCTCATCGTAGACCGCATCGTCGCTTAACATCAGGCGAGATGGCGGTCAAATGTGAGGTGAAAATGTACAAAAAAAAAAAAAAATGAAGGCACAGAACTTTCATAAACTTTTATATAACGGTGAAATTTGAGGGAATGAAGTATTTCTATACTAATAACATGAACATTGAACATAGATATCACATTATCAATATTACATTTGTGGTACACGTGTAATTCTCCATGGTTTTCTCCGCGCAATTCCTGCCTCCGTTATTTTTACGCGATCAACAATAGGTCATGGGTTATGTGTTATCATTATAGACTATTACACAAAAATATATTATAGATATAGACTGTTATTTAAATGTGTTCAAATTGCATCTTAGTCCGATCAGACTTTTTTAACTTTTACAGGTTTACAATTGACCGCCATCTCACCTGATGTTAAGCAATGATGCGGTCTACGATTGAGCGTGTTTACCTAAAAGAAACCGATTCACTCTCGATTTGAAGACACAAAGATTGTAACCATCGAGGAAAACCCACTCAGGCAACGTATTCCACAGCTTAGACATTCTTATTACAAAAGTAGAGTCAAATCTCTTCGTTCGTGTCTTTGGAACATCAACCATGAAACGATATCGCTTTTTCGAGTTACGAGCATTCGGATAGAAAAAAGGGCAAGATGGTATCAGATCATGCAAATCAGTGGCACACTTTCCAAAGTGTATCCGATAACAAGAACAAAATTAAAAAATTTCAGAATCCCCCGACTACTTCAGATTTGTTATCTGTACAACATTCTACTAGTCAAGCCCTTTTATTTGATACCATATTAAGGGAGTTGTGAAAAAATAAATGTATTTCGCCATTTTGTGGAAGCGGCCATCGTGGATTTTAAAATTTGTTATAGTTCAATGTATTCTACTAATCAAGCCCTTTCGTTTGATACCCTTAATGAGGTAGTGGTGAAAAAAATTACATAATTCGCCATTTTATGGTGGCGTGTGTTGATTTTTTTAAAGTGCAATGTATTCTACTAGTTGAGCCCTTTTATTTGATACCCATATTGAGGTAGGTTGTGAAGAAATATTTTGTCCGCCATTTTGAGGAGGCGGCCATCTTTAATCGATATTAACCAAACATAGCTAAGAACATCCGCACGGATATTAACTTTCAAATAAAAAAACTGCATCGAAATCGACCCATCCATTTGAGCTCTACGGTGCCACAGACAGACACACACACAGACAGACAGACAGACAGACATCGACGTTAAACTTATAACACCCCTTTTTTTGGTCGGAGGTTAAAAACCGATAGGCTGGAAATGTTTCGGCGATGATCAAGACTTTGTAGTCTTTTTCGCACAAGAGTGTCGTTGCCTATGAGCCTTTTGGCACGTCTCTCGATCGACTCCAGGGCCTCCAGCTGAAACTTAGTCGATCCATCCCAAAGGTGCTTTTGAACGTAATTTAGCAACAAACATTCATACATTTAAATATCCAAGCATCTAAAACCAACTTAGCACTTATAATATTAGTAGGTCAGATATAAAGTATAGTCTGCAACCCATCGATATAAATCAATGGATGCGCCTTCCCACACGTCAGGCGCACATAATTATGTTATCGTTGGGAAGAGCTCGCTCGCTTTTTTCGTTTTAGTCGATTGTAGGAAGCGCTCGCTGGACGTTTAGATCTCGCTATTCGTTGTCAACAACCAAAATATGTAGAACTGCAACATACCTCGCCGCTAGCATTTCTAGGGGTCAAGTAGATTCGTAGTTGTAAACACTACAATGCTACACACAGCGGCGCATACAGTGTTTCCACTTTAATCATTTCATTTCCCCTCGAATCAATTAAGATTTCCCCTTTTTCCCCTCAAAACTTATTCTGGTATAGTTTTGGCAACCAATCTTAATAATATTTAAGCTTTCATGCTAAACTATGTTACAAGAAACATCGCCTTATTGAAAAAAATGATATCTGTATGGACTAATTAATTGTAGGAAAATTTTCCTCAATATGACGAAGTTTTTGTATTTGTTTGACTAGGCATGATTTCCCCTTAACATCTCTTTCCCCTTTTTATTCCCCTCTGGACCCTAATTTCCCCTCAAAAGGGGAAGTTCTCCTCATTGTGGAAACACTGCGGCGCAGCTTGTTAACAATTTCAAGGTGCTCAGGGCACATATTTTGAATTTTATCGATGCTGCAACCCAGTGCTGACAAATGTTTTATTGTTAAACGCCTTTTTGTACCATCGCATTGTATCGAATTGTTGCAGGTTAACGGATTATTAACGGATACATTTCGGAGAGTGTATCATATGATCTAAAACTATCTTCCCCTTTAACCATCGGGATGCTTGTGGCTACAGAAAGATTCGAAAGATAAAGAGGTTTGATTCAAAAGAACGTGTTGTGGAATGTGTTGCTTGAGTGGATTTTATCAAAATGGCAAAATATGGGACCCTTATAGTTTCGTCATGTCTGTCTATCCGTCCCGTCCGTATGTCACAGCCGCTTTTCTCCTAAACTATAAAAGCTATTTCTCATAAACTATTGAAACTTGGTAAATAAGTGTAATCTGTGAACCGCATTAAGATTTTGATACAAAAAATAGAAAAAAAAAACAAATTTTTAGGGGTGTCCCATAATTAAAACTAAAACTCAAATTTTTTTTTTGATAAAAACCATACGTGTGCGGTAATTGCGGTATCTATGGATAGGTCATCAAAAATGATGTTGAGGTTTCTAACATTTTTTTTTCTAAACTGGATAGTTTGCGCGAGGGTCTCATCCAAAGTGGTAAAAAGTGTGTACCGCCCCCTGTAACTTCTAAAATAAGAGAATGACGAAAATAAAAAAAAAGTGTATGATGTACATTACCATGTAAACTATTAACGAAAATTGGTTTGAATGATGTCTAATAAGTAGTTTTATTTTAATACGTCATAAATTGACTATTGTTAAAACACTGATTAAAGTAACAACGAAGTACAAGAACTTTTGTATTATGTTACTTGCTGCTACGGAAGCCTTCATGGGCGAGCCCGACTCGCACTTGACCACTTTTATTTCATAATGCTTACAGTCTTGGTGTCTTCAAATCGTGAATGAATAGATTTATTCTATGGAAGCACGCTATCATAGACCGCATCGTTGCTTAACATCAGGCGAGATGATGGTTAATACGTACCTATCTAATTAAAAATAGTATGTCCTTAGTACACGGCAGCAGTGAAAACTTAATCGGAACTCGTAATTTATATGGGCGTATAAACAAGTCGGACGAAGTCTCGCTAAAACAAAAACTGTGTCACTAGAGTCGGCCACGATTGCACGTGTGCGTCGTCAGGTTGTTACTGATAGGCTGACACGCACACATATACGCAAGTAGCGCGTGTATATGTGTGCGTGTATAATGACCCACTCATGTGTGCGTGTCAGCCTGTATGTGACAGCGCACACGTGCATATTGTGTGGCCGACTCGATGGACTCAGTTTTTGTTTTAACGAGACACCGCCCGACTTTTTTTATACGTCCGTGAGTTTTTTTAATAAAGAGTGACGAGACGAGCAGTACATGTGCCTGATGGTAAGCAACATGCCTGGCACATAACAGCACAGTGACACGCAGCTATTGGAACATGAAGGGTCCAAATCATTACCTAGCACTGCACTACGCTCATCACCCAGAGACCTAAGATGTTATATCTATTTATTTATTTATTTGCGCAGTGTACATACATTTATTAAATAGATCTTATAGCTAAAATCTATAACTATGTGTACAAAGACCCTATTAGGGTGTTGCAAAACAATATCTCTCTAAGCCCTGTAATTTCTCTGGAAACATTGCCCTTCAAACCGGAACACAGCAATGTAATGAGTAATAGTAAATAATATTTTGTAGAATTAATATGGATCGTATTATATTTAGTAGTAGGATAAATGAAAACCAAGTCAGAGGTGATCTATTTTTTAATTCTCTAGAAATCAAATTATTTGTTTTCGTATTTTACGGATCATTTGTAATAACTGAATAAAATAAAAAAATAATGGGTTTGTGGTAACTGAAACAAGAAAACAACAATTGATAATAACAATTGTTACATAATTTATAAATTGAATAGACACAGGGACACTGCAGTGAAGAGCAGCTGACTGTATGACTTTATCGCTCGGGCATAAAATAGATTGGCTCGGGTACATTCGGCGTTTCCGAGTTCACCTGATCGAACCATTTCACTTCCGAGCGTCACCTTCGGCCTCATTCACAGTCAATGAAACAGTGTGTTGTTGTGAAACAAAAAATGTTTGCACTTCAAAAAACAAAATGTTTGTATGGAGTTTTCGTCGAGTGTCCGGGGTTTGTTGCCAGTCCGGGCCTTCTACCGCGTAGCTAAATCGGGTTTGGCTTTGCTATTGCCATCTCTACCATTTCAAACGAAAAGAAAAAAGAGAGAATCTTCAAAGTGAAGACAGTTTTCATGCGGCGGTAGACTCCCTGAATGATCTAAGAATATACTTATTAGCAAACCACGTGGATTTGCCATTTTTTAACCCCCGACCAAAAAAGGGGTGTTATAAGTTTGACGTCGATGTCTGTCTGTCTGTCTGTCTGTGTGTGTGTGTGTCTGTCTGTGGCACCGTAGAACTCAAACGGATGGGCCGATTTCGATGCGTTTTTTTTATTTAAAAGTTAATATCCGTGCGGATGTTCTTAGCTATGTTTGGTTAATATAAATTCAAGATGGCCGCCGTCACAAAATGGCGGACAAAATATTTCTTCACAACCTACCTCAATATGGGTATTAAATGAAAGGGCTTGACTAGTAGAATACTATACACTATAAAAAAATCAAATCCAAGATGGCCGCCACCACAAAATGGTGAATTATATTATTTTTTCACTACTACCTCAATATGGGTATCAAACGAAAGGGCTTGACTAGAAGAATACATTGCACTCTGACAAATTTCAAATCCAAGATGGCCGCTTCCACAAAATGGCGAAATACATTTATTTTTTCACAACTCCCTTAATATGGGTATCAAATGAAAGGGCTTGACTAGTAGAATGTTGTACGGATAACAAATTTGAGGTAGTCGGGAGTTAGTCAAAATTTTTAATTTTGTTCTTGTCACCCATCCTCACAACGACAGCTATAGAGTTGTAAGTAGCCCTACAACCGCTCAATCCGGGCTATCTCTCAATAATTACTGCTAACGCCGCGTCGTTAAAAGTTCCCCGGCGTTCGTGTTCCGGGGGACAGCAGATTATGTAACGCAGAGGTCGCCCTCGGGCGCACAGTGGAGTAGGAAGCGCCCTCCTTTCCAAAAAGCGACGGGTACCAATAATATATTTATTTCCTATGATTCTAACTGATACTTAATTTTAATTTAATTTAATTCTGTTACTTGATAAGGGGTCAGAAGCTTGAAATAATAAATAACTATCAAATAATTTTTGTTGCGCAGGACCGTTCGTTGTGGAAATCTAGGGGGGAGGCTTATGTTCAGCAGTGGACGTCTTGCGGCTGATGATGATGATGACGATGATTAAATAATTAATCGTATCGATTTTAAAATTCACTATGTTATTATAAAGCCATTGAAATTTCCTGTGTAATCCGCTTAAGCGCAAAATCAATTATTATAAATTTTACCCACGGGGTGCCCAAAATACAGGCGTAGCCTAGTTTGGGACCCATCATATAAACTGCAGAGCCAGATGTGACACTATTGAAATATACTTTTGTTTACTTATGTGCTGCTATTCTTATGGAAATAAATAAATGAATTAAAAAATGACTTAAAATTAAAAAAATGCGACTGCAACAGGGGGGAAGCACCAATAGATACCAACTGTAACCTCGGATAAGTGCTAGCAAATTAGTGAAGATGAAAATGAAAATATGATACGTGATAATATTCTACACGTTGTTTAGTAATTTTCTAGTTTTATCTTCCTAGATAATGTTTTTAAAGAGAAAATTTCGTTTGTCGCGCCACAGACCGCTTTTTCGTGTGCTCATAGATTTCGACTTTTTTTGCTAGGTACGCATATCTTTGTAAATTGAATTCTATCATCACGCTCGGGAATGATAAGAAATCTTCGAGGAAACTCGGGACCATGACCATGTTCATGGCCACCCCTTCCGGTTTCACCCGCGTAGCTTCCAAAGTAAGCTATCAAATTCTGAGTTATAAGTGTTCACTTCTATCGGCAGTTCCTATGACTGCCAATTTTCTATTTGTTTAGCGAAGACGTGGAGGTAAAGTTGGTGCCATTAAATCAACACGGTTAATTCGCACTGAGGATTCCTCGCTGAATAAAGGATTTCAGTTCAAAGTTGACAGGGTAACAAGGTAATAGACGATATAAAGTATATGAGGTTCTGAATATAAACCATTTTCGTACAAGAAATTAAATCGACTTCAAATCCATAAATTGGCACTCAATAGCGAAAAATAAATTTATTTTACCTTTTTTATTGCAAAACAAGTTTTTATTAATGCATTTCCACAACTTCGAGTTTCATAACTTTTGTGAAATCTACTACTACGTCATCCAGAAAATTGTATGAAAATTTTAGTTTATGGTTCATATCGTCGTTGCGCGTGCAATACCGCGGAAGAGCACTTGGTAAATACCGCGTATCTACATTTTTTACAATTTTACAGGAGGAAGAAAAAACTTAATAACTTGGTAATTTATAACTATACTACTGACTGAACTTTATAGCAGCTTCTTTGCTTCTTGTTTTATAGAAATTTAACGTAAATTTGCTAAGAACTTGTTTAGATTTTGTGTAAAGTCACTTACGCGGTTTTGTTCCAGAAAATTACCTTGAAAATACTATCGTTTGAGCAGATACGCAGTCCCAATAAAATGTTATGTTATGATATTATTTATTTTAATTTATTATTATAAATGATTTTAGAACCGAAAACGTACAAAATTAAACATCTTATCATAAAAAACCCCTTAGGTACTCTAGATACTAACCTATTTTTTTATAATCAACTTGAATTACTTTTACTTATAAGCATGTTAAAGAAGAGGAATCTCCTCATAATATGTTTAACTAAATTTAGACATGTTATATCACGCAATCCCTGAATTTTCTAATTACGATGAAACAATTACGTGTACCTAATTAAGAATAAGAAACTGAACAGTTTCCTCAATCTTTTTAAAATCACATCAATTCTTGAAGAAGACAATGCCTATATAATATAGACAATACCTTGTTCAGAAGCATTACATATAAAATTAAAACATCTAACACTTAAATATGGCTATCATTACATAGATAATCTTCTTATCTTATTATCTTAAACATAGAAGTATTTATAATGAATCAACATCAACAATTAAAAATTAGTTTCTTAAGTCTTAAATTTCCATTAAAACGATTAATAATCACAGTATTTAAAATCTTGGTTATTAGGAACATTATTTAAAAGGTAAATTATCACAAAAAACTATGACAGTCTTTGGGTATGACACTCTTCAGCTCCTGTAGGTGATCATACTTTGTTTTAGATATCGGTTGTCTGATGATTGAAGATAACTTCTCGAAATTTGTCTCCATCCAAATAGTCGTCTTCTCCATCTTCTCCATCCAAATAGCCAATATCGAACTGTCTATTCTTTTAAGCCCAATGTTTCTAAAAATGTTCTTGAGCAAACTCTTTCCTTTTTGTCATTTACTTTTAATAAATAGTAAACTTTGGTGTCACTGTGTCTTGAATTTGAGTTCTTAGTTTTTCTAGTTGTAGACCATTTAACTCCCATTGAAGATACATATATACATTATCTTTTCTTGCCAAGTCATATTCCAAAAGGTTTTAAAAATTTCTGACCACACTTTTCTGTTAGCTTTGAGCAATACATAACTGTACCACTGAAACATCTCTTCGACATACATAATGGACGAATTATTCTTACGGGTTTGGGATAATTTTGAGCAAATTTAGCGCCATATTTTTTTAATCCAAGGTATTCCTCCTCCGTTCTCGGTTATTTATTATTCTTTTCCAGTTATTAGGATGCGCTTTGCGCTTTTTTCCATTTTTCTTCGTCGAGTTTCCTATTTCCCTTTCAGGAAACCACTCCGCATTTTCTGATGATAATGATTCTAAATTTGTTATATCTGAGAGGGCGACAAAAGAATGATCAGTGACTGAATCATCAGATGAAAATTCATGGTAATTTTTATTATGCTCCTCTGTATTAATGTTTATTTTAATAGGAGTTATAATATTATCATCGCTATTGTGCGTTAAAGTAGGATCCAATACTGTTGTAACCGTAGTAAACTCGGATGTCAAATTTTGGTTCAGAGGTTCTTGCTCTAATTTCCCTAACAAAGGAACAGAAACTATTTCTTGTTGTTGGTTTCCAGATAGTAGAAGCTGGTGGTAGAAGTAAGTTTGTTTCATCGCATCTTTTATTCAATATTTCTTTCTTTTTTTTGCGACAGTAATTTTCGCTTTTCACATAGATCTCTTAAAGTTATCACGTGTTCGTTAATATGAGCATTCTCTAAAAATAATTCGTCATTTTCTTCGTCTTCCAACAAAAGATTTAATTACTTTAAATTATATGTATCTAAAAAACATATATTTAGTAGAATGCAATACCGCGTAAATTACAAATACAACTTTTATAATGTAATATCAATACCACGTAACTATGTGTTACAGGTTATTATTGCTCACAATCTTAAAAATATCAAAGAATGATACTTAGTCACTCTATTCAAAGATAAACATATTAAAAAGAAACCCTATACAGAATAAAAACGTACTTACGTGGTTGTTATTCAGGACAATTAATTATTTTACGAGAGCACGCACTAATCGTGTTTCAAATTGTTCGCCCATCCTGTAAATACGCGGACTTGCGCCAACTTCAAACACAAGTACTGTTCCGCGGTATTGTTTTTATTGAAATATAGGGTTTTTTGTTGGCTAATTTAAATTCTGTGAGTGGTGATCTAAGCATCTCAGATCTTACAAACTGCTCTTCCGCGGTATTGCACGCGCAACGACGATATGTCAAAAAACACCAGACCGACATCGATAAGATTTATATGAGACCATTCGATAAAAAAACCCATCCAAATACAAAAAAAAAACTTAAGTTCGGTGCTGAGGCTCACGAGAAATCAGGTAACATACAAAAAAAAAAAATTATAACCTCCTCCATTTTGGAAATCGGTTAAAAAGAGGGTGATAAATATAGATTTTGGATTTAGAAGCGTTTAGTACGTTTTTTTTGTTAATAATGAAATTATTTAATTCGTTATCCATCTGTCTCTCGCAGTCTGAGGTATTGAGCAATTCATTTGTCACGGATACGCCGGATGAGGGTGGTTTGAAACACGCTTTCATGTTTTGTCACTGTTTGCCAAGTTATTACGAATTAATGCGAAATGTCGCGCTGTGTTATTCGGATGATGGAGCGACGAGGGACCGACGGGTACTTATCTGATAAGGGCTGCGCCCTACTGCGGGAGCTTATCGTCACCTCCTGATTTATATACATCACACGTAGTATAAAATATAGTATAGCACTCAGGAATCAAAGGCGAAATAATTTTTGAAATCAGCCCAGAAATCCTGAAATTAGCAAGATCAAACAAAAAAACCTCTTTAGCTTTATGATAGTAGTTATAGCAATTCATCGCCATTCTACCTACGTAGTATTCGTTCCCTAAATTTATCCAACACAAAAAGTAGCCTATGTGCTATTCCCCACTATAATCTTACTATATTACAAACAATATATATGAATTTATCGCGAAATACATTATTATTAAATGCATTAGGTAATTATATAGTTGATTCTTGTCTAACGTCTACAATAGGCATGTCGACTCATTTTTGATTTAATGTGCCATCAAAAGGCTACTCAATAACTAAAACATAGGTGAAAGAATTACTTTGTTATCTTAAAAACTTCCCGTGATATCACGATTTTAAAATCACAATCTTGGAGTCTCCCAAAAACGCTTCATACAAATCACTACAGAAACGTGACGTCACATTGCCGTAGTTTCTATGCGTCGCGCGTAAAGTTTGTATGGTAGCTATATTAAATATTGCGTTTAGGAAACTGGTTTCATAACAAAAGTAACTTGAAATTGAATGGGTTATCCAATGGTAAATACATTTTCTAGTAATTTTGTACTTTTAAAATGGACTGACCCATCCATCTTTGAATGATCATAAAGTAAGTTATACTAAAAAATATCAAAATTAAAATTGGTACACATTTTATTCTATTTAAATACTGTCATTATATCAAATAATTTAATATAATTGCAGGACCTGTCGACACGCCTATTTCGCGAAAGTTGAATATGTACAATAATGTTTGTTCCAAATTTCACCTCGATCTGTTTAGCCGTTCCGACGTAATCGAGCAACCAAACATCCATACTTTCACATTTATAATATTATTATGATGACCTCTCGACGTTCCGGTCATTAATTGTCCTCTTTTGAGTAGAAATTGTATTTTTTTTATGTTTAAATATACTCTTATGACTGGTTCACTTAACATATACTTTAAATTAGAAAATGTTGGTCAATTTTGTGGAATAGCGGAATAATAAAAGTGGTCTGATAATATCTGGCAGTGTGGTATATCCCTAACATTCCGTAAAGGGTCGGGAGTTCAGCGTTTGCTTTCTATGATACTGTTGGTAAAACAAAATCAAAGTTTATAAAGTTTGCTCACTTGCGCCCCTGCCTCGGCAAAGGAAAGCAAAATCCCTAACGAAGTGCTTATAGAAAAAAATATAGACATTATTATCGATATGTATCCAGTTTTTCCCAACTTTATTACAAATTTTGAATAAGGTTTTGTGTTCGGCTGTTTGTATTTTTTTATGTATTTCGTTAATATCAGTCTGTCATTCTGACAATAATTATGAACCTACCATTTTTCATATTCCATTTTCTTCAAATCTTATTCTACTCCTAGTAGTCACTGTATGAAAATTGGCCTCATTTTAATTTGACGACAATATTGATCCCTTAAGAGGAACACATTTGAGGATGAACAATATTATTAGTTTTCCTAATCGATGTTATTATTGCACTTCCTTAGTTTTACTCGTGGATTAGGTACTGCTGTAATCATGTTCCTTGTATTCACGTTCCAATAGCTGCGTGTCACTGTGCTGTTATGTGGCAGGCATGTTGCTTACCATCAGGCACATGTCCTGCTCGTCTCGTCACTCTTTATTAAAAAAAACAGACGCCGGGCCGCATAGCCCATAGCTCAATTATGTTTCTTTGAGTGCATTTGACGTGAAAAACGATATATCTATACCAATTTGATTTTTATCGAAGATTTGAGATTTAACTCGCTTTATACGATATACATGGATTAGCGCAAGGGTATTTCAGACAGAACAATCCAAGGGCCGGTATACTATATTCAGCAGCGGACGCTGTGAAGCCAAAGAAAGAATGGAGGCTGTGAAGATTAAGATGGTCGATAAACCAAATTGGTCTTTATTTCCACAGCACAAGGCCTAAAAGCCTGCCTCGGCACGAGAGCGAGGAGATCCTAGCTAGCGTGAAGAGTGGGAACTACTGGAGGAACAGCACCAAGCCGGACATCATCCCGGCCGCTTCGCTGCAAGACCTGGACGTGCCGAGGGTCCGGCGACGCTCCAGGCGCAGTAGACCGGCCACTTCGTACGGTTTCCCTGAGGTTAGTCCATTACAACAAGCCTTCGACAAAGAAGTTAGAAATATTGATAAATGAGAAAATAAACAATTTTCGTACAAAAAATTAAACCGACTTCAAAACCACAAATAGGCACTCAAAAGCGAAAAATAAACTAAAATCATTATTATAAGCGCTACTCACTCATCTATTTGAAGTCGGTGCCAGCTAAATCTAACAGGTATATGATAGATACTACTTACCTGTGCCTACATAGCATCAATCTACTAACTTTTTGACCTGACTGGCACCGACTTCAAATAGATGAGTGAGTAGCGCTTATAATAATGATTTTAGTTTATTTTTCGCTTTTGAGTGCCTATTTGTGGTTTTGAAGTCGGTTTAATTTTTTGTACGAAAATTGTTTATTTTACTCTTTTTAGTGTACAAGAACAAAATTAAAATTTTTGATTAACCCCGACTACCTTGGATTTGTTATCTGTACAACATTCTACTAGTCAAGCCCTTTCATTTGATACCCATATAAAGGGGTTGTGAAAAAGAAATGTATTTCGGCATTTTGTGGAAGCGGCCATCTTGGATTTTAATTTTTTCATAGTGAAAAGTATTCTACTAGTCAAGCTCTTTTGTTTGATACCCAAATTGAGGTAGTAATGAAAAATATAATATAATTCGCCATTTTGTCGTGGTGGCCATTTTGGATTTGAAATTTGTTATAGTATATTATAGTACTCTACTAGTCAAGCCCTTTCATTTGATACCCAAATTGAGGTAGGTTGTGAAAATATTTTGTCCGCCATTTTGTGGAGGCGGCCATCTTGAATCGACATTAACCAGACATAGCTAAGTACATCTGCTATGGTATTAACCTTGAAATAAAACAAACCGCATCGAAATCGGCCCATCTGTTTGAGTTCTACTACGGTGCCACAGCAGATAGATACACAGACAGACATCGACGTCACTTATAACACCCCTCTTTTTTGGTCGGGGGTTAAAAACAAGTTTTTATTAAAGCATTTACACAATTTTGTATTGACAGGGTCGAGATTCATAACTTTTGTGAAATCTACAACGTCATCCAGATACGCAATTTTTCAGTTTTTGGTTCATATTTCAAAAACTACTTGACCGATTTCAAAAAAATTTATATGGGACCATTCGGGAAGCATACCCATCCGAACACAAAAATAAATTTTAAAATCGGTTCAGAGGTTCTCGAGAAATCAGGTAACATACATAAAAAAAAAAAAACATAGTGGTCGAATTGATAACCTCCTCCTTTTTTTGGAAGTCGGTTAATAAAAGCATCACTCAACAGAAACCCAGTCACAAGACATTGCCTCATTATGTTTCTAGAAGTAGGCGGGTATGTCAAACGATTCAGTTTTTATTCATTCTTTTAAATGGGGGAGGCCCTTTATTAACAAATCTAGATTATAATGAGAACTTGAGAACTACCTATACACTATAGTACATACCTAACTAACTACTCACACTACACCTCAGACCAATGAAGTTCTAAAGACATTCAAGATGATCAAGCCCACTACTAGCCGGAATCGTGCCCAGCATAATGGCGAAATTATTATAATGAATGAACATGCCTACACGTTAGGTCAAAAGTTTTACCACGCTTCGATAAAGTTTTCGGGATTTGAAAAAAGAGATTCCTTCCTTCCTGGCCGTCACGAGCCCGATGAACACAAATGGTACAAATAACAAACTTCAGTTGAATTTGAAATCACCCACAGTTTTTTTAATTTCAATTGTTTTCTTTATTCAATTCAATTGTTGATTTCTTTAACTCCAGATCTCCATAACAACAGACTCCAAGACAATGCGACGTAAGTACCACACGCTGAAGAGTCTCGTGTACAAGGAGCCCGTGGAGAGTATAAAGGAAATGCGGCAAAGACCGAGGTCCGCGGGCTCCACCGTGAGGAACAAGGAGGTGCTCACCAGACCCAGCATATTGGAGACTCTGGATTTTATTAATAGCGTGAAGGATTCCCTCTGTGGTAAGTTTTTTTTAACGTTTATAGGTGTACTCTACCGCCATCTCGCCTGGTGCTAAGCGACGATGCGGTCTACGATGGAGCGTGTTTACCTAGAAGAAACCGATTCACTCTCGATTTGAAGACACAAAGATTGTAACCATCGGGGAAAACCGACTCAGGCAACGTATTCCACAGCGTTGACGTTCTTATCACAAAAACAGAGTCAAATCTCTTCGTTCGTGTCTTTGGAACATGTAACGATGTCGCTTTTTCGAGCTGTGAGCAGTTGTAAATTGTTTTTTTAAGTTAAAACTTCTTTTGGCACACCACATATAGATTTTTCGTGGGCTGTGAATTGAGCTCAAGCGACACGTTCGTAAATGAAAGAAATCCTCGGGTAACATCGGATGATCTAGATGGATATGATCATGCCTTCCGGTTTCCCCCGCGTAGGTCTGCCATGCCGTTAGTAGTACCGATATCAAATTCTGTGTTATTAGTTTTCACTTCTATCGGCAGTTCCTATGGCTCCCAATCAATCCCAACAATCCTTTTTTAACCCCCGACCAAAAAAAGGGGTGTTATAAGTTAGTAAAGTGATGTCGATGTCTGTCTGTCTGTCTGTCTGTGTGTGTGTGTCTGTCTGTGGCACAATACAGCTCAAACGGATGAGCCGATTTCGATGCGGTTTTTTTTATTTGAAAGTTAATATCTGTGCGGATGTTCTTAGCTATGTTTGGTTAATATTGACTCAAGATGGCGGGCGCCACAAAATGGCGGACAAAATATTTCTTCACAACCTACCTCAATATGGGTATCAAATGAAAGGGCTTGACTAGTAGAATAAAATTCAAATCTAAGACGGCCGCCACCACAAAATAGCAAATTATTTTATTTTTTTCACTACTACCTCAATATGGGTATCAAACGAAAGGACTTGACTAGTAGAATACATTGCACTATGACAAATTTCAAATCCAAGATGGCCGCTTCCACAAAATGGCGAAATACATTTCTTTTTTCACAATTCCCTTAATATGGGTATCAAATGAAAGGGCTTGACTAGTAGAATGTTGTACAGAAAACAAATCTGAGGTAGTCGGGGGTTAATCAATTTTAAGAAGGGGGTGTATGTAGGAGCACGTATGTGTACGTGACAATATAGTATAGAACAATATAAGCAGTTGACAGCGGAGAGCGAGAGTCTCTCGCCCCGCGTCACTTGTACAGTTAATATCAATATAGTCAGCAGTTTGTACAATGACGTGGTTTCATTTCCATCTCCAGTACCAGTAACACCTACAATAGTATTTATCATTCTCTTTTTTCTTTTACTAGCGGTCCGCCTCGGCTTCGCCTGTGGTACATATGTATAGTCTATAGCACTCAGGGACCATATCCAACGGTGAAATATTTTTTTAAACCGGTCCAGTAGTTGCTGAGATTAGCGCGTTCAAACAATCAAACTCTTCTAATAACATTAGTATAGGTATATGTTTGTGATTACATAATTTTATACATCATACCTCTTACTCCTTCATCAATGAATGCACAAAAGTTTCATCGGTTCCTTCTAGGTTCGGTACGGTTTCTTCTAGGTAAACGTTACATCGTAGACCGCATCGTCGCTTATCATCAGGCGAGATGGCAGTCAAGTGTAAACCTATAAAAGTTTTTTTTAACTTTTATAGGTTTATATGTTCGAATATTTGTTGCTCAATGATGACGAAATGTTTGAACGGATCGGGTACATATTTGGAATACAGTTAGAAAATAGGTTAGATTAGCGTATCCAGGGGGAAATAACGGGAATGGACTACGCTGCTAGTTATTTTATGAAACTCAACGTCTTCAGCAACTCTTAATCACTGTTGATTGGGATTTTGAAATTTGAATGATTTTTGAAATGTATAAACTCCGCAGTGGAAGAATCTGGCACATCAGATTTAGAAGAGCCTTCGTGGTCGCTCGAGGAGGAGTGGCTGATGGGGCAGACGGCCCCGCTGAACCTGATTATGCAGCACAGTGGGGCAGCTACTCCGCATTTGGCAGGGGGCAACTTAGTCGCAGGTTTTCTGGACAGGGGGAAGTTTACAGTAAGTTTAAAACCGGCCAAGTGCGTGTTGGACACGTACACAATGGTTCCGCACTATCATATCCTATAATTAATATTATAAGTGTCAATATTTGGATGTGTAAATATTTGGATGTGTAAATATTTGGATGTTTGTGCTTTTTTATCCCGGGCAAATAACGGCAACAACGCGTTCTGACCCCAAACTAAGCAAAGCTTGTAATATGGCGGCCAGATAGCGGACAAAATACTTATATAAGTAGTTGTAAATACATGCTTATTATACATAGAAACACTCAGACATAGTGCAAATATTTGAATTCATCACACAAATATTTGCACTGGGTGGGAATCGCCAGGCCAGTCAATTCGTAAAATAATTAATCATAATGACGTACCACTTGTCCTTCCAGATATTGCAGGAGCTATGTGCATACCTCGGAGACGCGAGCGAGGGTGCCTTGTTTGCTCTTCACCGGCTCGCCAGAGCGGCCAGGTCCAGAAGCAGCGAGCGGATGACCAGGCAAGTGGAAACCATGCCTAAGCTATCTGAGTTTTTCACAACACTAGTTTTACAAGCTATTGGACATTTACTGTCATTAAGTGTGGAAGCAAGTTCCCGTATTTCATTAAAGTTTCAGGCACCATACTCTGTATCGGTATGTCCGGTAATATCCTAATATCAAACCTAACAAAGATTATAGACTACAGGCCCGTGAACAAAACTAATGGGTCATGATACACCAGGAAATCTATGTGGGATGATAGAAGGGTATAAAATAATAAGATTCAGCACTATCTAATACCTCATCTAACCCATTATTTCGCAAAGGAGAAATGATCGAGGGTTGCAACCCCCTCAACTTGCAGTCAGTTGGACAGCTTACAAATGCTACAATTAGCTAACAAATAGTGATATCTAGCTAAATATTTTATACTCTTCTATCATCCTACATAGGTCTTCTGGTATAATATCATTATGACCCATAATCATAATCATTTTATTTATAACCAAAGTTACACGTCATCCATCATACAATTCACAAAAAAATCATGTAAAACAAGAAAAAAGTTCTGGTAAGTAAATAAAACTTTACCTTAGCGTAATGTTTAACACACATTACATCAATTAAAAATGATAAATGTCATATAAATCAATTAATATAAATGTCACAATAATGTATGAATATAATTGTAATCTAAATTACATTTACATACATTTTGTTTACGGTCCTGACCGTTCAATGGCTAATTTTGCTGAGAGACACAACTAATTTGATAGACTGTCCGTAATAAAGTGTGCATAAAACAACATGAGTGATACGAATACATAAGTTTAGATTAGTTGGACCTGCGTATTTTGTGTTAGCACTCAGAGTTCTCTTCGTCATCAAAGATCGGTTGTCAGTAGAGGTCATCTGAAGTAAATATATGAAAAATTACAATTAAAATATTGAATTTTCCTAAAAATTTCAGTGCATGGAAGCTTCCAGAGACGGAGGGTGTTCCAGCCACCGTCCAGAAATACAAGGCGCGGCCCCCGGACTACACGTCGGGGGACGAGGCTCCGCCCCCGCCCCCTCCACTACCCCGGACCTCTAGCATGGAGCGCCAGGTGAGCATGTACACGTCATCGTTAAACTATCTTAATTCCTACACAAATTTAAGAAATCAGAGACATTTCGGAAAGTATACAACTGATATGCATGTTCAGATACTTACTCCTTTTTCTATTGGATTGCTTCTAGCTCAAAAAAGCGGCATTGTTTCATGGTTGACGTTCCAAAAACTCTGACGAGGAGGTTTGACTCCGCTGTTGTGATAAGAACATGTACGGTGTGGAATGCATTGCCTGAGTGGGTTTTTCCGAACAATTATTGATGATTACAATCTCGGTGTATTAGAGAGTGTAATGCTCGCTTGAAAATATAGAGACAGCTATAGCAAAACCATAGCGAATTTAATTACCTAGGCGGTAGAAGAACCGGTATGGAGGACCACCTGTGGACCACGAGGTGGATATATCCTATATCCCTAAGACTGAGGAAGAATCAAATGATGACGATGAGCATCATCGATCGCTGGACGGTATCATAGTAGTGGTAGGACTCTTTGCAATTTCCGCCTGGGGAAGTACCACACCTTTCCCAGTTATTCTACCGCCAAGCAGTAACGTGCAAACGTCACTGTGTTCCGGTTTGAAGGGCAATGTTTCCAGTGAAATTACATGTCATGGAGATAAAACATCTTATATCACTGGGTGATGAGCACAGAGCAGTGATAGGTTATGATTTGGATTGTAATGTTCCAATAGCTGCGGGTTACTGTACTGTTACGAGTATGGGGAGGCATGTTGCACAGTTGAGGCACAGTTAATGCTGGTCACGTCAATCTTTATTGAAAATATGAATCAATTAAAAAAATGGCAGTCATAGGAACTGCCGATAGAAGTGAAAACATACAACTCAGAATTTGATGCCTCACTTTGGAAACTACGCGGATAAAACAGCAGGGCGTGGTCCTGAGCATGGCCTTGACCATTGGCCACCTAAAAATGCGTCAGAATTTCTAGATAGCATATGGGAAATGCTGACGCATTTTTAGATGGCCAATGGCCAAGGTCCCGAGTTTACCCGAAGGTTTCTTATCATTCCCGAGCGTGACGCTAGAATTCAATTCATAGCTCACGAAAAATCTGTCTGTGGTACGCTAAAAGAAGTTTTCACTTCAAAAACCCAAAACATTTTATATTGGTGTTGATTTTCCCAGATCCCCCTCCACTACCCGGACTACCTGCCCCCGTCGCGGCTGCAGCCCCCCTCCCCGCGCGCCCCGCAGCCCCCCTACACCGGCATCATCAACCCGCTGTATGACATCAAGATGCCTCGCGATAAGTTCGCCGTTAAGAGGTCCAAGTCCTTGGGACGGAGCTTCAGTACCAGGAGTCTGGGGCTCGAGATTACCAGGTAAAAAATTACATAATTTAATTATTTTTTCTGAAACGTCCGACACAATCATTTTTTAAATTAAGTCGGGGAGACAGGGTTATTGGTAATCAGCCTGTAACCTTTTAAGGGAAGGGGGAAGGGACAGTTTATAAAAAATCGTATTTTTATTTTTCATACAAAATAAATAATAAGTGTATTTGCCCGGTCTAAAAGCATCGAACTCTGCGTAACAAGAGCGGGAACGCTCTTTAACGTTTTAACGTAGTGAGCAGTGAACACTAAACAGTGCTAGAGACGTCAACAAACACTAAACAGTGCTAGAGACGTCAACAAACACTAAACAGTGCTAGAGACGTCAACAAACACCAAACAGTGCTAGAGACGTCAACAAACACTAAACAGTGCTAGAGACGTCAAAAACACTAGAGACGTCAAAACAGTGCTAGAGACGTCAACAAACACCAAACAGTGCTAGAGACGTCAACAAACACTAAACAGTGCTAGAGACGTCAACAAACACTAAACAGTGCTAGAGACGTCAACAAACACTAAACAAACAGAGACGTCAACAAACACTAAACAGTGCTAGAGACGTCAACAAACACAGTGCTAAACAGTGCTAGAGACGTCAACAAACACTAAACAGTGCTAGAGACGTCAACAAACACTAAACAGTGCTAGAGACGTCAACGTCAACAAACACTAAACTGCTAGAGACGTCAACAAACACTAAACAGTGCTAGAGACGTCAACAAACACTAAACAGTGCTAGAGACGTCAACAAACAAACACTAAACAGTGCTAGAGACGTCAACAAACACTAAACAGTGCTAGAGACGTCAACAAACACTAAACAGTAGAGACGTCAACAAACACTAAACAGTGCTAGAGACGTCAACAAACACTAAACAGTGCTAGAGACGTCAACAAACACTAAACAGTGCTAGAGACGTCAACAAACACTAAACAGTGCTAGAGACGTCAACAAACACTAAACAGTGCTAGAGACGTCAACAAACACTAAACAGTGCTAGAGACGTCAACAAACACTAAACAGTGCTAGAGACGTCAACAAACACTAAACAGTGCTAGAGACGTCAACAAACACTAAACAGTGCTAGAGACGTCAACAAACACTAAACAGTGATAGAGACGTCAACAAACACTAAACAGTGCTAGAGACGTCAACAAACACTAAACAGTGCTAGAGACGTCAACAAACACTAAACAGTGCTAGAGACGTCAACAAACACTAAACAGTGCTAGACGTCAACAAACACTAAACAGTGCTAGAGACGTCAACAAACACTAAACAGTGCTAGAGACGTCAACAAACACTAAACAGTGCTAGAGACGTCAACAAACACTAAACAGTGCTAGAGACGTCAACAAACACTAAACAGCTAGAGACGTCAACAAACACTAAACAGTGCGAGACGTCAACAAACACTAAACAGTGCTAGAGACGTCACAAACACTAAACAGTGCTAGAGACGTCAACAAACACTAAACAGTGCTAGAGACGTCAACAAACACTAAACAGTGCTAGAGACGTCAACAAACACTAAACAGTGCTAGAGACGTCAACAAACACTAAACAGTGCTAGAGACGTCAACAAACACTAAACAGTGCTAGAGACGTCAACAAACACTAAACAGTGCTAGAGACGTCAACAAACACTAAACAGTGCTAGAGACGTCAACAAACACTAAACAGTGCTAGAGACGTCACAAACACTAAACAGTCAACAAACACTAAACAGTGATAGAGACGTCAACAAACACTAAACAGTGCTAGAGACGTCAACTAACACTAAACAGGGCTAGAGACGTCAACAAACACTAAACAGTGATAGAGACGTCAACAAACACTAAACAGTGCTAGAGACGTCAACAAACACTAATCAGTGCTAGAGACGTCAACTAACACTAAACAGTGATAGAGACGTCAACAAACACTAAACAGGGCTAGAGACGTCAACTAACACTAAACAGTGATAGAGACGTCAACAAACACTAAACAGGGCTAGAGACGTCAACTAACACTAAACAGTGATAGAGACGTCAACAAACACTAAACAGGGCTAGAGACGTCAACTAACACTAAACAGTGCTAGAGACGTCAACAAACACTAAACAGGGCTAGAGACGTCAACTAACACTGAACAGTGCTAGAGACGTCAACAAACACTAAACAGGGCTAGAGACGTCAACAAACACTAAACAGTGCTAGAGACGTCAACAAACACTAAACAGTGCTAGAGACGTCAACAAACACTAATCAGTGCTAGAGACGTCAACAAACACTAATGTATTTAATAATAGCCCCTTTACAGCTGCACTTTTAGAATTTAAAATTTATAATGGTAAATTTAGAAACGTACTTAATTAAAATGTAATGATATTTTTATAATTATTGACGAGTCTGTACAGGATCATTCCAAATGTTTAGGTTTAAGTAAATGTTCGTGAATGTGACTTACATGATAATAAACATTTTCTATTCTAATTTTTGTTGGGAGATGTATTGAGTTTTAACAAAAAATGTTTGTTTAAACATACAGAACTTGTGCTTAAATGGATGCAAGCTGATTACCAGAGAATATAGCGCCTAACTAAACCTGTCTTAGGCTTGATATTGCTCTCTCGTTTCGTTTCTATTAAAAGGACAGAGACAGCAATAGCAAAGCCAAAGTAGATTTCGTTAGGTGGTAGACCCGCCGATACCCTGTATACCTCTATATATGTATTTTTGAAACGAAGTCCCTTATGGCAGGCTTGGATAGAAGATTTTGCTGTGCGACCGTACTAAAACAAATGTGAGACAAAAAATCGGACAAGCAATATTGGAGAATAAATGTAATAGTTAAAAAAAAAAAAATTTAGTACCCACTAAAAATTACAAAAGTATCCCATTCAGCGAAGCATTTTACTAAATACATAGCATTGCATTACAAATAGCGTATCCGCCATCTTGGACGTCCACCATATTGGATTTAAGTCACGTGGCTATATTTTTTATGTTCCTGACAGCAAACCCTTTCATTTGATACGCAAATCATGGGGGTAGATTTCAAACATCCAGTCCGCCATCTTGGAGGCCTCCATATTGGATTTACAATGATGTTTTTTAGCTAGTCATGTATTGTCATCAGAACTCGGAGCGTGTGCAAAATTTCATCCTAATCGAAGACCGCGAAGTGGGTCAAATTAAGATTACAAGAT
The DNA here is from genome assembly GCA_017562165.1 of Ectropis grisescens. Lineage (NCBI taxonomy): Eukaryota > Metazoa > Arthropoda > Insecta > Lepidoptera > Geometridae > Ectropis > Ectropis grisescens. The sequence goes on from CM029774.1 coordinate 22,867,052, forward strand.
TTTCTTACATACATAGTTACACTCCGCGAGGCATAAGCTGAGCTCTGCATTTGTGTGCGTGTACATGGATAGTGTAGGTGTGACAACCGGCCTTAGGCGCGGCGCCATTCTGTCTCGCCGCGCTCCTGCCTGATTGGTGATCACTCACACTAATGCAAAGCTCAGCCTATACCTCGCGGACAAAATTTCAAGCTCCTGCCTGATTGGTGATCACTCACACTAATGCAAAGCTCAGCCTATACCTCGCGGACAAAATTTCAAGCTCCTGCCTGATTGGTGATCACTCACACTAATGCAAAGCTCAGCTTATACCTCGCGGAGTGTACAAGTGAAGATAATAATAAAAACGAGTTAAAAATAGCAATATGTTTGCACAAGCATCCTCACGGGGGTAAAAACCTTAAGAAAATAAAGGAAGTGACGTTTAAAAATACTGCTTAATTAATCTTTTTTTGTTGACAGGTACAATCTCACCCTGGGTCAACGCAGTGGAAAACGCACCAATGACGTCGTCACCGCGATAACTGACACAACTGGCGAAACCGGCCTTGAGACCAAAGGCAACTTCTTCCAGAAAACTACCGCAGACGTCGTCGGCGACTCCTATAGAGTTAGCAGAGTTACTATAGATTAGCTGTAGTAGAGGTATACATAAATGTATGCAAAAGTGTGGAATAATTTTATCATTTAGAATTATTTATGTGTTTTTCTTTGGTGTATCTCCGTCCAAATTGTATTTTGTATTTAACTAAAGATTGGTACAAATGGAGGTAGTAATAGGAGAAATTTTAAAACTGTTGAATTAATTATACATTAGTTTGATAATATGTACCTATCGGAGAAAAAGTACCTATACTCTTATCTCATGAAGGCACGCCAGCAAAATTTTTACTTTGTCGTCTGGGTGTTTCTATGTCTCATAAGTATGTATTTGTAATTGTTTAGATATTACATCAGCTAACTGGCTTCCATAGCAACATTTTGGCTTGATTTGAGGTTAGTCAATGTTGTGTGATTAATTGCCACCAATATTTATTCATTCAATGTAATTAGAATTTTGATTAAGTTAGGACAATGCACAGAGACAAATATTCTACTACAGTATTGTTTGTATTATGGACCCAGGTTCTTTCCTTTGTTATTTTGTATTATCATAGAGAAGTGGAAATTCTACGTCCTATTAAGGTGGAATCTACATGTTAAATGGGAAACTGTTTGTTATAGTAAGAGCTTTTATTATTAGTCGATTGACAAGACGAGCATATCGTATAATCCCCAGTGCAACAAATTTTTGACACGTATATAAATGTATGACCTACGCAGCGGGTAGCTGGTAGAAAATGCGCCTTATCATTAAGCTTTCCGTTTGTACATTATTTTTGTTATTGTGCAATGAATAAATAAAATGTAAAACATTTGCGACGAGTTCGAAAAACTTTTAAATGCGAAAATTGTCGGCGCTGCGCTGCTGCGTTTTTTCAATAGAACATTTGCATGTGTCAATAAAATATTAGTTTTTTTTTGTACTGGGGACTAGTACGCTTGATCGTAAAGAGGCGTTCTTGTTTTTGCCTTGTAATTTCTGTAGATAGACATAATCATGTAGTTGAAAAATTACCTCTGGTAGCAATTAATGTTTAAAGTTACAGTTTTGTTTTGGTTGTAAAATGTTTTAATAAATTACTTTATTTTGGTTTGATTTGTCGTTTTACTTAACACGTTCATTGCATTATGAGGTCGAACAAACCACATGCGTGGCTTCTCGCAGGTGCGGCAGTCAAAATTGCGTTCTCTCACTCTATGCGGGAGGCGATCATTTTAACATTTCTATGAGTATAAAAGAGATAAATATATAAATTTGCTTCTCTTACAAAGCCTAGCCTAATAGCTATGTTAAAGTAACATGAGGTCAAAGAAGCCTCAACCGCACTGAGTATTAATTAGTTACGTACAGTGCTGAGTGAGGTCTATCTGTCTCAAAAAATTGTAGGCCTCATAGCCGCACGAAGTGAGACGCGGGCGGCGGGGCACTCTCGCATCCTAGCTTAGTGACGTGATAAGTATCGATACGGAAGCACGCTGCTTACCCTCGACTATCTCGGATTTGTAATTTGTACAACATTCTACTAGTCAAGCTCTTTTATTGACTATTGTGGAATGTTTAGGTATTGAATATAAGTATATCGTATACCCATATTGAGGAATGACACACCCATACCTCAATATGGGTATCACATTTGATACCCATGTAGAGGGAGTAGTGAAAAAAGAAATGCAATTCGCCATTTTGTGGTGGCGGCCATCTTGGATTTGAATTTGTTATACTGTATAGTATTTTATTATTTCCCTTTCATTTGATACCCATATTGAGAATGGTTGTGAAGAAATATTTTGTGGAGGCGGCCATCTTGAATCGATATTAACCAAACATAGCTAAGAACATCCGCACGAATATTAACCTTCAAATAAAAAACCCTATCGAAATCAGCCCATCCGTTTGCGCTCTAAGGTGCCACAGACAGACACACACACAGACAGACAGACAGACAGACAGACGACATCGACGTCAAACTTATAACACCCATTTTTTTGTTAGGGTTTAAAAAGTTGTTAAACGAAAGCGGTGCATAGGTTGCTGCGAGAATTTAAGACTGTAAAATTTATTTTTAATAACTGACGTTAAATAGCTCACAGGCTGTAAAGAAACTAAAAAAATTGCTACTTTTTGTGTCCGATGTAATAAATCTTTCTGCCTGCCCTGTTTTAATCAAAAACATTTTGAGTAAATAAATTGGTTTAATATCGTAACTGCAATTCTCTTTTATTCCCAACTCTAGTTGAGGCGCTCATAGAACTGTCTTTCAGTGCGATGTGAGGCAGAATAGATGTCATTTTTTTTTTTTAATTTATTCAATATCTAAATGTCATAACTGTGGGCGAAGCAGGATTCAATTTTGATTCATCTTTAAGTTATTAATGGTAAAGTTTCAAGCAATTATTTTCACAATTATGTTTAAATATTGAAGGTGTTTTAGGAAACAATTTTGTGAGGCTTAAAAGATCCCAGACGCACTGGAAAGTTGGGCGACTTTGTCTCGAAAAGACCTCATACGCACTAGCTGAAAGCCTACGAAAAATGGTCTCGCAGTGACCGTGTTAAACTCACTTTAAGAATAATTTCATTATTGTGATTTTAAAAGGTATAGAGTAAGATTCCACGTATTTACACGTCACGTATTTTCTGATGAACGAAATGTGTACCATTGAATTGAGTTAGTACGTACTAAGAACACATGCTTACCCGCTAACTTGCTTAGACGGCCAATTTTGAGATATGAGGTACATAAGGTACATGAAAACATTTATGTACGAGATTCTGAGTTCAGCGTATGACCGGCCCCTTAGATCGGTCTGTCTTTTCGGAAAAAGCTTTAAAATAGTTGTCTGATAAAGATATATACAAATGGAGTATGAGAATTTAAGTGAAGTCAAGTCATTATTTTGGGAGTTTAAAAGCATCTGTTAAGCGAAACGGCCGGCCGACGGAAAGTGTCCGGGGGTATTGGGTCCTTATTATTAAAGATATTGCCTATAACATACGTGAAAATCAGTTATTAGAAAATACGTGAAGTAGTGTATCTTCTGGACCCCATATCTCAAAATTGGCCGTCTAAGCAAGGTAGCGGGTAAGCATATGTTCTTAGTACGTACGAACTCTACTCAATTTACGTATAAAGTACGTCCACATTTCGTTCATCAGAAAATACTTTTTTTTAAATTTAAATTTAGCTACTACACAGTCTCCGGGGTCCGTGACCTTTGTCATTTGTTTTCTTTTTACATGAATTTTGGATTAGGAGAAGAAAAGGAAATAGGGGGGAGTCACATTTCCATTCTAATTCTAGGCCTATTTTATTTTCTAAGCCGCCTCCTCCCGGCTCAGCGCCTCCACCACGACTGCATTTCTGTCTTTGATGGCCATCTGCAAATTGAACTCTCGGATGGTCTTCAGTGTTGCAGCCAACGCTCGCCGTACGAACAGACCGATGGCGTCGTCGGTGTCGTCAGCGTAGTACGTGAAGTCCCTTGTGTGCCGTGAGATTGCGACGACCGCATGGGGCATGCTCTCGTGCAGCTTCATGTTTGCCTTAGTTTTGATTACGATTACCGACTCGTATGTCACACGACACGACCCGACCTTACAGTCCCTGTAAGGATAGTGCACGCGCGGCCAAAACGGCGCGGCGGTCAAAAACAAGAACGCCTCTTTACGATCAAGCGTACTAGTCCCCAGTACAAAAAAAACTAATATTTTATTGACACATGCAAATGTTCTATTGAAAAAACGCAGCAGCGCAGCGCCGACAATTTTCGCATGATAAAGTTTTTCGAACTTGTCGCAAATGTTTTACATTTTATTTATTCATTGCACAATAACAAAAATAATGTACAAAGGGAAAGCTTAATGCTAGGGCGCATTATCTACCAGCTACCCGCTGAGTAGGTCATACATTTATATATGTGTCAAAAATTTGCACTGGGGATTATACGATATGCTATCTATCCTTGAAAAAGACCGCCGGACGTGGCTGACACTTAAGTCGGACTAGACTAGACTGTACATCACGTGAGATACCCGTATATTCATTTCAAATGAAGTAAAAAGATGAAAAGGGCTACGGTGAAAAAAGCGGGAAATTTAATGGGCTCGTGTCACCGACATTCTAAAGTACGGTGGGAATTGGCGCGGTGGCGGTCACTATCGTGCGTTCGTTCGTGGGTTTGAATCCTGCTTGTATCTAGGACTATTTTTCCAAGTACAGTTAAGTTTGTCATCACCGCCGGCTTCAACATCGTGAGGAAACCGACTTGTGTAAAAAAATACAGCTTACATCATGCCATCCCCACTTGGCCAGCTCCGACTCACGCCTCATAGCCCATACAGACTCATACCGGGCGGTCTCCTAGAGGCTCTCGCACGAGACTTGACGAGTGGAGGCTGCATGAGTGCTAGCAAAGACAATTACCCATTTGACTGATCGTACGACTGCCTCTTCTTAGCGTTTTATAAGTATAATTGCACTATACCTGTTGCAAGTTCGGTCAGTCAAGCTTTTGATTTCGACCGAAAGAGTGCTGGCAAAAAAAACCGTAAAAAATATAAAACGTGGGTTCCTGCTTAGTGAAATGGTGCGGAAAGAATAGCAGGACATCCAGCTTTACAAAGGACGGTATATCATTTCACAAGTTATTTATTTAATGCATTAATTAGAAAAACAATCAATCAATAAAATTAAAACGAACATTAAAAAAAAAAACGAAATGGGAACCCGTTGATGTCTTTCGTTGCATCCTGCTCTGTCCTTAGAAGTTGCATAACTCTATCTCGTTTTGTCCGATCATTGGTTGAGAGTAGTGCCACGTGATACGGGTATTCGGCTTATTACAGCGCGGCTATTTACCTCGTCCTGCGCCCCCGCTGGTGACTTATAAATTTAAGCAAAACTCGTTTCATGGCCGATCAACAGGCTTTTTAATCTGTGAGTGCTAGCCATCCACCACACTCTGAATCTTTGTTCATTCAGTTGCCCCTCACGTCTACTACAAGATGGACATGGTTGATTAAAAAAGGGACTGGGACCCTTCCTGTTCCAATTCATACTCCAAAACAACTTCATGCTGAATGAAACATTACGTTTGCGTAATATTCCTCACCGAACATATCTCACTTATATAGCACAACCGATTAGAAGCCAGACATTAATAGGAAATGTATTCCTCTTTCTACGATAGAAGATGAAGAATCAGATGACATATCAATACAAAGCTAGAAATGAAATGAAGAAGACTTATCAGCTGACTATTATTTTTATCATTGTATAAATTCAGATCAGTACAAATTATTATTTTGCCAGACATGTTGCATGCCTCTTGAAGAGGTCAGTTTGTATGGGTCAGCTTTAAAAAATTTTTTTGTACATTATTATCTTATCTATATCTAATCTTACCTGCAAAAGGAAAAAGGTTTTTTGAATTAGTGTTTATATTGGTAATAGCTGCATGTTCCTGGGCTGTAATGAGCAGGCATGTTTCTTACCATCATGGTATAGACTGTACCATAAAAAAGTTGAGACTGGGCACTTTACATAGTTATTCGAAGAAATCTAAGCGTTTACAAGTTGAGGGTCAATAAAGCAACAAAGGCCTCCTTTGTAACCGGATTAGGGTTCGTCATAAACAACTGTTATTATAGTTCAGAGCGTTCGGAGGATGGCTACTGGTCGATAACAACTTTATAGCGAGCCTGAGATGTATTCGATGGTGGATGTGAAATGTAGTGCACCCAAAAATTTATTGAAAATATATATTTGTTATCTTAGCCTTTTTTAGAGAGCTATTTGTGTTGTTACTGTGTAGAGTGACAAGACGAGAAGAACATATGCCCGATGGTAAGCAACACGCCTGCACATAACAGCACAGGGACACGCAACTATTGGAGCATGAAGAGTCCAAATGAAATCGGTATCGGTACCGGTGCCGAAGCGCAGTGTACCTATCAAATTTCTATAAATTTTTCAATTGAGAACTATTTTTAACCGACTTCCAAAAAGGAGATGGTTATAAATTTAAATTTAAAACTCCCGTACCGATTTAGAAATGTATTTTAATGTTCGGTTGCTTCCCGTATATTCCCATATAAATCTTATCGAAATCGGTCAAGTGGTTTTTGAAATATGAACCAAAAACAAAAATTTCAATACAATTTTCTGGATGACGTAACTGTAGATTTTACAAAACTTATGAAACTCGATCCTGTCAATACGAAATTGTGTAAATGCATTAATAAAAAATTGTTTTGCACTAAAAAGCAACTTAATTTTTTGTGCGAAAATAAACTATTTTCGCACAAAAAATTAAACCGACTTCAAAACTACAAATAGGCACTCAAAAAGGAAAAATAAATTAAAATCATTATTATAAGCGCTATTCACTCATGTATTTGAAGTTGGTGCCAGCCAAGTCTAACAGGTAGTGGATAAATACTACCAATACCACTACCTATTAGATTTGGCTGGCACCGACTTCAAATACATGAACGAATAGCGCTTATAATAATGATTTTTATTAATTTTTCGCTTTTGAGTGCCTATTTGTAGTTTTAAAGTCGGTTTAATTTTTTGGACGAAAATAGTTTATGATACGTTTTATTTTCATTTGATATTCGGAACAGGTCTCATTATCATTATCCCGTCGAGTATTCGTCCAACTTTTTGTTTACGAGGTTAGTATATTCCGCTGTTAAGATAGTTATGTTCTTTGAAGACCGTCTAATTTCGTTAGGACTGGTCTGCGGTTAGCGGGGGAGAGGGGGGTCGGCGGTAGAGAACTAGGAGAGGTGGGAGGGGAGGGATCTGTCTAGGGTTAGATTAATTTCTAATTCGAATGCTTGGTTAAATATAAATAATAAACACTGGTTAAAATTAGCCAAACAGCGCCATGTAGCGCCAAACTAAACAATGCTTGCGCAGCCAGCTTCACGCCAGATAGATAGCTTATTAATCTTATTAATTATTAATCTTAATAATCCCAGCCACAAAATATTATTAATGTCAAAGTTCAAATTTTAGATGTTTGTTGCTCGATCACTTTAGAACATCTGAAAGGATCGTTAAAATTTTACCACAGATTATAGTCACACATATATGTGTCGCAGCCGGATCGTATAATCCGCTGTATTACAATACGGCTAGCCGTTTTGAAAAACAGGGCCGTTTGTTAATGCGGCGGTTCAACGATTAGCCGCATTGTCATTGCGATACGTTCTTCAATACGGCGGCCAACGTTTAGCCGCATTGTACTACTGCTTAAATTGTAGGGTGACCATACTTACAAAATAAACTATGAAAATTAATTGTATTAGGTAATCATAAAAAGCTGACAGATTATTTCTTGCCATATTCTTAAACTTTTTTTTTAAACATCATACTTCTCAGATAAAACTTGAAAGCTCCTAACTTGATATTGGTGATGGTACACCTAAGAAATATGGTGTACTTAGACCAGGGTTATCATTGAGATTTGACTCCGGGTGGGCTCCCGCCAGAAGCTCTGCGGTCAGCCCTAAGTGTCGCTTCTCCATACTCTCGCTCCACTCAGGACCTCCCTTGAGCTTCTAGCTCCCGCATTTTTTATATACACTCTAGTAGCGACAAGACTAGGTGGAGTAGGGGTGCTCCGAGTCGGATCTGGGCCCTTCCTAACCTACCCGGTCCGATTTAGTCTTGGCAAGGTGGACGGTGGTAAACCACCCCAATAATATTGTGTAGGATTCCGCCGAACACCAGAATCCACAGTCACCTTAGCAATTTAGCAACACACGTACTGTTTTCAACGCCATATTGTTGTTATGTCAGACAGCGCCATGAGTGTTAAGAATCGGAACTAAAAATTGTCAAAGCGGCGGCTAATCTTTCGCTTTATTACATTGCGGCTAGCCGTTTTGAATGACGTATGGCGTCGAATACATTCCGGCTGTTTTTCAATCAGCCGCTTTCAATCTGGCTAATCGTCAAACCGCCGCTTTACAAAACGGCCCTGGTTTTCAAAACGGCTAGCCGTAATGAAATACAGCGGATTATACGATCCGGCTGCGACATATGCATAGGTAAACACCCCTCTAAATGTTTTTACTGCTGGGACTCGGGGTCTTCTCTCATAAGGAGAGAGTCAAGACCATAATCCACCACGCTGGCCCCGCGTGGGTTGGTGAATGACCTCGACAGATTTTAGGTACATGTCAGTTTCCTCACGATGTTTTCCTTCACTGTTTTTAAGCCAGCAGCATTATGCGCATGACTTCGAAAACGCTGTGGAGCGAGTAGGATTTGAGCTCCCGACTAGACAAACCGTAACTTAGATCAAACTCTGGGATAGCAAATAGATTATTTTTTGTCCCAGGAAAATTGAAAAAAGGAACTACGTGTGTAAAGTTTCAGGGCGCTGCTAGTTGTGCTATATAAGTAAGTGTTGTTTTATATTTCATTTTTGTAGTTTTTTATATTTCTATCGGCAGTCAATGATTGCCAATTTTTTTACCCCGACCAAAAAAGGGATGTTATAAGTTTGACGCCGATGTCTGCCTGTGGCACCGTACAGCTCATACGGATGGACCGATTTCGATACGTTTTTTATTTAAATTTCAATTTCCATGCGGATATTCTTAGCTACGAGTATGTTTGGTTAATATCGATTTAAGATGGTCGCCTCCACAAAATGGCGGACAAAATAGTTCTGCATAACTCCTCAATATGAATATCAAATAAAAGGGCTTGACTAGTACAATATTAGACACTATGACAAACTTATAACTCAAGATGGCCGCCGCCACAAAATGGCGAATTTTTTTTTCACTAGTTTCTCCCTCAATATCAGTATATGTATCATATGAGAGGGCTTGACTAGTGGACAGAGTGTTTGGCAGATTACAAATCCGAGATAGTCGGGGTTAAATCAAAAAAAATAATTTTGTTCTTGTTAATACCCTTGTTGCGTAACTGTGTATATCTGGCGCAGCTCGATTAGGTAACCTGGTTCGGGAGGTAGGTACAGACGGAACCAATTACGGGCGAACCAGAGGAAGGCGACAGATCCGTTTAAATCTGCTCTCGTGCTGACAAATACCAGATTTTATATTCATAGAGGTGCGTTCACTGCGTGTTTTCCATTATCTTATAAGATAATTTATTTCATCTGAGAAAAATAAACAATTTAAAATTTAATTCACAAAATTTCACTAGAAACTATCACTAAATCGTCCAGATAAATATATAAACGAAAGGAAATGTTAGCTTTTTGTTGATATTTCTAAAACTGCTGCACCGATTGCGTAAAACTTAAATGGACCACTTTTGAACTGTCCATCTGTCCAACTATCTGAACTGAACCATCAAAATCAATTCACGATTGGCAAGCTATCGCGTAGCATACTTAAAAAAAAAAACATTTGTAATTCGTGACGACCCTTGTGTTATGATAAAGTATGGCTCTCATTCAATTCAATTTATTTCTTCGAACCATTATTTTACAAAGAAAACTTGGTAACGTCAATTACAAAATAATAATAAAACAGTTTAAATACATAAACAAGTGACAATATTTAACAGTAAGCGGCTGTAAAGAGGCCTTGTCCAACGGATTCAGTAAATTACCTAAATCCTTTGTCAGAAGCTTTGTAAAATAGCAAAAAAAATAATAATTGTAATCTTAAATTTTAAATTACGATGTTAAAATACTCTTAATAATTTGGTAGTTACATTTGTGACACACTTTTTTGCCATACATTTTTGTCCTTAATAAAATCATCAATATTATAATAGGCTTTATCCATTAAATAGGTCTTTACAATATTTTTGAACCTTTTTTCATTGAGACCTGCCAACTGATCTGGTATGACATTATAGAAGCGAACACTGTTTCCTATAAAAGAATTACATGTTTTTTGTAGTCTACACTTGGGAATTACCAATTTGTCTTTGTAGTGTGCCTTAGGGTTTTTATCTGACACTTTACCAATGCTTTCCCTATTCTTCATTCCTCATTCTTCAATCCTAATATTCATGCCCGAAAAGTAAGCGTATTCGTGGTGAATCAATTTCAAAGTGGAAATCCAATGTCAGCCGGTATCTGGTAGCCGATAGCCGGTCCCACTGCTGGGAGCTTACCCCTCTTACACTACCGATGCCTATCTTTAACCAAAATCACCCATTCCATTGTGCGCGTACCTTTATAATTCAACCTTATCCCGCGGGTTTTATGAAATTAAGTCTAATAAAAAAAGCCTTTTGACGAACTTTGGATGGAAAAGCAATATTATTTATGAAAGTAAATTGTCTGGTCTTGGTAGGGTTGACAAATCTGTATAGTCAGACTATTTGTACTTAGCTGAAAACTTGCATTCCATTCACCTTCATGAAAAACTAATGTTTTTAATGTAACGATCAGTCAGACTACAGACTGAAATATCACAAAGGCTACTTTCTAGCTCGAAAAAATAACGTGAATAGGATCCACGCTGTACGAGGGATCTTCTGGGAAGACGAAGCGGAGGTCTGATACTTGGCCAGAGAAAAGTATCAACCAAATTACTTTCCTAAGTCTTTCCAACTCTACCCTATGTCCGAACTCCTACCCATACTGCTCGAAGGACGAGAAGCACGCAGAGAATTTCCCACCATGGCCAAAATTAGCGGTCAGTTGACAAGAACCCCCCAGGGATTGGGAGGTTGTTGATTGATCGCCGGGGTACATCATGAGGAGTTTTCCGAACCACACGCCCCACAGGCGCACGTCCTATCAGTCCTACCAATGTCTAACGCCAGAATGAGAGGTTCTCTCTTTCCACTTGTATTTAAAATCGTAAGTATCCATACCTTTTACTAATACTATAAATGTAATGTTTGTTGCTCAATCACGTCATAACGGACGAATGGATCGAGTTGAAATTTGGAACCCAGTTAGATTATAGTCTGGAAAACACATATCCAACTTTTTGTCCCGCGAAAATAACGGGAACGGGAACTACTCGAGTGAAACCGTGCGGCGCTGCTAGTTCATATATATATTTAATATCAAATGCCTACGATTGTTCACCATCAACCTTCAGGTCTACTACGATTATATATATATCGAATGCCCACGATGGATCACCATCAACCTTGTTGTCGGTCGATGAATGAAACGCCCGATATCAACCGACCGATTGTGTTTCGTGGTATACTTTTACTAAATAAATCGGCCCTGCTTGTTGTATACAATCCCACTTTTACTGGGATTCCCACTGCTGGGACTCGGGGCTTATCTTATATAGAGAGTCAAGACCATCATCCACAACACGCTAGGCCAGTGCGGGTTGATGAATGGAACCAATTCAAAGAAACTTATTCACTCTTCAGTTGAAGGCAAAATTGTATAGATATAAAGGTTAAAATAAATAAATCTATACCAATATTATAAAGCTGAAGAGTTTGTTTGTGCCTTTCGTGTTTCGTTAAGATTGCGTCATTGAATATCACAGATTACATACCTCTTGAATATAAAACCTTTGCTAATCAATTTTTTTTTCTAAATCTGAGTTGGTACAACCAAGTTCCGACAGGTGGCGTAGCAGGTAGCTAAAGAGGTGTTTTGTTTAAAAGCGATATTCTCAGGAATGACTGAACCGATTTCCGACATTCTTTCACCGTTGTATATGTACGGGATCCTGATGAGTACTATAACTATAATGTACCACGGGCAACGCCGGGGCAGACATCTAGTACTAAATATAAATAGTGACTACAATTCACACACATCACCAACTGCCCCAAATTAAGGAAAGCTTGTACTATGGCGGCCAGATAGCTGATATAATACTTATATAGTTTTAAATGCTTACGAGTATTATACATAGAACACCCAGACACAGTACAAACATTTGAATTCATCACACAAATATTTGCACTGGGTCGGAATCGCACCCACGACCCTCTGCTTAGCAGGTAGAGTCACCACCCACTAAGCCACGAGGCCAGTCGATAGTTGTCACACTAATAGTTATTTGGTAAAAGATCGAACAAGCTCCTTGGCTTAGTTCAACCGTTCTGCTTAACCCTGTTCAGGGAACACTTGAAATTCGCCAACCCTTGCCCTCGGGCCCCTCAGAATGTATAAAGTAAGTAAAAGTAACGAGAACTTGCCCTCGTTCTAGTTAATTTCTATTTGTGCTCTTACTTTTTATAACCATTTTCTTCTAGACAATTTTAATTTTATTGCTTTTTTCTTCCTCCTTTCTGAGATTCGTTTGGTTTTAGTACTTACCTACAAATGTGACTTGTTGATTTAGGGCAGCAATTTGGAATATTTTGAAAACAATTTACTACTTTAAGTACTAACAGCCTGTTTTAGAAATGGTTTTGACTGTTTGTTTTAAAATAATACAAATGTTTATGAGTCCACAAAACCCACTATGAGATGTGTGAAATCTAAACGGTAGATTATTTATTACTTGTTATTATGAAACGTATTGTTTGTATACTTTGTCAATGTTTACAGTAAGAACTGCTGTTATTTTGTCTAGTAGGTACAGTCGATTCAGTATGGAAATCGATCGATTATGACATCAAACGAACTCAAAGAGATATACATTCTGTGACTAAATATCGGGAATTTGTCAATAAAACAAAAAAAAATTGGTTGCCTGTAAAGTCGGTATACGGGCGAAAGTTTTACGTGACAACGACTTTGAGTGGTAAAATAATTTTACGGAAGGGACGCGTGCCTTTCACTTTTTATGTCTGTCTCTCTCGCTCTTAGGCGGGCTAACCATGCCCGAGTGGAAGGGACTCACTCGCTCTCGTGAGCGCATAACGTGAGCGGAGCGTAACGCAGTTTCTTGAAGTGTTATAAGACGTTGTCACGTCAAAATACAAATTATTCATCTAAATTTATTTTATCGCCTTCAAAGTAGGCCCCATCGCTTAATACACAACATCTCCAATGCTTCTTCGACCGCGAGTCTCCATACATTTTCATAGGTTATTTGCGGTATGGCCTTTAGCTCATTCAGCGAATTTTCTAATTAATATACATTTATCGACTCAAACGTTTTCCTCGAAGTGGTAATTTTAACTTGGGAAATAAAAAGTCAGTGTCGGAGCCATATCAGGTGAATACGGTGCTTGGTCGGGAACTTTGTTGAATTTTTCAACTTTAACACTCTTTCACTATAATGGCTGTGTGTGATGTAGCATTATCATGGTGCAGCATCCATGAGTTGTGTTGACACAAATCTGGACGCTTTCGGCGGATACTCTCACGCAAACGCTTCATGACGCCTAAACAATATTTTTTATTCACTGTTTCTCCTCTCTGGAAGGAATTCGGAGTGAACCACACCACGGTAGTAAAAAAAAGTGTCAGCATTATCACTTATTTTGGAGCGACTTTGCCGCGGTTTTTTGGTTTCGGCTCGTGTTCGAGACGCCATTCTGAAGACTGTTTATTTGTTTGCATGTCGTACTCATAAACCCATGTCTCGTCGCCAGTTATTATACGTTTCATAAAGGTCGGATCCGTAGAAGCTCGGGAAACCATGTCTTCAGCGACATGCTTTCGCTGCGCTTTTGAACAAAATTGAGCTCTTTTGGAACTAGTCGAGCGGCGACGCGTTTCATGCCTAAAATGTCAATGAGATTGTTGTGGACGGGCTTAAAAGATATATTCACCTCACTAGCCAACTCTCTCATACGTCGATTTTCGAGCACTAGCTTTTTGATTCTGTCGATGTTTCCTTTGGTCGTAGCGGTTGAAGGTCTACCAGAACGAGGCAAGTCTACTACTACTTCTTTTACTTTTTTAAGAGCCTTATACCATTCATAAGCCCTTGTTTTCGATATACACGATTCGCCGTAGGTATTTCGCAACATTTTTAGTGATTCACCACATGAAATATCATTCGAAAGACAAAAGTTAAGGCACACTCTTTGTTCAACAATATTTTCCATTGTGAAAATCGCCGAGAACTCAAAACTATGACCAACAAAAAATGTAGTTTAAAACAAATTAAATGACAGATCCCGCTCATACTTTACGCGCTAAATCAGTACAGTGCTACCAACATGCAGTAAAAAAAATAGAACGACCTCTTTTACACGGGTCTTTTTATTGACATATTCCCGATACTTTTTACACAGAGTAGTATATAAATATAGAACTCAATTGAGCTTAGTACCTATGTAGCCCTTATAGGTAAGTCTACTTAACATCAAGCAATCACGTTTGCTTAAAACTTACAACAACAGTATTAAGTATTACTTTATGTAGCGTTCGATCTAATAACGGGTTTCTTAAAAGAAAGTTTATGTTTATTTACCCTGCGTGAACGCAACGAATCCGAGGGGTGCGGGGATTATGGCCATCGCGGTAGCGTCGCTCTTGGGAATCCAGTCACTATCACGTCACGTCACGTCACTATGGAGCGTTTGTCGGGACCAGATCGTACGTAGTGCGTGCGAGAGTTTTACAAAAACGTTGATTCAGCGACTGTACCGCGCAGAAGATTCTGCAGTATTCGAGGTTTTCGCTCATTTTCATCTTAATTGACACGTAAATAAGCAGAATTAACACTACCGGAGTGCAACGAATGCGAAACGCAAGCAGAGAACCCCTTCATTCGCCAAAAGTGACCGTTTGGGTTGCGATGCACTAGTAATTATCGGACCTTACTTTTTTGAAGACGAAAGGGGAACGTCGTGCTATGAATTCTGAGCGTTATGTGGAGATGTTAATGTAAGACAAATTCTTGGTCTGCAAAACTGTCCAGGCTATAACCAAAGAACAAGGTTCCAGCAGGACAGAACAACATCACAGATGTCTACTATGTCTCTGCCACGAGTTCGTGAAATTTTCTCAGCCAAATTGATCTCCAGGGGAGGTGACATAAATTGGCCTGCATGTAGTCCTGATTCAATCCCTATGGGGGATGGGGGGGGGGGGGTATCTTAAATCTAAAGCTTACGCTAATAAACCGACTTCCCTGGGGCGTCACGTGGGCAGCCATCATTGAGTCCACCAGACCTGCCGAGCCGTAATACACAATTTTAATGTTCGCTTAAATGAGTGCCGCGAAAGCGAGGTTCTAAATTGGAAGATATTATTTTTAAGACATATACTCCCAAATTGTGTATTTTAATAATTAACAAACATTTTCTTCATGTACTGCTGACTGTTTTTTTTTAATCGGGCTACAAATAGAGACGATCTTCTTAGCATTCCATGGATTCACCGTGCGGGTGCCGGGTCCATCGTGTGGCAGAGAGAGAAAACCCGAGTAGATCCCGAGACTAGTGACTCGTGCGTCGGTTTAAGGGGCCCCTTTCTGATGTACATCAACACTCACCTTCACTACTCACTCACCTTCACTGTAAACTTATTTAACACGTAATATTTTTGTAGCGGTGCTTATTACTAATGAGATTGTTAAATTACACGCCATACATAGACTAGCACTGCACTGAGTTTGTCACTCAGTGATATTACATGTTTAATCCCGTTTGATTTTAATTAAGAACAAAATAAAATAAATTTCTCTTTTCTTCTTTCATTTATACTTATAGTACAAATTAACGAGACGAGCAGGACATGTGATAATAGCACAACAAGACGAAACTATTGGAACACGCAGAACTTAGATCATTACCTAGCACTGCACTGCGCTCGTCACCGTATAATAATATTTTTTATCTCTTTGTCCTGTTATTTCTCTGGAAACATTGTTCTGCAAACCGGCACATAATGTCTGCACATTACTGCTAGGTAGTAAACGCAGGAGTAACAACAAGCACACACACATGTCCACGTGAGCGGGGTATCAGCGCAGACGCACGTGTCGGCAAATAGATGGATAATGGTGGTCCACCGCGCGACCCGACCTTGGCCGGGACATCGAGACACGGTACCGTCGGCACCACAACGTCTCAATAGGCATCACGACTAAACAAATGTGGCCTTAAGACTCTACAGCAGAAGTCAAAACCAAAATAAGAAATAACTATTAAAAACTGTTGAATAATTTTAATAATGAAAAATAAAAACGATTAAGGTTGCGGTTCGCGCGGAGACCGCGACGGGAGACCGCGACCGGAGACCGCGACAGGCACTTGACATTATGGAGTTGTATGGGCCAGTTCGCGCCAAGACCGCGACACGAGACCGAGACACGTGTAGCGAGACATGTGTCGCGGTCCCTACCACGACATACTCAACGCGGCTTAAGAAGTTCTAACTTAATTTTTTTGAAGTGAACACTTTTTTCGGCACACCATATACAGATTTTTGGTGGGCTCTAGCTTCAAGCTCAACCGTAGCGCTCGTGAATAAAATAAATCTTCGGGTTTAATCGGGACCATGGCCCTCGCCATGGCCATGGTTAGAAGCATGACCCTCTAGCCTAGATAACCTAGAATACTTATTAGACAAAATTGTTTGGAAGATTTATTCCAGACTAGCAAGCGGCCTCCGGTTTCACCCGCGTAGTTTTCAAAGTGAGCCATCAAATTCTGAATTATAAGTTTTCACTACCGGAAGTCTGACTGCCAATTTTTGCTTTATAGTAAAGAGTGACGAGACGAACAGGACATCTGCCTGATCAACATGGCTGCCCATATCAGCACAGTGACACGCAGCTATTGGAACATGAAGCGTGTGTTGGTATTCTTGTTTCTCGCAGACTGTACGTAGTGTGTCATTGCAAATTGGTCTTGACGCACAATGCACCTTGTTAACTAACGCTTGGTACGGCCGGAGGCAACGGAAAGGTTGTAAACAAATCTTGGACCTAGAAACATCAACAGACCTAACACCTATAAAGTTTCGATCCCTTTTTTATCCTACTAATATTATAAATGCGAAAGTTTGGATCCTTCATGCTCAATCACGTCAGAAAGGCTGACTGAGTCAGAATTTCGAACATAGTTACATTGTAGTCTCGAATAGCATGTAGGCTTTTTTGTTAAAATTCAATTTGTTAGTTATCAAAAGGATGGCCCCGATAATTTACAATCACCAACCAATTAATTGATAAAAATTAGAGAAAACACATCTCTTCAAGAACAGATTGAAATGTTTCCTACTAGAGAAGGCGAATTCAGGAATATCTGGCAGATAAGTTTGAAAATTGTCATTAACCGACTTCCAAAAAAAAGGAGGAGGTTATCAATTCGACCCCTATGTTTTTTTTATTTTATGGATGTTACCTGATTTCTCGGGAACCTCTGCACCGATTTAAAAATTTCTTTTTGTGTTCGGATGGGTATGCTTCCTAATGGTCCCATATAAATCTTTTCGAAATCGGTCAAGTGGTTTTTGAAATATGAACCAAAAACTAAAATTTGCTTACAATTTTCTGGATGACATAGTTGTAGATTTCACAAAAGTTATGAAGCTCGACCCTGTCAATACAAAGTTTTGTAAATGCTTTAATAAAAACTTGTTTTTAGCCCCCGACCAAAAACGGGGTGTGTGACGTCGATGTCTGTCTGTCTGTCTATCTGTCTGCTGTGGCACCGTAGTAGAGCTCAAACGGATTGGCCGATTTCGATGCGGTTTTTTTATTTCAAGGTTAATACCCTAGCGAATGTTCTTAGCTATGTCTGGTTAATGGCGATTCAAGATGGCCGCCTTCACAAAATGGCGGACAAAATATTTCTTCACAACCTACCTCAATATGGGTATCAAATGAAAGGGCTTGACTAGTAGGACGCTATAACAAATTTCAAATCCAAGATGGCCGCTACCACGAAATGCCGAAATACATATATTTTTTCACAACTCCCTTAATATGGGTATCAAATGAAAGGGCTTGACTAGTAGAATGTTGTACAGATAACAAATCCGAGGTAGTCAGGGGCTAATCAAAATTTTTAATTTAGTTCTTGTACACTAAAAAGGGTAAAATAAACTATTTTCGTACAAAACATTAAACCGACTTCAAAACCACAAATAGGTAAAAAGTGAAAAATAAACTAAAATCATTATTATAAGCGCTACTCAATCATCTATTTGAAGTCGGTGCCAGCCAAATCTAACAGGTAGGTAACCTTTATGGATTTGCGGTGCATGATTTGTATTGATTGGTATTGACACAATGCTTAAATTATGTCGGTATTATTTTGATTTTGATGGATGCCCTCTAAATTTTTAATGATTTGTTTCGAATATATACCGAAAGGTTGATTATGAAGTTTTGTATACATATTTTAAGATCCTTTTGTACCCATTTTAGCAAATAAAGATATATGAATATGAATAGGATTTTATAAAATCTTTCATCCCCCTGTTTAACCCTCTTAGGAGTTGATTTTCGCAAAACCCCGTCTTAGTGAGCGCATACGTGCTAAAAGGCACCATGCAAACACTTCAAAGTCCTAGCATTTGTAGTATGTATATACATATATAGATAGGTCATCATAATCATAAGCAGCCAAACTAAATGCTCTCTCTGCTGGGACTCTGGGCGTTCTCTCGCAAGAAGAGAGTCAAGGCCATAATCCACCACGCTGGCCCAGCGCGGGTCGGTGAATGACACATGACCTCGAAAGATTCTAGATACATGTCGGTTTCCTCACGATGTTTTCCTTCACCGTTTTAAGTTAGTGGCGTTAGCGGCATATAGATAGGCTATTCAGTGCAAAAATCAATCAATTCTTCACCAAAACGTACAAATATAGCGAACTTTACAGAAAATAAATATACCTTTACAAAAAACCTTTAAATTCTTAAACAAATACTAAGCGTGGTTGAGCTTGTCATTTGTTTTTGCTGTGTATTATCCTTCTGCAATAACTTTGTTCATAGAGGCAGTATCAAAAAGGGCCCAATCTTGTAATAACTCATTATTTTTCAGTTACAATTATGGCCCAAACTAATAACTACAATATGCCGTAAATAAGATAATAATGACAGGTGTAATGAAGTTGTTACGAAAAGAAGTGATCATAAAAATAACACATTGCTTAGTGGCAGCCGACACGCAACGTTCAACACGTAACGTTTGGGTATCGCGGGGCTTCTCGTTGCAATGTACAAAGTATTAGTTTACTTTAAGTAAGCTCGCTCCGTCGTAGACCGCATCGTTGCTTAACATCAGGCGAGATAGCTACCGTAAAAATATATAATAGTTAAAAAAATCCTCAAGACTTCTACGGTCTAAAAACTGTAAAATTGTTCACTAAAGTTTTTAACAATGATATATTTGCAGTTGACCGGGGCGTCGCCTGATGTTAAGTGATGATGCGGTCTATGATAGAGCGTGCTTACCTAGAAGAAACCGGCTTTAAAACGCCAAGATTGTAACCATTAGCAGTCGAGTCGAGTCGAGTCTTTGGCATGTCAAATGTTATGACTTTCGAGATACGAACCGTCCGATGAGTTGGTATCAGATCAATTGGATACACACTCTCAGAAATAAATATTTGATAAAATCACCAATAAGCTATCAACTTTACGGCGACGTCCAAGACTTTGTATTTTTTTAGCGTGTTTTTAGTATCAACAGTTTGTCCTAACGGACGTGCAACATATGATAGTTGTACCTTATAATTAAGGTGATAATTAGGTAGATAATAGTTAAGTGAGTAAATAGGCACTTAGTGAGTACATAGGTACTTAGTGAGTATATAGGCACTCAGTGAGTACATGGGCACTTTTCTTACTATCTTTTAAACATCTTCACAAAACAAATTATTAAATTCAGGCTTAGTACTAAATACATTTTACAAAGTAGGTAAAATCATCAATAACAAATTACAGTTATATTAGTCTTCTAAATACTTATTTTTAATGTGATTAGCTGCAGTAAATGTATAATATTCTTCCAAGTCGTAAAAAGTTTTATCATTGAGCCAAATTAAATCTGGAATTATTTGACACAGAGGAAGTAATCACTTTATTTGACATTAGTGCCGTCAATATTGCATAGAAGTATGACATAAAAAGTATGACATATTAACTTTACGCTTTCAAAGGCACGATACTCTCTTCAAGGATAGAGGCAAGACCTTAATGTGGCAGGAAGGCGGATTTATTCGAAAGACGTCTTTCTTGAACATGCCGGTCATCACAATGTTTTGAAGAAAAAGTGAAGTCAAACTTGTACTTGATAAGTCGTAAGTCATTTATTGATATCATTTAAGTTACATGTAAATTTTACACATTTTTGTATTACTATTTCCTAATTCAATAATGTGCAATTGATTCAATTATTCATAAAAATTACGAAATAAATCATTAGTCAGCAGGACACATACAACAACATAAATTACAATGAAATGTCACAGAATAAAAATAATAAATACGTATTTTAATTTACTTTGACGTCGGTCAGATCAGAATACTTGTAAAGTACCTGTTCGATAAGCCAATTTTTTAGTTTGAGATAAAATACTTATATGTGTAATCGGGTGTTCTAGCTAAGCCAACATGGCTGTATTGGTGCGTTCCTCTGGAGACATTAGTGTCCTCGTTAGGCACAGAGGCAGGCCAACCAAGGGGTTTCAGTAGGTACCTCAGATGTATCCCAATGCAGCTGATTTTCTTACGAAGATGAGGATTATATGAGATAGATGAGGATGATATGCATAAAAGCGTTTATAATATGTTTTTTGGTCTAGAAATGTAATCCAATATGCATAAAAGCGTTTATAATATGACTAGATGCCCACCCGGCTTCGCCCGTGGTACATATATAGCACTCAGCGGGATCCCATACTGTGAATGACTGAAATCGGTTCAGTCATTCCTGAGAATGTCGCTTTCAAACAAAAAAACCTCTTCAGCTACCTGCTACACCACCTGTCGGAAATTGGTGGTACCAACTCAGATTTAGAAACTAATTTGATTAGCAAAGCGAGGTGTTTAATCTGTGAGCAAAGGTGAGATATGTAATCTGTGGCAAAGGTTTATATTCAATGACGCAATCTTAGACACATTCTGTCATGTGTCATGTCAAAGCACGAAACGTACGAAAACTCTCAAAAAGTTGTGAGGCTAAACCACAATAAAAGCCATAAACCAACCAAACTCTCAAAAAAGGAATATTTTTTCCCGAATTTGTTACATTCTTGATTCATGCTCCGCTTCTATTAATAGTAGCGTTATGGTCTGTAGCCTATAGCCTTCCTCGATAAATGGACTATCCAATAGAAAAAGAATCTTTCAATTCGGACCAGTACTTCCCGAGATCCTAGCGTTCAAACAAACAAACTCTTCAGCTTTATAATATTAGTATAGATATAGATTTTTTTGGTCTAGACTAGTTCCTAGACGTCACATTTTACCACTTTGGATTGGTCTAGATTAGACCAAAAATAGTTATTTGTTATACAAGAGTGCAAAGTTGATTTTTAACCGCGTGCTCAATTTTGATGACCGAGCAAGCGAAGGATTCTAAAATTGAATCACGAGCGCAGCGAGTGATTCAAAATTAGAATCCTAAGCGTAGCAAGGGAATCAAAAGAGCACAAGGTAAAAATCTTTGCACTCGAGTGCAACACGTAACTTTTCATTCCACCTCAGCGAGGAAATGACTAAATGCAAATTTTTAAATGTTTTTGCGCTAAGCAAATTAAAAAAAAGTAAGTACACCAAGGAGGTTCCGAGTCCGAGTTTTTAAAATATTAAAAAAAAAAGTATGATGCATTCGGCACCACGGAGGTAGAAATAAATAGGTTGAATTAATATGTTTTGAATTCAAAACCTCAGTACACACGATGTTCTAAATTCAAATTCACTTTAACCTCTAGAGGGTAAAAACGACTTTTGCACCCTGATATCGAGGAGCAAAAGTACTCTTTCCGAGCTGGTGGGATGAAAATCATATTATAAACGCTTTTATGCATATTGGATTAGGTACATTTCTAGACCAAAAATCATATTATAAACGCTTTTATGCATATTTGATTACATTGCATTTAACCTTTGATCAGTAATGCTTTGATTTGGACTTTTAACACTACTGCTTGGAGCGTAACATGAACTTTGGGGTAAAAATGTTTGAAGGGTACTTCTCGAGGCAACCCCCGTACATCTCCTATGTAATTTACCCCTAATTCCAACCCACCTCGAGTACAGGCACGGAAGCCCGTGAAAACAGGAAATTACTTCTCTTGTTGACTCGAACAGTTCACAATGTAAACTAATTTGCTCGGAGTATAACCAATTTTCTCTCTCATCGACACACAAACCTGATATTTATGGCTCCAAACTGGGTCATATTTAGCGCTCGCTTACTTCAGGGTAAACTGAGTTTTTGAAGAGAATTTTATGATAAAAATGCAGTTATCAGGTCTGCGACATGTGATGACGTAGGTACTTAGTTGTAGATTTCACAAAAGTTATGAAACTTGATCCTGTCAATACGAAGTTGTGTAAATACAATAATAATAAAAACTTGTTTTCCACTAAAAGGGTAAATAAACTACTTATTTCGGTCAAAAAGTTAGTAGGTTAATACTACATACTATGTAGACTTGGTACCGACTTCAAATAGATGAGTAAGTAGCGCTTATAATAATGGTTTTATTTATTTTTCGCTTTTGAGTTAGGCACTCAAGTGTGTGGTTTAAAGTCGGTTTAATTTTTTGTATGAAAATAGTTTTTTTCAACTTGAAGACATCAAGATTGCAAACCTCAAAGAAAAGATCCGTAATAAATAAGCCCATAAAATTACTATACGCATCATAATATTTGTACCTATAATAATACTGAAATAGATTTCAATTCTTTAAAGACAAATTGTTTGCATTGCGAAGTAGACAGTCACTCCATATAAGTTAAAGTCACCTCGTATCCGAATCCGCAAGCAAAGGCAACTTCCAGCAAAGTTCCAAAACTCCCGGGGTTTAAAGCTTTTGATTCCATTCTTTATGAATATTGATGGGAAGCCGAAGTTGCCGTTCCTGTAATGATAGATTGTAGGGCGTTTGGTAGAACGCAAACGAATGGAAAATCTATACCTTGGAGATTTCCATTTATACCCTTTCGTATGGATTATTTATTGATGTCGCAGATGATCGCGAATCAAGGATGTAAAACGTGAGACCGTAATAACACCATCATGCTCTTATCGATGACAATGTGCAAAACTGATACAAATACAAAAATCATTATTGCTGTTAGCAGTGCTGTTTTTAATGTTGACCGCTACAAACTGGCCTCTTCGATCGGCATGTAATCTGCAGGTCTACTACAAAGTCCGATAAACGATATATCGGCCGAAGCTATGGACGTTTTATACCACTAAACACAATCGGTCGGTTGATCTGATCGGGCGTTTCGTTCATCCCGACCGACACTGATTTGACAGTTTTTGTGTCATCAACCGACCGATTGTGTTTCGTGGTATAAAACGTCCATAACTTCGGCCGATATATCGTTTAGCGGACTTCGTAGTAGACCTGATGATCTCCATGATCTGATACCACTTTACTTTTTTCCAAAAAGCAACGTCTTTCAATAGATTCATATGAAGCTATTCGACCCCATTTTGTAATAATAACGTTTATTTATGCGATCAGCAGACGAAGCGAGGTTTTAAGACTTTTGTCCGCTACAATAGATCGCTTACTGTATCGAGTAATGTCGTCTGAGGAGGCTCTTTATTTTGAAATTACTGGGTATTTCTTGATGGGTTTAATCTTGTATCTTCTAGTACAGAGTGAATTATTCTGAGTCAGCGCGCTCAATCGTGGATCGCATAGTTGCCAAAGATCAGGTAAGATGATGACCAAGTACACACCTATAATCGATAAATAATCGGTCTGGATATATTATGTATAATAATAGTACCTACTAATACTCTTTGCAGAGTCCGCCTGGGGAAGTAGCACACCTTTGCCTGTTTTTATGTCGAGTAATGAGTAAGCATCACTGTGTTCCTTCAAGGACAATTACAGTGAAATTACAGCGCGTAGAGATATATTATCTTAAAACTCTTAAAGTAACGAGTGCAGTACGATGTATTGATTCCATACATCATGATGCACTTCATGTTCCAATAACTGTATGATACTGTGCTGTTATAGGCAAGCGTGTTGGAAACCATCAGGCACATGTCCTGCTCTTCCGGTCGCTCTGTACTATAAAAAATATCCTAGGTACCTTCTCTCATCGGAAAAGTCAAGTTGGTCATGTGCGGGTTTGGGGGATATCGCAAATTCTTAAAAGAGGACTTTCTTGGAAACTTAATATAAGTAGAGGTAGGTACATACATTTATTTATTATTATATACTCGTATATAACGTTAATAATCACAATACAGCAAACACAAAGTTTTCCCCAAATAAATGTGATTAACCAGAAATGCTAATGAGATTCAAATTATTAATTACTGAACAGAGAACGGGTTCATTCCGCGTTAAATAATGTCTTAACGGAATGAGTAACAAAGGCACAAAGGTAAGGTCAGCCATATTTATTAGCCGGTTTAAAATTCAAACGAGAATTAAAAACGTTTTGTTCATATTTGTTTATTTGGTGCTAGAGCTGTAACCCGAGGTTTATCAGATTTTCACGTTAGTTTCTTTTCTCCAAATACAATTCAAAGGTATGGGTAAGGAAAAAAGTAACAAACTTTCAGTGTCATATTTATTTAGGAGGTATCTAATCAAAAGCCTTAAAAAAAATTCAAACTTACAGCTACAAATCTGACGAAACAATCAACCTCCTTTTAACGTAGAGAATATACATTTACTAATACCCTTCCGCCTCGGGGAGATGGTTACGGGGAGAGTTATGCCGGAATCGACATCACGGACGTACATGGTCCACGGTCCACGGTCCACCTAAAATCAGCACAGGATTTCTCCATGCCATTTATGTTGGGACCTTACATAAAGAATAAGTAAATATAAATATGCTAACTTTTTGGGTGGGACGCTTTCACATTCATCCCACCCATTACGCTTTGCTCGTTCCCGGATCTACGTCAGGGGTAATGACTGGGCACTGGCGCAGCCGCAACCAAGAGACGCCGTGACATCTTAGAGTACCAACTAGTAAGTGGGTGGCAGACGCCTTGACATCTGGTTACCCTTGTTCCTCTGCGACGGGTCAGACGTGAACCCCGTCGTCCACCACTACCCTGCCGCAGGACTGGGAGAGCGGCGCACAAATATCTCATGGACTCCTTTTCCTTTGCAGCTCCACCGCATGCGCTATCACACGGTAGCTATTACGCAAGGCTTGGGATAATAGGGAGTTCGGTGCACCGTAACATTAGCGCTCCTCTCCCGTCATGTACTCTTGTCTATTGCCATCGGCAAGACTGCCGATGGACAAGATTGGCAAGACTGCCGATGGACATCGTGGAAATAGAGGATGCAAGTACCGCGACCCGTCTCAGCCACGCCGCACGACTTCCTCCTGGCCGTATCCGCGTCGGTTTGGAACCCAAAACCCTGATGAGCGACCCCACCTCCTACTGTTTTGACCTTGGACTGTTTTTCGGCCAGATGGAACTATCAGTCGAGTGACGTTCCATGTCGTTTCAGTTCCTTCAACGCAACCTCCACCTAAACAAAGATAAGTATACCAGCGAAAAGATTACGAAACATACGAGCCGTTATTACGTTTAACAGATAAAAACTGAACTTCAGAAATGTTTTGAAGCCGACTACACGAGTTAGCCATGTCTACGTAACTATATTATCTACAATAATTATTGCTATATCCCTAAATGCTTAATAGGAAAATAATCGAAGAAAATCTCAGACCAACTATTATTCCTCAAAGTAGAAAATGGAACGACAGACTTCGATATCAAACCTGCTTTTACACTCAAGCTTTTAAATATTCATGCATCGAAAAATAAAAATTACACGACCAATCGCAACCACCTTCCCCTAATGGAAAACTGTGAAAAAACGTACCGTACAATAACTTTATTACCAACGACAAAGACAATACTGAAGAAAATTCGTACGTGCCTAGATCACCAATTGAGTGGATTATATGCACTCGCTTCAACACTATCGCTGTCTCGCTCCTCTTAATGCCCCTTTGTTCGTGGTCTCTTTCTCTCTATGTCGGTTTTCCAGTTCGCGCTTGCGCGGGGAAGATTCGCCCGAAAGTTGGGAACCGGTCGAAGCTGCCTATGGTGCAATATTTTCTTGAAATTTTCATTGAGTTTTCCCTGATATTTTATGTGGATTGCAAATTTTTGTAGCATGAAAAGCATGTATTATTGGTAACACCGACAACACGATTAAGATATCGTGTATAAGTTATAGGTTTCATTTTTATTTGTTAATCTAATATGTCATTAATTGACAATGTATTGATACGGAGTTTTATATAAAATGCATATATTGTGTAAAATTACTCTCAATGTATAATATAGTTTAAATATAAATATAATAATATCAGTTACGCAAGAGGGGAGCGGCAGTATAGGAGCTTCGACCGGCGCGCGGCGAGATTCAGCCTCTGGAACCCGCGGGATCTGAGGGCAGGACGTCCTCGCCGCGACGAACCAAAATTCCGGATCGCTAACGAAATTCCACCTAAAATCGTGATAACCTCAAAAACCAACAAAAATCGCGCATAATCTCTCATTTACTTCGATTAAATAGCAACCATGAATTTCCCGCGCAGTTTTCTAGCTGTTAAATTTAAAATTGGAATTTCTTTTTCTTTTCTTTGAGGCCAGTGTGTGAACATTTCGTCCAATGTGTGATACGATAACCTGACCTCTGTTTGAAAAACTGTATTTAAAAACTTGTGGTCTGTGAACTGTGTCTATGGATTAAAGTACGTGACAATGCCAATTTTAAGGTAGGTATTAACAATAAATACATATTTTTAATTATACGAACTCAATGAAAGGGCCTTGATTTTAAACTAGTGTAGTTTTAATTTTAAGATTAAAGTAAATGTGTATTTAAACATCATACAGATATACTTTTATTTTATAGTTATACGTATATTTTTTTTTCATTTGGCTACATATTTATTAAATTATTATTAAAGCTACTTCGAGCTACTTGTCTAAGGCAAACATGCAATTACCAGCTGCTTCATTTCTCTACAAGCATAATTACAAGTCCAAGACTACAATTATCGTAATATTCTACTATGTGCCGTCTCAAAGCTTAGTATCATTATCTAAACTATGGTATTCTACAAATATTATAAGCTTTAATGTCAATGTTTGGATGTTTGTTGCTCAATAACATCGAGACTTGTGAACGTATTGGGTAATTGGAATACAGTTAGATTATAGTCTGGTGTAGATAACACACAGGCTACTTACTTTTTATCCCGAAAAATAACGGAGCAGGAGAACTAAGCAGGTGAAACCGCGGATGGCTGCTAGTAATGATATAATTGGGTCCTGAGTATTCACAAAATGTATCTAGAGTTTTTCATTAGAGGCTCGCTCAGTCATTTCAATCATCATGGATCCAGTACAAAGAGTCTGATATAATGCGTAGCAAAAAAAAAATCTATGGACATAATCATGTCAATTATTTGTAAAACAGTTTATCATCAGATACCCAATACCAACAGTTATGGAAATTACTAAAAATAACACTGTATACTTCTAAGAATATTCGTATGGCGAAACTGTATAATATGTTATCCGAGTGCGTATTCCCCGGTAGTTACAAACTGGGAGTATTAAAATTCTTCAAGGTAAGTGTGCTCCATCTTAGACCACATCGTCAGTTTATATGAGATAAGATGACAGTCAGGCAGCCCATCCTACTAGTTTACATGAGATAAGATGATAGTCAAGCAGCCTATCCTACTAGTTTACATGAGATAAGATAATAGTCATGCAGCCTATCCTACCAGTTTACTTGAGATAAGATGAGTCAGGCAGCCTATCCTACTAGTTTACATGAAATAAGATGACAGTCAGGCAGCCTATCCTACTAGTTTACATGAAATAAGATGACAGTCAGGCAAGCTATCCTACTAGTTTACATGAAATAAGATGACAGTCAGGCAGCCTATCCTACTAGTTTACATGAAATAAGATGACAGTCAGGCAACCTATCCTACTAGTTTACATGAGATAAGATGACAGACAGGCAAGCTATCCTACTAGTTTACATGAGATAAGATGACAGACAGGCAGCCTATCCTACTAGTTTACATGAGATAAGATGACAGACAGGCAACCTATCCTACTAGTTTACATGAGATAAGATGACAGTCAGGCAACCTATCAAACTAGTTTACATGAGATAAGATGACAGACAGACAGCCTATCCTACTAGTTTACATGAGATAAGATGACAGACAGGCAACCTATCCTACTAGTTTACATGAGATAAGATGACAGTCAGGCAACCTATCAAACTAGTTTACATGAGATAAGATGACAGACAGGCAGCCTATCCTACTAGTTTACATGAGATAAGATGACAGACAGACAGCCTATCTTACTAGTATTATAAAGTAGCAGAGGCTCACGGTGTTACCCGCGTAGTTCCCGTTATTTTGTCGGGATGAAAAGAAGCCTATGTGTTCGTTCCAGCCTATAATCGACCTGTATTCTAAATTTTAGCCCGATCCATTAATTCGTTACGACGTGATTGAGCAACTAACGTCCATACATTGACATTTTAATATTAGTAGGACTAGCTACGTATCATGGTTTCACCCGTGTTTTTCTTATTCCCGTTATTTTACCGCGATAAAAGGTAGTTTATCTGTTATTCCAGACTGTAATCTATCTGCGTTCCAAATTTTAACTCAAACCGTTCATCATCTTTACAACTGTGGTGGCGTAGTGGTGGAAACGTCTAATTTCACAGTCGTAAGGTGGTAGGTTCGAACCCCACATGCACCTCTAAGTATTTCCAACTGCAGTCGTAAGTTTAGCCAATACATAGTGTAGAAATCGACATGTTCCAACAAAGATATCTATGAAATACTTTTTTATTTTTATTTATGTTTATATTTATGACTGCTTTATTTGATGCCTGCCCCATCTGATAACAGCCCATGACACGCAGATATTGGAGCATGAAGAGTACAAATCATTACCTAGTACTGCACTGTGCTCGCCACCCAGAGATACAAATAAGATGTTTTAACTCCATGCCTTGTAATTTCACCGATGGACCGGAAGTTACGGCTGGTCCAGTCGAGGGAACTGCGACCGCCGATCCGGGGTCCCCGGGTTCAAATCCCACACGCACCACTGTATTTTCGAAGCCATGAGCGTAATGCCGCTACCTTAAAAAACAGTGAAGGAAAACATCGTGAGGAAACCGACATGTACCTAGAATCTTTTTAAGTGTTCCACGAACCCGCACTGGGCCAACGTGGTGGATTGTGGCCTTCAGCAGTGGGAACATTTAGTGGGGTGTTTGTCTATCCCACAGAAATCGAAACAATAAGTATTATTTAGATTTCTGCCGTCTATCCTCATTTGAGCCTTTGGAACATCAACCATGAAATGATGTCACGTTTTCGAGTTACTAGCGGTCCAATAGAAAAAAGAGTTGACCCTTCGCCTAAACACTGCCCGAATGTGTTTCTTGATAAGCTAGGTGTCTTCGAATCTAGATTGAACAGGTTCCCTCTAGGTAAGCGTGGAACACTGCTCGATCATAGGCGGCGGGTACTTCTTAACATCAGACAATTTTCGTTCAATAAAGTCCGTCTTATTTCATATTTTAAAAAAAAATGGCAGATTAGGACTGCCAATAGAACTAAAAACTTAACAACACGATAACATTAGGAACATGTATAGTCCAAATCATTACCTGGTACTGCACTGCGCTCATCACCCAGAGATATATTCGTAATAATTATGTTTTATCTAGAGGTATATGCCCTGTAATTACTTTGAGTGTGACGTCACAAATGGTGAAAATTCCTGACTTGACTGTTTGACTTCTTGAAAATATCCCAGTGTAGACAACACTGGGAAATTTTCAAGTAGATTTGAGTCAAATATTTGGATTAATTCCGTTAAGATCTGCATGATCTGATACCCTCAGTACCCTCTTGTCCTTTTTTCTAATGGATTGCTTGTAGCACTAAATGTTCTAAGTTGTAGCACAAAACAGTGACATCGATTCATGGTTGGCGTTCCAAAGACTCGAACAAGGAGGTTTGACTCCAGTTACATACGAATGAACTAACTAAATTCGACTATGGAGCGCATTGCCTGTGAGTGTTAGTCTATAAGGTTAAAATCTTGGTGTCTTCAAGGTGAGAGCGAATAGGTTTGTTTTTCAGCACGCTCTATCAGAAACCGCATCGTTGCTTAACACGAGGCGAGATGGCGGTTAAGTGCAAACTATCATTGTTAAAAAACTTAGATAAATTCTGAACATGGATGTAAAGTATTGTAAAGTACAGTAAATACCAATTCGGGAAATACCCACTCAGGCAACTGATTCTACAGCCTAGACGTTCTTAGTACGAAAGTGAACTCAAATCTTCTCGTTCGAGTTTTTTGGAATGTTAACCATGGAACGATGCCGCTTTCTGGAGCTCTGAGAGCTCTCTTTCTCTGAAATATATACTTTGAAAACCCAATAAAACCAAAAAATGGTCAGGAAATTAGTGTTTCTTGTGTAACTGGCGACTTTTGTTTTCTTTGTTCGTTAATGAGTATGTGGAAGCAAAAATTAGACACAAACAATGCTTACGTTTGCACTGGGAGTGCGTGGTTTCATGCTGGTTCAATAGATATCAAATATTCATTGATAGTTTGTATCTGAGACAAGATACAAGAAACGTGCCCACGTTTGCGCCCTGCCTAACACTTACGTAATGATTATAGTGGTGGTAAGACTCTTGACAGAGTCCGCCTAGGGAATTACCACATCTTTGCCAGTTATTCTACCGCCAAGCAGTAATGTGCAAACATTACTGTGTTTCGGTTTGAAGTGTAATGTTTTCAAGGGCAATTACTGGGCTTAGAGATATAACATCTTAGATATCTGGGTGAGAAGCGCACTGCAGTGCTAGGTAATGATTTGGATTGTTCATGTCCCAATAGCTGCGTGTCACTGTGATGTTATGTGGCAGGCGTATTGCTTACCATCAAGCACATGTCCTGCTCTTCTCGTCGCTCTATATTTAAAAAAAAACTCAATTCTAGCCGCTGTTTAAAAAGGTGTCAAACCTTACAGTATATGAGTAAATGTTTCGAACACAACAGCAAGCATCTAAAGACAACCGGGTGCCAGCAAGGCTTATTTGCAAAAGAAATGCACACAAATCTGACGATATTATAACTGCCAAGATGACGGAATTCGGAAATGGACGCCATAACGCTTGTAAATCTCAGGCTTGGTCGCCCGTTCGTGGTTTATGGGGCGAATGAGTTACGGGTTATATCATAAAATTGAACAAAATTTTACCCACCAGGGAATTTACGGAGTAAAGAGATAAATCATCTTTTATCTAGGGGCGACGAGCGCAGTGGAGTGCTAGGCAGTGAATTGGTCTCTTCATGTTCAAATAACTGAGTGGCTGTTATTTGACGATGTCAATTATGTCACGTAGCTATCTATGTCTTAGGCTAAGAACTCATGAAGCAGTTTCCAACCGCGCCCGCGTATATTTGCGCATATAACTGGAGCATACTAGAAATATCCCTGAAACAATTTCTCTTCTACTTCTACGGTTAACATTTCAGCATGCGCGGTCCGAAGGAGGGGGGGGGGGTTCAACATGACCCCCCCCCCAAATCGTATACGTTAAACTAAAAATCTAGGAAAATTAAAAATAAATGGTATAGTATAGACTACTTTTTAACGCGAGAAAACAACTGTGAACGCGAACTACGTGGGTAAAATCGTGGGGCGCTACTAGTAAAGTATTTTTTTGCTCGATTTATTGTATAAATCTGAGGCTGCGTACTGGTGACCCCCTCTAAAATTCGAGGCTGGGACCGCGCCTGTATTTCAGCCCTAAATAAAAGTATTTTAAAATTACTGCGCCTGTTGCATTTCTAAGCTAGTCGCTAGAGAAAATTTGCTAAGTCTCCACAGTCAGGCGCACATTTTTTTTATTTCGTTTCTAACATAATTCTGATTTATATAGATGAATAGATGCTACCACATACATTGGGATACGCAGGTTACGTGTACTAAGCTGAAAGAGATGCATTGCGCTCTTCGTTACGATCAATTTATACAACACCATAGAATAGATAAGTAATAGATATATAATAAATATTGTTCCCTGCCAATAAATATGCTCTTTGAAATCCAAAAAAATTAATCAATCTATCGAGCTTCAGGGCATACTTTTTACGAAGAGTGTACTCTAGATATTAGATAGATTTCGATTTTTTTGCTACGAAAATCGACATTTTTGAGAGTACCCATAGGTACTTGTCTGGGAAGGACGATCGGGTTAAGTCGTACTCGACACTACAAGTGGTATCCTTACCGACTAAAGCCTTCACGGGGCTAGTCATTTGAAACTTACGGCACTGACGTTCGGACACTTTCGTATTATTCCGTGAACCAATCTTGGACTTTTTTAGGATGAAAACTAACGTGGTTATTACACATTTTAAATAAATACATGGGTAACTCACGTTTAATGTAGTCAGTCCAGTCCGACTCAAGTTTCGATCGCGTTCGGCGATCATTTTCAAGGAGAGTGCGCACGCGTGTTCGCAGCTCGTTTAGCACTTGAAAAAGATCGCCAGACGCGATCGAAACTTGAGTCGGACTGGACTGACTACATTAAACGTGAGTTACCCGTGTATTTATTTACAATGTTGGACTGTCCGTCTCTAGGGCCTCTTTTTGGGTACAGCCCTTCTCACCTGAACACTTAAAGTTCACAGTTATTTCTAAAACTCGTATACCGTTAGTTATACGTTTAACGTTAGTTACTGTCGACTAACCCATGTCTATAAAATTTGCTGATCTAACCATGTTTCCACTTAGTATCACAAGCTTAAATATTCTGTTTGACCAGTACAATTTATTGTACTCCATTTACCCACTCTTCTCGGATATAGAAACTCGAAGATGATCACCGTTCACCAATTATTAACCCCCCGACCAAAAAAGGGGTGTTATAAGTTTGACGTCGATGTCTGTCTGTCTGTCTGTCTGTGTGTGTGTCTGTCTGTGGCACCGTAGAGCTCAAACGGATGGACCGATTTCAATGCGGTTTCTTTTATTTGAAGGTTAATATCCGTGCGGATGTTCTTAGCTATGTTTGGTTAATATTGATTCAAGATGGCCGCCTCCACAAAATGGCAAACAAAATATTTCTTCACAACCTACCTCAATATGGGTATCAAATGAAAGGGCTTGACTAGTAGAATACTATACACTATAACAAATTTCAAATCCAAGATGGCCGCTACCACAAAATGGTGAAATACATTTCTTTTTTCACAACTCCCTTAATATGAGTATCAAATGAAAGGGCTTGACTAGTAGAATGTTGTACAGATAACAAATCTGAGGTAGTCGGGGGTTAATCAAAATTTTACATTTTGTTCTTGTTATTATATAGCAGCGACTTGAAATTAATTAACTGCAGTAAATAGTGTTCCGCCAGCTATGACCTGCCTTCGATATTTTTTTTTATATATTAATAGCATACAGCGACAAGACGACCAGCACATGTACCTGATGGTAAGTAACATTCCTGTCCATAACAACACAGTGACACGCAACTATTGGAACATGAAAAGTTGAAGAGTTTAAATCATTACCCAGCACCGCACTGTGCTCATCACCCGGAGATATAAGGTGTTTGAATCTATTAGCCCAGTAATTTCTCTGAAAACATTGCCCTGCATACTGGAACACAGGTTGTGGTCTTGCTGTGTCTCTCTATAAACATACTCGTAGAGTTTTTAGGATGCAAATGAAAAAAGGAAAAGACCTGTCAAACATAGTTTTTAATTTCAAAAGAGGTGACGCCAATGTTTGAGTTTGTTGGAGAAATTTTCGAAATTAAGCATTGGCGCCACACAAAGTCAATTTGAGAACTATCTATGATAAATCTCTTCAGATTCAGGTTGCATCTTGAAAAAACATTACAAGCGAAAATAAAGAAAGGCCTAAATCAAAATCCAGACCAACATCATAGTTAGACGGTAGGAGCTCAGGGTTTCTTCAAACGAAGAGTGGATTGACGTCATTGAGATCTTTCGATTCTTCTGGTGGTACAGGTTCTTTAGTCTTTAATTGTATGGATAACGGGAGCTAAGGTCGATCACTTTTCAAACTAGCTGTGACCTTGGTGTATAAAGTGAAAGCCGCGACATATTATGTATCTAACCTGCACCATTAATAGGGATTTTCATCATCATCATCAGCCTGTATTCGCCCACTGCTGGACATAGGCCTCTCCCATAATACGTCACTCAGCCCGATCCTCGGTCTTACGTCTACCCCAACGGTTATCAGGTCTTCGACAGATGTGACACGCACGCTGCCACTTCAGTTTGCTAATACGCTGAGCTATGTCGGTGACTCTAGTTATCTGACGAATTCACTGCGGATGCAATCCCTCATAGAAACCCTAAGCATAGGTCTTTCCAAAGCTCGCTGAGCGACTTTGAACTTACGGACCAATTTCACTGTCAGTGTCAACGTATCAGGCCATAACGGACAGTACAAACTGATTGCCCATTTTTGTCTTGAGACTGTGAGATGGGTGACCAGAAGACTCGACGACTCATGACTTCACTCTAATAAATAAGAATTTTACTTCACGGTACCCATTTTTTTTACAAACTGTCAGATTTATTTATTTGCATTTAAAAATGATACACGTTTTGGTGTTTATATAATAAATATCAAGACTCAAAATTCAAAAGTTACCTTAAGTTTCAACCCTTTACAACCCGGGTTTTGCTTAAAAGTAGTCTATGTTATTTCTCAGACTGTATCATAAACTACCCCTGTACCAATTTTCACTTAAACCGTAACAGACAGACGAAGCTCTTTGTGGATTTATAATATTACTAACTCTGCGATTTTAACCACACATCTCTCGTTCTCGTTGTATTTCCGTGATAAAAAATAGTCTGTGTTCTTCCAGACTAAATTTCAAATGTATAGTATAGTGTAGGGCTAATACAAGATGCAATCTCTTTGAATTTCGTTCGTTTCTGTGTGAACGGATATTATTTCCGGTTTTGTTTCTCTCCGAGGCAATTTTATCGCTGAGGCTTTTTGGCGGTATCACGGAAATTGTGTTTGACAGACAATGTGGGCCGGGACGGGCCATCGCGGGCCAAGCTTTGTAATAATTGACGCGGAAAAGTGGCTTTGGTGGCCCGCGCGATGCCACGAATAAATCATGTTTTTGTTAGGGCCATGTTGATTAGTCTTTGTAATTCATACTTTACCGGTGTATTATGACTGATGCTCAAATTTATCTCTTTGGGTTCGTTTGACGTCACAAACGTGAAAAGTGTTTTCACCGAACGACTTTATATGAAATTTTAATATTTATTTGTGTCGCGTAAACCTTGAGTTTGGAATAGGGCAGTAAAAAATAATTCATTATACCTACATTTTAAGTATTTCTTGTTTAACGTTTCTCATTATCATCTCATCACATTCTTTATCCCTCTCTGCTGGATATAGGCCTCTCTTCATACCATCTCCTTTGGTCTTGTTCACGTTCGATCCGTGATAAAAACGATATCGTCGACCCTTCTTGTAGCTGGACGTTCTACACTCCACATTTCTACACTCTACCTTGACTCAGGCCAGTCCCGTAAATAAGGAGGTGCCACCGGTGCCACCGGTGCTGTGGAGGGCGGTAGAATTACAAGACCAGGCAGGATTATTATTTTTTCAGTTTGCTCCTTATAAGCTCCCGCTGCGCCACTAGTGCTCGATTCCAACACATACATACCTACATGCCTGTATCATCAAAACATCTGTTAAGTTAAACAAAACATCGCTCTAATTTTGATTGGCAACGCACGAGCGAATTTGTGTAGTAATGTGTTGCGTATTTGTGTGTATGTATGTGTGTGTGTAAAATAGGCCAATACACAGCGTTGTTCTTGCTATGAAACCTACCTATAATATGAAAATAAATTATACAGCGCAGTTATAATATAAAATACTGGATGTTTGGTATGGCACTGCTTCAGGCACACGCCGAGTCCACCTGTTACCATTACAACTACCAACGTGTCCAGCCCAACTCCACTTTAGCTGTACTACCGTACTTCTGACATCCCAAAATCACACATTTCTAATTGTTATTACTAAGTTTAATTGTAACCAAGGATCGGTA
This sequence comes from Ectropis grisescens, assembly GCA_017562165.1. Classification (NCBI taxonomy): domain Eukaryota; kingdom Metazoa; phylum Arthropoda; class Insecta; order Lepidoptera; family Geometridae; genus Ectropis; species Ectropis grisescens. Next base: position 22,903,853 of record CM029774.1, read on the forward strand.
AAGCTAAGTAAAGTGTTATGGAAGAGGCTTATGACCAGCAGTAGGCGAAAACGGTGATGACAGTGATAAAGTTTCTGTAGGTACCCCTTTATAAATTCTTTGTGATGACACTCTCACAAGGAGATACTAAGAGTAATGCTGGCCAAATACTAGTCGGCTGATTCCGCATGTGCTATAAAACACATTTTGGTTGGCAGGCCAATTATGTTACGATAGTCAGTAAAAAGAACAAGCAATAATGTAAAGGCAACGCTGTGTTCCGGTTTCAAGGGCAATCTTTTGAGTGCAATTACCTACTGGGCATAGAGATATAGGATTTGGACTCTTCGCGTTCTAATAGCTGCGTGTCAGTGTGTCGTTATGGGCAGGCATGTTCGTTTTGTCATTCTACACCATAAAAAAACATTTCGCTATACCTGACAGCGAAATGTTTATTCTAGGCTTCACACGGGCCACCAAAGACGCTTTGCCACTCTAATTACCCATTACAAATCTTTCAAATCAAATCAAATCATTTATTCATCAAAAAATTGTACATTTATGTTGTCATGTTACTCTATCCACCAAACTGGGTGTTAATAACCTGTATCCTGGTCGCTAGTTCCTTCCTATGGTAACAAAGATGTACATTGATCGCAGTATATTACAAAAATATTATAATATTTATTATTTATTCTATTCTATTTTATCCAAAGTTTAACATAAGTACATTATTTGGGAATTTTAGTAAATATTAGTTAATTAATCATTAAATTGTCAAAATATGAAATGAATGAATGAATGAATTTGCCCACGATGGCTCGCTTAAGTCCACATTAGGACAAATTATGCGTCAGTATCTAAAGTAACTTACACTTACACAGGTGTTTAAATGATACCAGTAAAATCTACATGAAAGCGTCAAATTTTACGATGAGACGCGAGTAACGGTTTTTCTTCCATAAAATATTATTGGCTGTTCAAAAACTGTTCAATAACAGGCGCGACGGTGAGGCGCCTCTGGAATATCAAATGAACCTTTAATGGGGAAGTCAATCGCTTTTGATATTATTTTTACAATCCCTAATCAAAAACACTTTTTTTGTTTTATTTTTTTTCTACCAGCTCCTCACAGTTTTTCCTGCACAGCACTCGTTTCCATTATTTTTTCTGAAATAAAAGTAGCCTATAAAAGTAGCCAGAATATGATCCAACTGTATTTCAAGTTTCAGCTCGATCTGTTCAGACGTTCCAACGTGATCGAGCCACAAACATTTAAACATCAAAATATTGAGATTTTGTAATATTGGTAAGATTCGGGATTCACTTTCTTGTAAGGACATTGGGCTATCAGATGCAATTATTTTTTTTCGAATCAAACTCACAATTGATCCCGCTTAAATAAGCAAAGAAAAAAACGAGTAGGTATATTGTACACATGGAATGAGATGAAATTTATTTCACATCATAACCGTTACTTACGAGTATTACTAAAAAAAATAGTGCGTGATGACCTTCGCGCGGAAGAAGTGAAACTTTTCACTCTCGCTTTGTCTCTTTCTATTCCCCAATACACCGCAACAGTGCTGTCATACTTCCTCCATAGTAGAGTTAAACGTTTAACGCAACCTTGTTGGTAGTCGCATAAGAACTTTCACTTCAACAAAAGAGTCTAAATTGAGCTTAGGCCTACTTTCCATACGGCATTAAATAGAAAAAAAATCTCAGAAAAAATATTTTTTCTCAGGAAAAAGTAAATCCAGATACTCGGACAAAATTTCATAAGAATCTATCACTATATCGTCTAAGGGCATGTTAGGAAATATTAGTTTTTTGTTCATATTTCAGAAACCGCTACACTGATACCGATAAAATATACAACGTGTGGCGGAAAGGTAATAAAGGAAATATTTGTTGTAGTTCATATATACTAGGTCGATACCTAATATCCATATACATATACCATAGTCACATCACATAGTAATCACATATGTGAATATTAGACACGAGAGCACAACATTTTTTTTCCCTACAAAGTTAAAAATTCGTTGTTTATTATTTTATTTGACAACCCTAATCACCACACATCGCACGGCGCGGTCGCTGACTGCCGGCCGCCGCGCGCTGCCGCCGCTCCGTCGTCGTCGTCGCACACCGAACCGCCGCGCATTAGGGTTGAAGCTGGTCAATTTTTACAACAAACTTTGACTCGTATTATCGCGCGATCTAAAGTGCTGAGGGGCAAGATACCTTCGGAGATGAAGTCCACATGTTGGACTGACCTATTCAAATATTGTTGGACCTTTCCGCCACACGTTGTATATGATTCAACCTATGAACTATGATGTACCAAAAAAAAAAATAACCACAAAAATAGATTCATAAATAGTATCGGATATCATACAAAAAAAATATACAACCAAATTGATATCCGCCGCCTTTTTGGAATCGGTTAAAATCCTTAAATCAAACGGTAAATAACGAAGCCAGTAATTACGAGTGACATTAATAGCATCTCTTGTATCTACGATAATGGATTTCGCAGAACGCGTCGACTCAGCGCTGACATGGCTCGACATAAATATAATCAGGCTAATACTTTATGTTCTCTCTGCGAGGTCTCGGGTCTTCTTCCATGCTTGGACTCTTTAAAACGAAAAATATCTAACTAAATGAAAAATGAATATCTCAATATATATGGGTGATAGGTGAAAAATGTATAGGGTCAAAATTGTAGAACGTGAAAAAAGCAACAAAAATGTACTGCATCAAAATTTTCGTATCTCAACGCAACCGAGTTATTATCACAAAACTGAATTTAACTCTTTTTTCAAAATGGTGGAAAATCCACAGAGGAAATCTTGGTCGACGATTTGAACTTCAGATTGTCTAGCCAATCACAGCATATCCAAAATTTTGCCATCTCGGTTCACATGAATTTCTAACCTGATTTTTTCGACGTAATTACTACTTGACCTGTTCTCACAGGAATTTGTTTTTGAAGTTACGAGTATACTTCTTTTGGTGTGCTTGGAAAAAACGAGAGTGTTTTTGGTTTTGAAACGATGCGCACACTCTTAGCAAAAAACGACTCGATGAAGTAGGCTGACAATAGTGTTTTCAGAGTGATTTTTTAGGATGTCTGCGCGCACCGACACTAATTACGTATTTTTTTTAAGAGACGTGCGTTTGTTGGCTCTAAGTTGCATCTACTACTGCCTAGCCACCTTCAGGCTGGCGCAGAAGAAGAGTTAGTTGCACGTGAGTGCTTATATAGAAGAGAATCGATCAATCGGACTACGTTTCTTATAAATAAAAAGTATTGTTAACACCACAGTGCATGTCAGTTTTCTCACGATGTTTTCCTTCGCCGTTTTAAGTTAAGAACAGGACTTTGAAAAGACAGTGGTGCGTGTGGGGATTGAACCCGGGGTCTTCGGATCGCCAGGCGCTGTTCTCCCGACTAGACCAGCTGTAACTAACACACTTTCTTATAAATTGAAGATCTATAACTTCTTGCGCACAGACATTAGTAGGTACACTCACGATATTTATACAAACAAAAATCGAAATGTTTGTAATATTAAGATAACCGCTTTTTACATGCATATGAATGAATGCACAGTGGTTTTAAATAAAATAAAATTTAATAAAAATGTTTGTTTGTCTGTCTCCGGCTAATTTACGAAACGACTGGACCATAGATATTGAGTATTAAAAGTCGTATTGCACTAAAAATTATTACTTTTTGGTTTTTCTATAAATATAGGTGCTCTAAAACGTTTTGTCGCTCGCTGTAAGTTTTTAAATGATTGTATCAGATAAATAAGTTGGTTATCGCTATCACCGCGTCAGACTATGTCCAGCCTCCATAAACCGGCCCTTCTACTTCATCACTAAAACGGATTTCGTTTTGCTATTCCGGTCTCTATCATTTCAAGCGGAAACAAAAGAGAGAGGAATGTCAAAGCTAAGACAGCTCTAGTTAGACGGTAAACCCTCGGGTAGCAAGGGTGGGGGAGCGGTAGAGTAATTGGATACTCATTAACTTACTGTTTGCGTAGCGTTGGCTGTAATAACACCGCCTGAGAATAATGATTAATTGTCTAAAAATAACGACTTGAAACAAGAACCCGTTATATTTGGCACAGTGTTGTTGACAAGCAGAAAATCAAGGTTTTATTGTAAGTACATACATTTAGAAAGCCTAAAATTTTGAAAGATTTATCAAGTGATTAGTGAATATATATGCATAGGCCTGCATACATATGGGCATAGTGTTGTTATACTCGTATAACGCAAATAAGCACTAAAATTTTATGATTGCAAATTCAAAACATTCTAAGTAAATTTCCAAAACGAAGTAACATTTTGCTAAAATGTTCAAAAAATATTTTCCTATATAGTTAAAGTACTGTATTTTTTATGGCAAAACACATATTATAGTGGTTTCCCCAAAAGATTTCCAGCAAAATCGATTTTTGTGCGGTGTAGCAATTTCGTAGCTTTGTGCTACGAAACTCGAAACCTTCCGATGCGAAGGCTCGATGTGAGAAATGTATGCCCTATTTACACTTATTCAACTCATTAAATCAACAACTACAATCACTCAGATACTTACGATTCGGAAGAAAACTGCAGATTTAATCTACTGTAACTTTACACTTTTACTATTTTGATAAAATAGTTTATTTCCGCATGTATATATCTACCATTTTAAGTGGAGGAAGTCGCAGATAACAGCTAGCAATATCATTAGTATACACGAAAACACATAGACATCAATTTTGACTTTAATCTTGGCAGAGCCTTTATTGATAAGATTAAATTATAATGTAAACTAAACTACATATCGAACGGATACACCAAGCACATCGGAATTGGCTATTTTGGGTTGAAAATGTTCCCCCTACGTTCCCCCTTATTTTCCTTTTCTTTTCCTAACCTAAAATATATGTCAAAGACAATGAACCGTAATAACAAAGACCCTGAGAGTCTGTGGAGTGGCTATTTCAAGAAATAAAAATTATTCATTTTAAAATTATTAACCATAAAACAAGTATATTTTAAGTTTTCCATAACCACATATTTGAATATCCCAACAAAAAGGCAATAAACATTGGAAGTGTCAGCTTTTAAAAAGTAATTACTTGAAATCTTCCAGACACTTAATTCAGTAATGTACTTTCGGGAGGGTTGTGATCCAAACTCGGTTTTATTCCTGAGCCAGTAACGTACCATTTGAATTGATTGCTCGGCGTTAGGGGTACGAGAGATACTTTCTTTTTGTTGTAAATTTAGATTTTGAATAAGTTTTTAAGCTGGAAAAGTTTTCGAGAAATTTGTAGCCTTGTTTTCGTTGTGTTTAATAAAATATTAACGCGAGAAGTTTCTAACAATTGATATTAAGTCGGTGTTGCTTAATTTATAGTAGTTTTAATTATGTACGTAATGCAAAATGTTATTAGTGAATCTAAATTAAAGGGCCTTGTAATATTCAGGATTTTTTTTTATGCAAAATCACAATTATAATTACACTAGCGTCCCGTTCCGATTTCGCTCGGATAGTAACCTAGATACTCGTACCAACAGCAGCGCCATCTGACGGGTTGGTTTGTGAATCTAAACCAAACATGGCGCCACCCAAACGCATACAAAAAAAATCATTCAAAACGGTCCAGCCGTTTAGGAGGAGTTCACTTTCAACACAAGTACAGAATCTATATCTATACTAATATTATAAAGATGAAGAGTTTGTTTGTTTGAACGCTAGGATCGCGGGAAGTGCTAGTCCGAATTGAAAGATTATTTTTTATTGGATAGTCCATTTATCGAGGAAGGCTATAGAAAATAACGCTACTATATTAACAGAAGCGGAGCATGAATCAAGAATGCACAGATAGAAATCTGTGCAAGAATGTAACAAAATTTGGAAAAATATTCCATTTTGAAAGTTTTCGTACGTTTCGTGCTTTGACATGACACATGACAGCATGTGTTTAAGATTGCGTCATTGAATATCACAGATTACATACCTCTTAAATATAAAACCTTTTTGCTTATCTCTGAGTTGGTACGACTAATTTCCGACAGGTGGCGCAGCAGGTAGCTGAAGAGGTGTTTTGTTTGAAAGCTAAATTCTCAGGAATGACTGAACCGATTTCTAAAATTTTATCACCGTTGGATATGTGCGGTATCTCGATGAGTGCTATATATGTTCCACGGGCGAAGCCGGGGCGGACATCTAGTAATTATATATACAAAGATAGGAACTAACTGCTGTGGTGGTTGAATTTCTGCTAAAAGTGTGTTACTTCCCCAAGTAAACTCTACAATAACGCCCAATACTATTCCTTCCAAAAAAGTTCTGTAGGTACGCGTAAAATAAGCACTATGCACAACAAAAATGACTGTCTTTAAATTAGGTTATCTATTTTAAGTTCTTTACAGTGAAGTTATGAGTTTTATACTGGTGTCGATGGCCTCTGTTAGAAACACTCCAGCGAATAGTAACCGTGTGGCTCGCAGCCGTCTGGCAGTAAAAGGCAGTGTCCGGCCGATTTACGGCTAACTCGGTTTACTGCGAGATTTACTGTTAAAGGATGTCTGGATCGTTCTAGAAGCTTTACGAACCATGAATACGGAGCGCAGACTCTAGTTGAACCATTAGACACTAGTGATACCTTTTACTAGTAAAATGTTTCTTTTTAACCCCCGACCAAAAAAAGGGGTGTTATAAGTTTGACGTCGATGTCTGTCTGTCTGTGTGTGTGTCTGTCTGTGGCACCGTAGAGCTCAAACGGATGGGTCGATTTCGATGCGGCTTTTTTTATTTGAAGGTTAATACCCGTTTGGATGTTCTTAACTACGAGTATGTTTGGTTAATATCGATTCAAAATGGCCGCTTCCACAAAATGGCGAACAAAATATTTCTTCACAACCTACCTCAATATGGGTATCAAATGAAAGGGCTTAACTAGTAAAATCCTATACACTATAACAAATTTCAAATCCAAGATGGCCGCCACCACAAAATGGCGAATTGTATTACTTTTTTTACTACTACCTCAATATGGGTATCAAATGAAAGAGCTTGACTAATAGAGTACTTTGCACTATGACAAATTTAAATACAAGATGGCCGCTACCACAAAATAGCGAAATACATTTCTTTGTTCTCAACTCCCTTAATATGGCCATATCAAATGAAAGGGCTTGACTAGTAGAACGTTATACAGATAATCCGGTAGTCGGGGGTTAATCAAAATTTTTAATTTTGTTCTTGTTAATCTAAGTATAGGTTTGTGTGTTTCATTTGACCACAACCTCGTATTATGTCATTTATTTAGCGATGGAGCGTGCTTACCTAAAAAAAACATTTTTTTTCTTGACTTGAAGACACTAAGGAAAATCCAAAGCAACCCATTCTTTAGTCTACTAGACTTTCTTACCAAAAAATGCCTTCATTCATACCTTCTTCGAGTCTTTGGTATGGCAATCATGAAACGATATCGTTTTTTTAAGCTACAAGCTGTCCAATACAAAAAAAGAAATAGGTATATCACGGAAATCAGTTACACACTATTCCAAATATCTAGTATCTTCATAAAATTCAATTTCCGCAAAAAACAAAAATTAACTTTAATTTTTGTTTTTTTCGGAAATTGAATTCAAAAAATATTATTATGAGATAACCTAATTTAAAGACTGTAATTTTTGTTGTGCATAGTGCTTATTTTACGCGTACCTACAGAATTTTTTTTGAAGGAATAGTATTGGGCGTTATTGTAGAGTTTACTTGGGGAAGTAACACACTTTTAGCAGAAATTCAACCACCACAGCAGTTAGTTCCTATCTTTGTATATATAATTACTAGATGTCCACCCCGGCTTCGCCCGTGGAACATATATATCACTATCGAGATCCCGCACATATCCAACGGTGAAAAATTTTTAGAAATCGGTTCAGTCATTCCTGAGAATTTAGCTCTCAAACAAAACACCTCTTCAGCTACCTGCTACGCCACCTGTCGGAAATTAGTCGTACCACCTCAGAGATTAGCAAAAAGGTTTTATATTTAAGAGGTTCGTAATCTGTGATATTCAATGACGCAATCTTAAGAGCCCTCTCACGAAACGACAGAACTCAACTTTAGGTAAAATCCTGCAACATTGTCAGCGTGCGTCCGTTCGATTCAGCTCGAGCGTTTAGGCGGACAGAACGATCTTGAGCCGTAACGGCAGTGTACTAAAAATTTTGATGAGATTTTCTGACGTGACAACGTGACACGTACTAGACTTTCTTACCTAAAATGCCTTCATTCATACCTTCTCGTTCGAGTCTTTGGTATGGCAATCATGAAACGATATCGTTTTTTAAGCTACAAGCTGTCCAATACAAAAAAAGAAATAGGTATATCACGGAAATCAGTTACACACTATTCCAAATGTATCTCATAATAATATTTTTTTGAATTCAATTTCCGAAAAAAAAAAAAACTTTAGTTTTTTTTGTGTAATCTACGAGGATATCGTTCAGAAAAAGTCTGTAAATTTATGTTTTAGTCTTGATAATTCAAAAACCACCACACTGATTTCGACAAAATATATGGACCACCGAACTACGCAACAAAACAAAACAAACATCTACCAAACAAAAGCAACCATTGAAATTGATTCTTTGACAAACCTTTCGCATTTAGATTTGTTTTGCATTGACAAACTAACCTTCCTCTTATCTTAAAGAGTATGGTGAGCATATGGAATGTTTTCAGGTATGCTTCTACTATAATCAAATATGCCTTATGCATAAGGCATAAGTTAAGTTCAGAAGAAACTTGGAGTTATTTAAAGTTCGGACATAGATGCTATCTGACCTAAATCAGATTTCGACAGTCATAGGACCCTTTATAAAAAAAATAGGCAGTCATAGGAACTGCCGATATAATTAAAAACTCAAAACTCACAATTTGATTGCTTACTTTGGAAATTACATGGGTGCAAACGGAGGTCATAGTCCCATGTTTACCCGAAGATTTCTTATCAATCCAGTGACACTAGAATTGAATTCACAGCCCACGAAAAAGGTCTGTGGTGCGCGAAAAGAAGTTGTCACTTCAAAAACTAAGAGTACCTTGCGATTTTATTGCGTAGATCTCGTATAGCATTGCTTATAGCTTCAGAGTTTTAGAGTAGCCTTGATGCAAGAGTATCTCCACGTCATTAGACCAGGTGGCGCGTGTCCACTCCGCGTGCGTCGTTACGCAGGTGAACGCGCCGATTATGGCCACTAGTGGCCCGTAATGGCTTCCTACGGGGCCGAACGCAACCGAAGGAAAATGTCACGGAAACATTAAACCGTAGCTTAGCAGTGGATTTTTTTGTTAGGAGAGTAAATATATAGTAGCGGAAACTAAGGGTGCAATCATTGTTGTGTGTGAATTGTTCACTGATATTTATTTTAACTTAATGCTAGGTCAAACATGTCTTAGCCAATGACGCAAAAACGTAGGGGTGTTATAAGTTGTTATAGCTCCCAAACAGTAGCTACAATTCATCAGAATGTTGGGTTCGTTAACAACCAACACTTGTGTACCATAAGTAATGTAGTGGTAGGAGTCCGCCTGGGGAAGCACCACACCTTTGCCAGTTATTCTACCGCCAAACAGTAATATGCAAACATTACTGCGTTCCGGTTTGAAGGGCAATGTTTCCAGAGAAATTACATGGCTCAGAGATATAACATCTTAGATATCTGGGCGACGAGCGCAGTGCAGTGCTAGGTATTGATTCGGACATCTCATGTTTCAATAGCTGCGTGTCACTGTGCTGTTATTTGGCAGGGATGTTGCTTACCATCAGGCACATGTCCTGCTCGTCTCTGCACTCTTTATTAAAAAAAAAGTGATCTATCTGTTGTCTTACTTACGCTTACGCTATAATGTTCATATTATTACTAGCGCCCTGCGGTTTCACTCGTGTAGTACCCGTGCCGCGATATCCCGCGATAAAAATGAGTCTAATTTTCATCCCCAAAAAAATAACGGGAACTAGCCGAGTAAAACCGCGGGCCGCTGATAGTGTTATATTGTTGGGAAACACGGTTGATTAGTTTACAAATTTTAATAACAAAAGGGGTTTCTGTTATTAAAATTTATTAATAATCAACTGTAACGACACATTATCTAGATAATTTTAATTACCTATTTGGAAAACTACAAAGACACAGACAGATAGTAGAGTCCAGTTCCAGGCAGATGAATTTAGAACGCACATTTGTGAAGACATTTTAACTGAGTCAGAATATAAACAGTGAAACTACTTAATTGTACGAGTACTTCAAACATTGTGACGCTTTAGGCCAGTTGTCCACGTAACCGCACGTAATACACACGCTTTCGTCAATTGACGGTTGCAAGACGAATGCATGATGACGAATGCTTGCATCTTGCGTACAAACAATGAAATCTGTCAACGACGCATAACGAGCGGCTGACGCGACGTTGCCGCTTCGTTTTTATTTCATTTCATTTCACACAGATTTCATTATTACTATGCAAGATGCAAGCATTCGTCATGCATTCGTCAATTGACGAAAGCGTGCGAATAACGTGGCCTTAAGTAAATTTTAATTTGCAAGATATTTTATTTGTCAGATTTATTGGTACCGTAAACACGTACAAATAGCATTCAGACGGAGCAGGCTTTATGAAGGGCTCGCATTTAATCCGCTTCAATGGATAGGTATGGGCACAGTATTGACAGTATGGATAGTGCTGGATTAATTTACGGTATTTTACTGGCTGTATGTGAATGAGGATATGAACCTGAAGGAGGTGAATACTAAGATAACAAGTGATAAAGGTGTTTTATATAGATATGGCACTTAGATTCCAGTAGATTCTTCTGCCTACCGATTGAGTTGAATAGAGAAACGTACATATCAGGCACATGTTCCGCTCGTTTTACGATAAAAAATGTGCCAATGCCAACCTTTTTAAATAAATACACCGGTAACTCACGTTTGCTATAGTCAGAGTGGAGTGATAAACAAGCTGCGAACCCGCGCGCGCACTCTCATTGAAAAAGATCGCCGGACGCGATCGAAACTTGAGTCGGACTGGACTGACTATATCAAACGTGAGTTACCCGTGTATTTATTTAAAATGCCAACTTGGTATGAGTGGGGTAAGGTTAAGATTCATTATGTTTTAATTGTCAATTTTATTCGTGACGATAAGAATAACACTGCTCTTGCCAATTCATATAACAGTTTTGTGTAATAATATTGACAAAAATCTGTAATAATTGTATAATAAACGTTTTATTGTGAAATAATTTACATGACAAATACATAAAAAATAAACGATATTTTATTACTAATTCAATGTCGAAAAACAAAACCTTATTATCGTTAGGTCAAGAGACCACCGCGTGTTATATTGCCTACCTGGCGTACCGTTACCTAAAAAATTTAATGAGAAAAAGTTGAGCATCGTTTTAATGTCAAGGTTTTTTATTTCTATGACCAGTTATTTCTCATTCTCATTCATCATCATTTTCTGTTTCATGAAAAAGTTTAGTGTAGAGCAAGCACCGTCCATACTGATATTACTGTGTCTCTAGATACAGCTCGCAGTAACCGGGACACGCCTGAAGCGGTACACGGAAATCCTCTCGCCTGTTTGGAAACTCTTTTACGATATTTTTTCCGAATTTCCGCCTCGGCAGGTGTTTAGGAGCTGAGGTGAGCGATTGTGAGGCATTTCATGTTTACCTACAATTTGCGTGGACGTCTTTTCTTTTGCTGCTCCTTGACATCGAGGAATCTCTGTCTTTTTGCTGTCTTGAAAGGTAAGTTAAGTTTATTTTGGTAGGTTCGTGCATTGTTGTCTTTGTGAGTTTGGCGTTTTGAAGTCACGCTCGTTTATTTTGTAGAAAAAGAGATAGTATATTTAGGTACTATCGGCACGTTCCGGTTTTGTTCGGATATTGTCGTATAATTGATTATCTGTTAAGTAGTTTAGGAGTTCATCGCGGACATACAGCATGACGCGTAATTTATATGTGTTAAGAAGATAAGCAGCGCATTGAAAATGTTCCAGCAACTGATCAAGAGTCACGACCACAATTTGATCACACTCCACAACCGGCGGCACATGACCACAGAAAATTATTTTTACTTTCGGTTTCCTCGCGATATTTTTCTTCACTGTTAAAGCTTACTAGCTTTGTGGTGATGGCAAACTTGTAGACATGCACTTGAAAAGATATTCAGAGTTGCAAGCGGGATCCAAAGTTACGATTGTGAATTCACGTCGTACCTGCCAGGCCACCACGGTTTTTTATCTAGATAAAAGCAACCACCTCGACCATGACACTGCAAGTGTATCTATGGGACTTGACATTGACATAAGACTCTTCCCATAGATACACTTGCAGTGTCATGGTCGAGGGGGTTGAGGCCGACAGCCTACTAGAAATAACATAATTTGTTTGAAAACTTTGCCACTTATTCCACCACCAAGCGGTAATGTGCAAACATTACTGTGATCCGGTTTGTAGGGAAATGTTTTCAGAGAAATTACAGGGGTTAGAGATATAACATCTTAGATCTCTGGATGATGAGCGCAGTGCAGTACTAGGTAATGATTTCCACACTTTGTGTTCCAATGTTATGTGGCAGACATGTTGCTTACCATCAGGCACATGTCCTGCTCGTCTCGTCAATCATTATTTAAAAAAAAAGTATCACCGATCTTACACGGCGATGGAAATAAGACACACCTCAGCGGAAAATGCAGAAACAACTCAAACAAAGAAACTACTTACATAAATTTTCGTAGCGTATCGTGTGAAAGCGGAGTTTGTCACTGAAAATCGTCATTCTTATCATTCCACCTCCAACCTGCTACTAAATCGATTCTCACTTAACTTTATGAGTGATATCTTAATACCAACTTAATACTATCTCAATAAAACTTAAAATGCAGTGTCGTAATGTTTGTTCGACGAATGTTGGCATTATTTTATTATTATTGGTTATTCAAATAAACGCTTTTAATTACGTGTATGAGAATGTAGAGGCATAGAAGACGGTACATATACCAAAATTATTGTTTTTGTTATTTTTCTTTGTTTGTCTGCTCCTCCTAATCTCCGAAACGGCTGAACCGATTTTGACAGGGTTTTCACCACAATATAACTGATGTTTTACTAACTTACTTGAAGCAAATAAACAGGATCCGTGAAAAAAACCCTTGAAGACCGTGGTTTCAAGCGCGTTTTAACAGCTACTATTCCATAAATTCTTTTACAAATGTACGTGTTTATTGCTAGTATTATAGATAGGAAACTTTGTGAGTATGTATTGATGTGTGACACTCTTTCACGCAAAAGCTACTAAATAGGTAAAGGGATCTGGATTAGATGATGGTATAGAATTATATACGATTTGTGTTAGACGGGTTCTAGAGTGGAGATCGCGAAACGGCAAACGTAGTGTAGGACGCCCTGAGACTAGATGGAGTGACGGTATTCGAAAGGCAGCTGGCGGTTGGAGAAGTAAGACCGAGGATCGGGCTGAGTGGCGTATCATAGAAGAGGTCTATCTATATCCAGCAGTGGACGAATACAGGAATAGGACGATGATGATGATAATAGAATAGTATTTTGAAGTTAGATATACTTGTAGTTCGTTAGGGAAACATGATGAGAGTCAATTTTGTAGTTCTCTGCTTATCACCGTGATAGAAGCCATAAAATTAAAGCAGTAAAAACTATTTTCGTGAATCCTCATCCATCCTCGTAATCTAACCATTTGAGATAACTTAACGCACAAACTACCTCGGCTGACAGACGAGCGTCCATCGGTCCCGCACGGGAGGGGGGAAACTCCGCTAGAGAAATAGGGGAATAAATGCGGGAAAATAAAAATGAGGAAAACTGTGAAGGTAAAAAAAAAACGAAAAGATAACGTGTTGTGGTAAGGTATCTTTTTTATCTTTTGACTAGAGTTTCATCCCGGCTTCGCCTGTGTACGTAATATTTAGCCTATCGCATTCAGGGGTCACGTCCATATTCAACGGTGAAAGAATTTTTGAAATCGGTCCAGTAGCTCCTAAGATTAGCTCGTTCAAACTAAAAACCTCTTCAGCTTTATAATATTACTATATATATGTATATTTTGGTATTGGATTGGTGTCGTAACAAAATTTAACAGTTTAATCGAATCGTATGAAAATGTAAAGCCAATAGCGCCGAAATTTTGCAACTTTGTCGAATTGCATTAATTTTAGCACCTTTGTAGACTGGTGAACCAAAATCTTAAAACAGAATTGAATTACGAATGACCTAGCTACGGAATAAAACATATTACGAGTATGTGCACATGACGATTTTGTGGGAATAAACAAATTTACAAACATACAAGACACGTGCGAAAAACATAACCCTTCTTTCAGTCGGGGAAAAAGATAAATTTAACTAAGATTACACAAATTAAATCTATTCAGACAAAAAAATTGCAAGTCAATATCATGTTTAGGCACCTATCTGCAAATGTACCTAATTAAGTTAACTGATTTATTCGACTTCGAAAAGGAGGTTTCTCAGTCCAACCGTACATACATTTTTTTTGATCTCTTTTATTCTGTTGAAACAAATGTCGAAATTTTGATATCTCTTTGAATCTACACAAATATTTGTCAGGTTTTTGGGATGCATATGTCATAAATGTATATAAAATGACGGTTAAAGAACCCAAATTAATTTTAAAATTGGCGCCAAAATAGTTTGTTAAATTCTAACTGACCAGCGAAAAAGTAGTTTTATTGAATTCCCCCGCGACTGACCGGGGAGGGACGGCATCGAGTCACGACCTCATTTACAAATAAACTCAATTTAAAATAACTAAATAAAACTGTATTTACGAGGTCTACTCGTGAATAGCCCGGGTAACTTGTTTGGAATGGAGTTTCTTATGGTAGATTGGCTTGCAACTGAGGTAAGTCCATCAGCCAGTCTCTCTATATGAGGACCCCATTGAAGCTTTAAATCTACTGAAATGCCCAGAAAAAAGAGTAATTAATTGTACAGCTTCAACAAGTTCTTCCTTCAGTGTAACATCATGTTTGCCGCCCTGTAAATTGCAGAGAGTAAACTTTATAAGTACATTTATTTTTAGATTATTTTCATCAAACGATACCTACCTATAATCGATCCTACGGTCATCCTTCAACGCGATGGCATAGAGTAGTAGACGCGTTTTTGTTCAAAGTAGCAGTGGTCGAGATGTTCTTTTTTCATAATTTGTGTTACTTGAGCTTTTGCTAAAAGAAGTTCGATAGAAAAAAACGAAAGGTGGGATCTGTTGCACAATATCCGAAATGTACCCGTTAAAACCAATAAGCTCGAAAATTTACGGCAATGCTCAAGACTTTAAAGTCTTTTCAAACAAGGGCGTCGTTTTTTATAAAGTCTTTTAGCACGACTATTGTTTGATAAGTTTTCATGTCAAAAGATCCAATGCCAAGCGAAAAGTTAAGTCAAATCAAGTGCTTTAATATATTACCTACCTCTAGACAAAGATAGCTGAGCGAGCAAACTATTCCCCGGGGGTCTGGGGCCAACCTTACTTACATCCTTACTCCTTCGCAACTATGCTCAATTTTCGAAACGCACCAAATAGGTTTATGCTGTAAGTTATACCCTAATTTCCCCGTATTATCCCACTTATATCCAGGCTGGAAATTATCCGCCAAAACTCTGGCGGGAAGGAATAAAAAAGCATTTTACGCTCGCACGGCCGCCATGACACTGACTGATTGGCTCGCGCTTCGTTTCACGCTCTTTGTTAGACTAGGTGACATAGTTTGTACGAGAAAAGCCTAAATTAAGCTTTAGGCCTGACAACATTACTTTTATTTGATTGGATTATTAAATTAGACGTTAGAGGATTGTGTATTATTTTTTTGGCGTTAGTGCAAAATAACATAGTTAAAAAATGTTGTTCCAGATAAGTCCACATCTACAGACAGAAAAAAAACGAACCTGTAATAATGACTGACGTATTTTGCACTTAGAACATTTAGAATCTGTTCGTAAAGGCCGCAAACCCGCTGTCCGTTTTACAAATAGCAAATGGGCATTTTTGCAAAACACAAATGCGTACGAGAGGGGGTATGTTAGAAGTAACGTGGTAAAAGTAAGTGGCGCGTCCTTAGGAAGAATCATTTGTCTAAGATTTCATACTTAGAGTAATGATTTGTCGGAGATTTAGCATAAACATTAAATTATGGTGTTAAATGTTTTGTCAGCGTAAAATTGAAAATACCGCCAGTTTTATTTTAAGCGCGGGAGATTATAAACCTACGCTACGGTAGGTTAGGTTATTTATTTGTTTTATTTCAAAGCAATAGATACTAACTAAATGGACAAAGTTTAAATAGAGATATAAGCTACTAAATTACACCATTAAAATAATATCATAAATTCAACAATAAATTCATCATTAAAACACAAGACATTGGTGAAATTGTGCTCACCAAGCATTTATCTCACACATAATACATATACAGTAGAATTCATTTATAACGACGTCGCTTATAACGACTAACCGTTTTTAACGTCGAAATTATTTACTCGAGATCGGTTTAATAGTTAGATACTGAGAAAATATAACCGTTTAGTGCGACTCCGGTTTGAGCGACAAACCGTTTATAGCGACTGTGGGTTTAGGTGATCGCACTTACGTCGGTACTAGTTGTAAGAAAACACTTCACAAACAGTCAATCCAATGTTTATTGACGCTCACAATGTTATTAAGATGAACACAAAAACAGTCACAATAATTTTGATACGAAACAGTCCAGAAAAACAATTAATTCAGTTATAAACGAAACGGGAGTATAATACGCGCGCTACAGGTAATTCGCAACTGCCTGCATTCGCCGGGGCCGCGGTAACCAACCTATATCGGTTAATGAGGTTCGGCCCGGCGCAAGCGCAGCGGCTCGCGCATAAGCGATTAGCGTTTTAAATCAAAATTTATTTTAACGGGAAATGTAAAATATGTATTATGTTTTATTTATATTTAAGTAATGATATATTTATGTATGTATGTATGTACACACATCACCCTTCCAGAGACCGTTCCTACGGTCGATAGTGATCGGGGAATCTTACTACCCGTCCGGAACGTGTTCTTATTGGGAGGTTTTCGGGTGGTGTAGGCGGGTCATCGTGATATTCTCCTACCGGCTTGATATTGCTGTCATTCAATATGTAGGCTGGTTTTAATCGGTCTACGGATACTGTGACAGTCTTGCCTTTTATTGAGAGTTTGTAAACTTTCTCAGATCTCTCAAGTACAGGATGTGGACCAGTATATGCGGGTTGCAAAGGTGCTCTTACTGCGTCTTCTCGTAAGAATACGTGACTAGCAGTGGGTAAGTCCTTGAAAATGAAAATATGTGGCTTATCATGTCTCGAAGCAGGTGAAGGTTTCAGGTCGTTAGCGAATGAGCGTAATCTGGCAGTGTATTCTGTGACGTCTGTAGTTCCAGTCGTGCTCGGGTCAAAGAATTCTCCCGGCAGCCGTAACGGTTCTCCGTACACAAGTTCTGCGGCACTCGCTTTTATGTCTTCTTTGTACGCGCTTCGAATTCCAAGTAGCACCAAAGGTAAAGTTTCCATCCAATTTTCTTTTGCATGGCAGGTGATCGCCGTCTTTAATTGTCTATGGAATCTTTCTATAACTCCATTGCAAGCGGGGTGATATGCAGTAGTTTTCTATGTGAAAATCCGGTTATTTTGGAAAGATGTTGAAATAAAGATGATTCAAATTGTCTGCCGCGGTCTGTTACAATACTCGCGGGGGAACCAAATCTCGATATCCACCCAGTTAAGAGGGCCTTCGCTACCGTTTCAGCTGTAGCATCGGGTATTGGCATTACCTCAGGCCATCGAGTGAAACGATCGATTGCCGTGAGACAATATCTATTTCCATTACAAATTGGAAGTGGCCCGATGAGGTCGATGTGCACGTGGAGAAATCGTGCTCGTGGTAGCTGGTAGGTTCCTAATGGGGTCGATACATGCCTAGTAATCTTAGAACGTTGACAAGCTAGACATGTACGTGCCCACTCTCTGCAGTCCTTTTTAATACCGGACCAGACATAGCGTTCTGATATTAATTTGATTGTGGCGTTGGCACCAGGATGGCTCAATGCGTGCAAGCTGTCAAAAACTTGCTTACGCATTAGCTTCGGGACGTACGGCCTTGAAACTGGTGTGCTGACGTCACAGTATATTACAGCACGTGTTCCAGGTATCTTTACTTTTCTAGTTTTAGCGAAGTTCCTCGTTCCAGCAGATCTTTTAGTTCTGCATCAGATGACTGTAACTTGGCTAGCTTTGAGTGATCGATCGCTAGTTCTAACTCTTCCACTCTGCTCAGTGTGTCAGCGACTAGGTTGTCTTTCCCGGAGATGTGTTTCACGTCAGTAGTGAACTGGGAAATGAAGTCCAGATGACGAAATTGTCTCGGTGAACATTTATCTTTGCGCTGGTGAAATGCAAAACATAGCGGTTTGTGGTCAGTGTAGATCGTAAATTCTCTAGCTTCAACCATATGTCTGAAGTACTTCAGTGCTTCGTAAATAGCGAGGAGTTCTCTGTCGTAAGGTGAGTATTTCCGCTGTGCCGATGTTAACTTCCGTGAGAAGAAAGCGAGTGGTTGCCAATCACCATCTTTGTATTGCTGTAAGGCGGCACCAATCGCTGTATCAGATGCATCGGTGACGAGGCCTAACTTACATTGGCAATCTGGGTGTGTAAGCATTGCAGCGTGACAGAGGCTTTCTTTGCACTCGTTAAAGGCCTTCAAGGTATCTTCTTGCAAGTTGACAGGATGGGAACCTTTCACAGATCCTATTAACAATGAATGAAGCGGTGCTTGTACTTCAGCAGCGTTGGGAATGAAACGCCTGTAGAAGTTTAGCATTCCCAAGAATCTACGAAGCTCTCGAACTGTCTTAGGTGCGGGAAACGACTTAACTGCTTCTACTTTTTCTTCTAGAGGTTTTATGCCGTTGGGTGAAATGTGATAGCCCAAGAATTTCACTGCAGACTTGCCGAAGTTACATTTTGAAGTGTTGATGATAATGCCATGTTCCTTCGATCTGGTGAACAAAATACGGAGGTGCTCTTCATGTTCAACCTCATTTTTTGAAAACAGAGAAATCATCGATGTATGGGTAGACGAAGTCCAATCCACGGGTCATTTCGTCAACGAATCTTTGAAATGTTTGTCCAGCATTTCGCAATCCGAATGTCATGAACGGAAATTCGTATAATCCGAATGGTGTCGTGATTGCTGTCTTGCCGATATCGTCAGGATTTACAGGTATCTGGTGGTAAGCTTTCACGAGGTCGATCGTTGAAAATACTTTGCTGCCTGTGATGCTGTGTGTGAAATCATGGACATGTCTGATTGGATATTTATCAGGTATGGTCCGAGCGTTCAACATTCGGTAATCTCCACAAGGTCGCCATCCGCTGTCTTTCTTAGGAGCGAGGTGTATCGGTGACGCCCAGGAGCTTTCCGATGGTCGTGCAATACCTGATTTTAACATTGATTCTATTTCAGCTCTGGCAATTTTCAGTTTGTCTGGCGCTAGACGTCGCGGTTTGCAGGCTATTGGTTGCCCCGGCGTGGTTCTGATGTAGTGCACGGTGTTGTGCTTGACTTCAGCTGGTCTTCCGGAGGGGTTTGTAATTTCAGGAAATTCTTTCAGGATTTGTTCGTAGCGAGACTCGCCGATTGGTATCTTGATTGAAGAAATCGCAGTCGACGAGTGTGCAGGTGAACACACAACAGAGAGGGTTGTCGTGTTGTCTAGTAGACGTTTGTTACGTATGTCAACTAGAAGGCCATAGAATTTCAAAGTCTGCTCCAATAATTGCCTTAGTCACGTCACCGACGATGAAGCGCCACGGGAAGTCTCGGCGTAGCCCAAGGTCCAAATCAGGTGACAGTATCCGTACGTGCTGATTGGCGTGCCGTTAGCAGCAGAAAGCTCGAAGTCTGACTTAGGACGGTACTGTTTGAGTGAGCGCCGTGGGAAGACACAAACGTCGCTTCCAGTATCGACGAGAAATTGCATCTTCGAACGACGATCGACGACGAACACGCGACCAGATGTGTTAGGGCAGTCGCTGGTCGCCATTACCGACCGCCCTGGGAGTTTTCCGCCTGATAACTGCAAGGCTTCAGACATTTGTTCGCTTTTGCTCCATACTTCCAGTGGTACCAGCAGTTCTGGAATTTTCGAACGTTGGAGTTTGAACGGGTTCTGGAACGGCTGCGATTCCTTTCCCGGTTCTGGGGACGAGCTTGGCGATCCAGCAGTGTTTTCATTTGCCGTCGAAGTTCGGCTATTTCGTTCGCCATGACATCCAGCGCTGACCCAGGTGTAGAAGCGGCAGACACTTGCGGTGTGGTCGGCGCTATGTCCTGGATGCGGTCAGCTAGGTCGGCGAGAAGCTCTAGGGACGCCGAAGGCTGTGCAGCGATCACAGTCTGCACACTCCGTGGCAATCTGCTCGTCCAGATGGTTTTGATGAAATCTTCTGGGACGTCGGGTCCAGCTAGACCCTGGAGATGTCGCAGGAACTGTGAAGGGCGGCGGTCTCCCAACTCTTCGTGCATCAATAACTGTTTTACTTGCTTTTCTCGTGAAGCGCTCAGACGTTTGATAAGTTCCGTTTTCAGTTTTTCATATTTGTCTGTCGGTGGAGGGGAGATTATAATGTCCTTCACCTCTTTGGAGAATTGATGGTCAAGCTGTCCGATGACGTAGTTGAATTTCGTGATATCGGAAGTTATATTCGAAACAGCAAATTGCCCTTCGACTTGTGCGAACCAGATTTCGGGTTCCTCCGGCCAGAATGGGGGGACGCGTATCCCGACTCTAAATAATTCGGCAGAGCTCGTAGAAGCACGTTCTTCATCTTTTCTCGACATCGTTTCAACCGACTTTATCGACTTGGGTAAAAATCGCTATCAGCTTATGACTTGTACCACACAACGTTTTCGAAGTACCGACGAAAAATTTATGTTATCACCGTAGAAGTTCTAATTGCAATGCACAAGGTATAGTTTATACACTGCACTAGCCACTTTTAAGTTCAATTATGTCCGTAACTTGCGTTGTAGTCCAAAAGAGGGGTCACCAGTGTGGGTTTAGGTGATCGCACTTACGTCGGTACTAGTTGTAAGAAAACACTTCACAAACAGTCAATCCAATGTTTATTGACGCTCACAATGTTATTAAGATGAACACAAAAACAGTCACAATAATTTTGATACGAAACAGTCCAGAAAAACAATTAATTCAGTTATAAACGAAACGGGAGTATAATACGCGCGCTACAGGTAATTCGCAACTGCCTGCATTCGCCGGGGCCGCGGTAACCAACCTATATCGGTTAATGAGGTTCGGCCCGGCGCAAGCGCAGCGGCTCGCGCATAAGCGATTAGCGTTTTAAATCAAAATTTATTTTAACGGGAAATGTAAAATATGTATTATGTTTTATTTATATTTAAGTAATGATATATTTATGTATGTATGTATGTACACCACACGACCATTTTTTTTTTAAATAATTCGTCCGTTTAAAACGACGCGCCGTGTTTTGTTTCAATTTAGGTAAAGAATGACTAATACCTCGGCCCCCCTCACTTTCCCCGCGCGCCTCACCGTTCAATTCTCCTTATTGGCGCGCGTAAATCACAGTTAGTATTTGTCACCTGTTATGACAAGTTCATAAAGCGCCATGAAGAGAAAGTGTTTTACAATTGAAGAAAAGAGTGCAATATTACACAGATTAGAAGCTGGTGAATCAAATGCGATCCTCGCAAAGGAATTTGGCGTATCTCATTCTACAATATATATAATGCTGTCCGAAGTTCTTACTACCGAACAAAAGTCTGTCAAAACAAACCCAAATAACAGATTTCCTACGTTAGTGACAGTATTACAGTACATTACGTACTGATGTTTGTAATTTGGTATGTATGTATTACTTATTTGTGTACATATAAGAATAATTAAAATAAACATAAGTAACTGATTCCTACAACATGTTTTATTGACCTAAATGGGAAAAATCAAACTTTCGCACTTATAATACATAATGTAAATATCCGTTTTATACGTCATCCGGTTAGTACGGCATAATATCGCCGGTCCCTTGAAGGTCGTTATATCCGGATTCTACTGTATATATAGCACAACCAAATAGAAGCCAGAAACGGATAGAAAATGAATAATCAGATGACATAAATAAAAACCAGGAATTAAAAGAAGATGTGGAAAAAGAAGACTTTAATCAGATTTTTCATTGTATAAATTATGTCTACAACAAATTGTTTTGCCAGACATATTGCATGCCTCTCGCAGAGGCCAGTTTGTATGGGTCAACTTTTAAAATGTTTTGTATCATTTTATCTTACCTACAAAGAGCAATAAAGATTTTTGTATTCATCAGTCACATAACCCAACCTCTAACGGTACCAGGCACAACGTTAGGTTGGTTAGTTAGGTTAGGTTGGTTTATAATCTAACGTCGTTAGATTATAATCTGATGGTGTTTACAATTTTACCGTGACATATACCTACATGACTAAAACCATCGATATAAATCAATGGATGTGCTCTCCCAAACTTCAGGCGCACGGAATTATGTTATCGTTGGGAAGAGTGACCTCACTTTCTCAGGTCTAGGCGGTTATAGGAAGCGGTAAATGCTGGCGGTTTCTACCTTTCACTGATTTTTATCATTTTATACATAGATATAAGAAAGTGAAAGAAAACCTTTAGGAAGTGTGTTCGAATAATTACAAAAAAAAAAAAGCAATCCAAGGCAATACATTTCATGCATTTACACATTACTTTTTTAATATTTTCGAATTACTCATTACAATTTTAAAATGTCTATCTATGTCATCAGTGTGACAGAGAGTCAATAGTAACAATTATAATCAACGAGAGCGAGATCGATGTCTTGTTCATTCGTTGTCCACAATCAAAATAAGTAGCACCCACGGACCACAGCATACCTCTATGCTAGCGATTCTAGGGGTCAAGTAGATTGGTGGTGTATAAACCACACACATTACACACACAAAAGCAGTTTGTTAACACTTTCAAGATGCTCAGGGCATATCTTTTGATTTAGATCGCTGACCAAGACGTAGTTTAACAAAAAACACTCACAAATAATATTCTTCACATCTCCGCTGTATATTCTCGAACAGGTAGTATCAAATAAAACTGTTCCGCCTGAAATACGTCACGCACAGCTTCAATACGGCTGGTCCGGAAACGAGATGCGTGATGGAATAAAGAAGGCTCGATGTCGCAATACGGCCCAGTCACCCGCACGACACTGACAGATTGCCGCTTCCGAACCCACGTCTAAACTACCCACTCATCGTCTCTCATCATTTCGGAACTGCTATCCTTAGTACGGAGGTTCATGAGGGTTTCGTGATTACTGATTTGAGAGTAACTAAATTTAAATTACATGCACGAACGAAGAGGTTTGACTTTTTGTAATAAGAACATCTAGGCTGTGGAATGCATTGCCTGAGTGTGTTTTCCAGAATCTTCGTGCCTTCAAGTTGATATTGAATCGGTTTCGTCTTGGTAAGCACGCCTCACGCAAAATGACGGTCAAGTATAATCATAGCAATGTTTGAAAAAAGTCAATGAATTTTTTTTGGACATTCGTCACATTTGTCACTTGAGGCCAGAAAAGACATACATATTTCGAACTGAGCAAAGCTTGAATGTGAAAGCTATTTAGCTGATATAACAGTTAATAATACAATTATATTTAATTATTAATTATATTATTTATTTACGCGGCTGAAACGTGGACTCTGCGAGAAGTGGAGAGACAGAAGGTGGACGCTTTGGAAATGTGGTGCTGGAAAAGAATGCTTGGAGTCTCGTGGACCGAGTTTCGCACAAACGTCTCGATACTTCAGGAACTCGGCATCAGGCAGCGTCTATTTTCTGTGGTACAATCTCGTATCCTAACATTCTTTGGACATGTTTCCCGACGTGACAACCAGTCCATAGAACGCCTTGTCATTCAAGGAAAAGTGGAAGGCACAAGACCGCGCGGAAGGTCACCCACACGATGGACTGACCAGATCAAGTCCGCGATTGGAGGCTCGCTGAATGAGTGCAGCAGGATGACGTCTAGCAGGCAGCAATGGCGAAACGTCGTGAAGCGGATCACATCTGACCCCTCCAATAATGCTACGAGCTCATAGCGATCACGACCGCTCTGTCAAGAGCGTACCGGATAAGAAGAACATGTTAAATTTTGTTCAGAAACATAGAAACACCTAGAGACACAAGAAGTATTTGTATTCATTAATAATAATAAATGAAATATTTTCTTGTGGCCGAATGTCTTTCTAATTAAACGATAAACGAATGTGTTATGCATACAAATACTAATAAGTGTAAATTAGTTGCAGGAAAAATATTTTAAGATTTGAATCAAAAATAAACTATCGTTGGATCATCATCATCATCGTTCATGGCTTTCTGCCAGAGCCAGACGAATTTTACGCTTCAAATCCGGGTGGTTCAACCACTGGGCTTTCAATAGTTCAAAGCCTATCTATAGCTTCTTTGTCAGGGAATAAATAAATAAATATTGGTGGACAATTCACACACAACACTATCTGACCCCAAACTAAGCAAAGCTTGTGTGATGGCAGTCAGATAGCTGATATAATACTTATATAGTTTTAAATACATACTTATTATACAAAGAAACACCCAGACACAGTTCAAACATTTGAATTCATCACACAAATATTTGCACTGGGGGTGGGGATCGAACCCACGACCCTCGGCTTCGCAGGCAGAGCTACTACCAACTAAGCCACTAGGGCAGTCAGGGTTTTCTAGCTACTTAATCCATGAATTAGTACGGGAAACAGTCGTTATATTTTGTAGTTTCGACACTTGCTGCGCCTCGCAGTTTACTTAAACTACTGAATATCAATTTTATTCATTTTGTTTTTCGAATCTTAATTTTCTAAATAAAATAAGCCTAAGTTATTCCTCATAACATCAGGTATCTACCGGAGAAACAACAGTTAAAATCGGTCAAGTCATTTCAGATAACAAACAGACAGACAAACACAATTTTTTTTTTTTGTAAGTTTGTGATATTGAAAGTTTGTATGTAAGTATCGTATTTATTTAGTACTTTCATATTTAATGGGGTGAAAAGCTATTAATTCGGTTTAACTTTAATTTAATAATTAAATTAAATTAAAGTAAATTAAATATCCGTATGCAATTTACTTCAATTTAATTTAATATAGATGAGGCTTGGTAGCCCTACAAGTTCCATTTTGGATGACTTGTGCATTCAGCATTCTCCCAATTATCCAACTTCAGAAATTACCAGAGTTAGGTCGCGGTTATAATATTGAAACTTCATCAGCCTTGATGTTTTAATTGCGGACCTAGCTAGTAGTTATTAAGTTAAATAAAGCTGTAAATATGTCATTGTGTAGATATTTGATGAATAGAATAACTTGCCGGACCCTGTTTGTGTTGGGTAAACTAAAACATACGCAGCAAAGTTTTGAGGAAGGTCCCGATTACCCTCTACCTGAGGAGTTAGCGGTCATGTGTGTTTAGGGCTCGGTTAAAGTATTAAAAATAGCTTTGAAGCTTATAAGACTTAATAACAGACATGGACGTATAAAAAAAGTCGGACGTAGTCTCGCTAAAACAAAAACTGTGTCACTAGAGTCGGCCACATTTGCACGTGTGCGTTGTTAGATTGTCTCTGATAGGCTGACACGCACACATATTTACAAGTAGTGCGTGTAATGACCCACTGATGTGTGCGTCTCAGCCTGTATGTGACAGCGCACACGTGCATATTATGTGGCCGACTCGATGGACACAGTTTTTGTTATAGCGAGAATACGTCCGACTTTTTTTATACGTCCATGATTACAGAGTTTTCGCTTACGACCACCCTTAATGTATATTCTTTTGAACCTTTTTCTGATTTAACCCGCGTAGTCCTGTTACGTAATTGCGTAATTTTCCCGTGATAAAAAGTAACTATGCCGCGCCTTCACCATTTCAGACTAAATAATATTGTTTTATCTAACTGATGACTAGTTCTAAATTTCAACTGATGGGGTTGAAATTTGGAATTCGTATTCAGCCGTTTCGACGTCATTGCAGCAAACATCGAAACGTTGACAAACACAATATTAACAAGATAACAAGATAATTATATCAGCTTATAACATCTTACAAGCTTCTATATTACAAGGTTTTCGTGTAGTATAATTTAATGAAATAGACATCAGGAGATTTGTAGGCGATCTAACATAAACAGAACTTACTACGAATGCACAATATATCCCGCACCAATGATGTCTAGGTAGTATTCGGCAACTACTTACAATTCTAATTACAATTATTAGTTTGCGTAAATCATACCTATGTACTTTTTAGATGTAAAAATAATATTTGGTCTAATTTCTTCTAGCTTTTAATATCAGTACCCGAAATTGCTTTTTGTAAGAATGAGATTATATTTCCGTCGTTATAACAAACATTCCAAGAGTCTTCAATAAATAATTCGCAAAGCTTATTAGATTCCGTCTTGTTTACCGACAGGCAAATAGCTTTTAAAATTGTTGTTGTTTTATCAAGCATTGACGAACAAGCCGCACAATAACCGACAATTTCGGTACTCCCCTAATTTTATCATTGCCAGTACGTTATTCAATTTTACAATATTACCTTCTACAATAACTCTGATTTCCGTAGTAAAAAAATAAATAAACTTTACTTAAGACTGCATCATACTTTTCTTTTTAAATACACAACACAAGACGTTGGCGTAATTGTACTCATCAAACATATCACACTAACATAACACACCGGGATAGAAGCCAGAAATTAATACATGATGAATCAGATGACATATATGATACAACCGATTAAAAGTTAAAAATGAAAAAAGAAGAAGACTTTATCAGCTGACTATTATTATCATTGTATAAATTCAGACCAATAGAAACTGCGTTGCCAGACATATTGCATGCCTCTAGAAGAAGAGGCCAGTTTCTGGGTCAATTATTTAAATGTTTTGTATCATCTTATCTTACCTGCAAACAACAATAAAGATTTTTGTATTTGTATTTGTATTTGTACATTTGACGTTAAAATGTGGAATACGATGATTGGTGTGATTCTGTTTAGGATATAGTCTTTGTGTCAACAGGCTGAGATTGAATTAGTTTTTTCTAAATAAGCGCGTTTTATCGTAAACCGTATCGTTGACATCAAGTGAAAATCAACCATTCAATCACTCCAGTCAAGTGAAAATATATCAATGAAAAAAAAAATACAAATACCGAAACATTCTGTATAATACTCGAAAATTAGACAGCTTTTTTGACACACACACACACACACACCCTCACGCGTGCATTCACATATGCTTAGGTATAATGTGCTCGTATGTAGGTTCTTATTCTTACTTACAAGTAGTATATTTAGAAATATTTATAGCACCTTAAAAGCCAGTCGCGGTCAATAATGTTTGCGATCAATATCGAACTTGCCCAATATTCACTTTCTAAATTTGTACCGATTCGCCGGCTAACTTCAACATTCCTTCTCTTATATTTTTGATCTTTTAGCTCGAGACAGTCATCGCATTGCGGATTGAAGGCTTGTAGAATGTCGAATGAAGTGCTTTGGGAAAGCAATTAGGAGAACTGTTGTAGAATATGACTTTTCCCCATAAAGTTAAATTTCTGTAAGATGTATATCTTTAACTGTTGATATATTCCAGATGTTAATAGATTAATTTTAACTGTTGATATATTCCAGATGTTAATATAGATTAATTTTGTTTGCAGGTTGGGTTCCGACGTCTAATGAACCGATTTCCGATGAAACTTCTCGACTCTGCCATGGAAACTTGAACCGCAAGATGACTAACGTAAAGTTAAAACTCATGTACTTCCTGCTGAATGCTCTTCTGACAGCCGATATCGTTCACTCGCGACCCTACGACTTTAACACCACTGACATAGTGATCAAATTTCCTACAAACAACACTTTCAATATTCCAGTTGATCCCAATTCTGATACGTTAGTGGTCGCAAACGATGACGAAACTCCTGAAGAAACAAACGTAAGTTCTAA
Organism: Ectropis grisescens; assembly: GCA_017562165.1. Taxonomy (NCBI): domain Eukaryota; kingdom Metazoa; phylum Arthropoda; class Insecta; order Lepidoptera; family Geometridae; genus Ectropis; species Ectropis grisescens. The sequence continues at coordinate 22,932,114 of CM029774.1, forward strand.
TTCCAACATGGAAGCGATTGTCAATGCAGAACAGAATCGAGATGAAGCGATATCTAGCAAGACGATGGTAAAACCACCACGTACCTTGAAAATGCCTAAAGACGACGTTAAAGCCATTGAAAAACAAATAAACATATCAAGCTCCCTTTTAGAAGATATAATGAACTCTGAAGCCGACCGAGAAGAAACGATCACTGATATACTATTCAAACCTGAAGCAGAATTTGTAGACCAACCTAGGGCCGAATTTTCAGACGTGCCTCGATTCGAGTTTCTAATTGCGGGAAAAATAAATGAGAGTGATTTTAGCAATAGAAGTGTAAATGATATAAGTGATACGAGTAAGGATAGGAACAGTAGTGATGTTCTGAGGAAGGTGGACTATGTGGAGCTAGTGGAAGTGGGGAAACCTATGGGGCTGGAGAACAAGAGTGCCTATATCGTGAACATCACGGGACACGAGGTGGACAACGACCTCGCGCCTGACACAAGTGAGTATTAAGAGCTCTCATAATTTCTAATGTCACAAAAGAGTCCCTTTAGAAAGAACGAACAAATTTCACAACACCAACAAATATTCTCTTTTTGCAGATACAGATTAGGTCTTTTGAAATGGAACTTAGAAAGTCAATGAAAGTTTAGGAGGGCGCTAAATTCACTTTACAAGTTAAATCCTCCTAATGTTCATATATTAATTCAACTAGAAACGCAAAAATAAAAATAGTCTGAGTAGCTTTTTGAAATAAAAACTGATTATGATTCGCGTTCCAAAACATCACACCAGGAGTTTTGTCTCCACTTTCGTAATAACAAAGTTTAAACAGTAGAATGCGTTGCTAGGGTGTTTTTTTCGCGTTTAGTGCAATCAATCTTAAAGTCGTCAGTGAATCTGATTCGAGATTCGCACCTTTGGGATGGATCGGCTAAGTATCAGCTGGGGACTCTGGAATCGATTGAGAGACGTGCCAAAAACTCATAGGCAATGACATTCTTGTGCGTAAAAGATTTCAAAGTCTTGATCATCGCCGCAAAATCGCTAGCTTATCGGTTTTTATCGGATACACTTCGGAGAGTGTGCAACTGATCAGCATGATGTTCCAAAAACGCGAACGAAGAGATTTGACTACACGTTTGTGATAAGAACATCTAGGTAGTGGAATGCGTTGCCTGAGTGGGTTTTCCCTGATGGTTACAATCTTGGTGTCTTCAAATGGAGAGTGAATCGGTTTTTTCTAGGTAATGTACGCTCCATCGTAGATCTCATCATCGCTTAACATCAGGCGAGATGGTGGTCAAGTGCGAACCTATTATAATAAAAAAAAAATGTCCTTTCGTAAACTATCGTCACTCAACATCAGCCAAGCTAGGTAGCTGGTAAAGTGCAGTGCAAAGCATGTTTTAAATTAAAGGCATAAACGTACAAATTTATGATAAATAAATATGGTATTGAGTAAGAAATGGATTAGCTATGTATCAGCTGAAAGTATTAGTATCAAATAAAAAGCGTGGCAAGGAATTAATTGGCAAATATTTGTGTGTTCTGCAAACAATACAAAGTCTCTATTACCATCGCAAGTAGTTATAGGAAGGGGATAGTTATGTTACCGTTTTTTCTTGCAAACATTTCGGACGAGAGTATGACTCATAATATGTCAGTCATGATCTTTAATACCATCATCCTTTTTTATATTTGGAAATTCGTAAAAGTGACATCAGTTTATGGAATATGAAGCAATGGAATGTGTTGCCTGAGTGAGTCTCCACCAATATTCACAATCTAGGTGTGTTACGATAGAGTGTTTCGTTTTCTTTTATATAAACGCGCTCCATCTCGTTGCTCTACGGGTACGGTCAAGTCTATCTCTTATAAAACACAGTTAAATACAGGTTTTCAACATTGTAATAATTCACAAAGTAGGTACTCATTATTCATAAGATAAAAACCGGCCAAGTGCGAGTGGGACTCGCTCACGAAGGGTTCCGTACCATTAGCAAATAAACGGCGACTAAAACTTGTTTTAATGTATGAGAACCCCTTTAATTATTTATTTAATTTAATCAATTATATTTAGAGAGAACATATAACTAAATGTTCTTGGAATAGTTAAAGCGTTAAAGTAAAAAGTTGCAGCAAAAAACGATAACAAATCAAGTTTGCTGTATGAGAGCCTCCTTAAATACTAATTTTCTTTTCTTTTTAGTATTTGTTGTTATAGCGACAATAGACATACATCATCTGTGAAAATTTCAACTGTCTAGCTATCACCGTTCTTGAGATACTGCCTGGTGACAGACGGATGGACGGACGGAGAGCGAAGTCTCAGTAATAGGGTTCGTTTGGGTACGAAACCCTAAAAAAGACACAATCGCACTGTTCTCCCAAAATTTGTCTGTGAAATATGTATTTCGTTCTATATAATTCAGCATCTCGAACTTCCACTCAGACTGGTATATTAAATCCTAGCTTATAGAGGAGTGTACCACTACTCCTTCATACATTTAGGTCTCAGTTCATAACGCTAATATTTTGCATTCACAGCTACAAAAAGTTCTCACACTCCCCATTTCTCTCGAGAGTCAAGATACTTAAAAAGCTATTTTGGTATTTTTCTTTACTTACGGAAAAAGTGTTTTAAGCAGTTCCATAAAAATTCATATTCAAAATGTCGACATCTATTTACTTAGCGTAAGATAATACCACAGACTAAGTAGAGAGATACACTGATACGTCTCTCAAAAATGAGATTACTGATATACAGGATTACAGAGAGTAATAACCTGCACAAACAGAGGTGAAAGCAAAGAGTTTACATATACTACGTATAGAGTTAGAACAAACGCTTTACACCAAAAGCACGGACCTGATCGCTCTTGTCTTGTCGCTCTTGTGGAAGTGTCATAGTTTTGTCGCGGCACTCTATCGCCATAGCTAACATACACCTCATCTGTTTACGATTTGTACAAAGGATCCGTGCAGAAAAACCTGATTTATTTACTTATTCTTTATATATTATTACTAGATGTCCGCCCGGCGTTGCCCGTTACATTATATAGTACTCATCAGGATCCCGTACATATATAACGGTGAAAGAATGACTGAAATCGGTTCAGCCATTCCTGAGAATTTCGATTTCAAACATCAGCTACATGCTACGCCATCTGTTGGAAATTGGTTGTACCAACTCAGATTTAGAAAAAAAATGATTAGCAAAGGTTTTATATTCAAGAGGTATGTAATCTGTGATATTCAAAGACGCAATCTTAGGCACATGCTGTCATGTGTCATGTCAAAGCACGAAACGTACGAAGACTCTCAAAAAGGAATATTTTTCCCGATTTTGTTACATTCTTGATTCATGCTCCGCTTCTATTAATAGTAGCGTTATTTTCTATAGCCTAAAGCCTTCCTCGATAAATGGACTATCCAATAGATAAATAATCTTTCAATCCGGGCCAGTACTTCCCGAGATCCTAGCGTTCAAACAAACAAACAAACTCTTCAGCTTTATAATATTAGTATAGATGAGTGAAACTGTTGCGATTTTAACCCCCGAGGCAAAATTTATGTAAAACTATTGACTGATCTTATTTAAGTATTCTTCACTCTTTTTGGGAATAAATGTTGGTTCTATTTAAGTCAATGAAACTAAACTAACGTCGCCCTAATATTATAAATGCGAAAGTTTGGATGTTTGTTGCTCAATTAGGTCGAAACTGAAACAGAACATGGTTGAAATATGGAATACAGTTACACTCGTATTTTAGTCTGGAGTAGCACGTGAGTTTATAATGCGAGAAAATTACGGGGAATGGGGACTTCGCGGGTAAAACCAAAGGGCATTGCTAGTAGGTACTTTCGTATGCATTTAGTGAAAAGCTATTAATTTTGAAATATACAAACAGACACTTAAATTTTATAGATTATTATAAAATGTATTCTAGAATATTTAACTTTATAAATAGTTAATAGTAGATTATGGGACAAGTGTGTAAAGTTTGTGATTACCAATGAGGCGCTATTACGGCACGTTAGTACGGCATTTTTCAACACACTTGTAAATAAAATAATAATAAACGAGTTGTTAAAATTGTTTCGTTAAGGTGAGAAAAAATGATGACTTGTCAAAACATGCGCCCGCAACTAACCAGCCACCAGCCAAAGACTAAAAAACTTGGCTTCTTTTTTTTGGCTATCTGCGGATAGCGTGTTACCCACGTACAAAAAGTGGAATTTAAAGTTTTCTTTGTTACAAAGAAGATACAAGTTAATATTTGAGTGAAAGTTCTATTTTTAAATAATAGAATTTATCTATTTAAATACAAAGTCGCATGAAGTGACCAAGCAACAGCTACATTAATTCATTTGTTCTATTGAACACGATCTTTTTTGGTTCGAAACTTTTTTTAGAACAAAATTAACAATCATAACAATTAATAAAATAAAACTATATAACTCACAAATGAGTAATAGTAATGAAAAAGTCACAGTTTGAATATAAGTGTCATTATATTCCTGATTGCGGTGAAATTAGAGCCACTTTATGAGCAAGTGGGTTGAAAAATATTGTTATAACCTAACAAAAATTGTAGATTGCAACATCAATCATATTTGCTATAAACTTACATTAGGTGTTACCACCAAATTTTTCTTTAACGCTCTTTATTTTGACTCAATACTCCAAAACTTCGATGAAAGGAAGAGTTTATCTTAGATAGTTCAACGTCGGCAGCCAATTGGAAAAGCGCCAAGGCAGTTTTTCCCCTGGCAAACGTATGAAATGCAAACAATAGTGAACTAACTAGTGACCGAGTCTATCCGGGGAGAATACACTTGCTCAGCCAATCTCGCGCTTGTCTACAATCGCCCTCGGTTTGAATAGGCCGTGGTTTGTCATTGTAGCAGAAAAGTTTTAATTTAATCTAACTCCGGGAAAGAAGTAGCACAAATGCACGGGATTTTTATTGTTCACTCATTAAACAGCAGGTCTACGTGAAATTTTCCCTTATTGTAGATTTGCGTTTAAACGCGAATTGATACAATGATACTATATTAGCTAAGTATATTGATGCTGTCTCGAAGATAGTCCCAGCAATAAAAACTGCCTAAAACCAAATATTGAATAATTGATGCTGAATGAATGGCAAAAAAAAATGCATCATCATCATCAGCCCGTGTTCGTCCACTGCTGGACATAGGCCTCTCCTGTAATCATCGACTCGATCCTCGGTCTTACGTTTCCAACCGCCACCAGCCGTATTTCGTATATCGTCACTCCATATAGTCTCAGGGCGTCCTACACTACGTTTATCGATTCACGGTCTCTACTGCAGCAGTCAACCCTAACGGTTATCGGGTTTGTGACAGATGTGACCACAAAAATTAAGTTGTCACTATCGTATTATTTAGGCACTTACATAAAGAGTCGTACATTCTTGGCATTCAACAACCATTTGTTTATTAACTGATTTGTTCTTAGCAAAATGTTTATGAATACAGATTGTATGGTCAGACATTCTCACTGAGTCATCTGTATTATCAGTATATCTAATAGTCGAGCACTGTTGGACGTATGTCTTTCCTATGAATCGGTACATGACACGGTTGCTACTTGTTGTAGGTATTCGCTCAGGGTGGTGCTGCGTTTTTAGGGTTCCGTAGCCAAATGGCAAAATACGGAACCCTTATAGATTTGTCATGTCGGCTCCGTAGCCAAATGGCAAAATACAGAACCCTTATAGATTCGTCATGTCTGTCTGTCTGCCCGCATGTCACATCCACTTTTCTCCGAAACTATAAGAACTATACTATTCAAACTTGGTAAGTAGGTAGATGTATTCTATCTGTGAACCGCATTAAGATTTTCATACAAAAAATACCAAAATAAAACATAAAATTTGGGGGGTGTCCCATACTTAGAAGTGAAACTCAAATTTTTTTTTCATCAAAACCGTATCATACTTATGTTTTATCTATGGAAAGGTCTTCAAAAATGATATTGAGGTTTCTAACATTTTTTTTTCTAAACTGAATAGTTTGCGCGAAAGACTCTTCCAAAGTGGTAAAATGTGTGTAACCTGTAACATCTAAAATAAGAGAATGACAAAACTAAAAAAAAGTATGATGTACATTACCATGTAAACTTTCCATGTAAAAATTCACTATCGTTAAAACACTGATTAAAGTAACAACGAACTACAGGAACTTTTATAAAATGTTACTTGCTGCTACGGAAGCCTTCGTGGGCGAGTCCGACTCGCACTTAACCACTTTTATTTAATATTGGTATGATCCAAAGTATCTTGCCAGTTCTTGCGAGTATAATGGTTGACATTGTTTAACACTGTTTTTTTGCGTGTCCTTAAGATTGAGGTTGTCGTGATTGTTAAATTGCTAAAAATAGTTGGTCAGAATGCTGACAGCATTTCTAGCCTGTTTCCCAATGCTTAACCAATCGTTTGGCTAGATTTTTAAATACAACTATATACAAGCCAGGCCAAGCTTATCAGCGCTTTCTCCGCATAAAAAGTTGCGAGGAACCTGACAAACTGGGCTTACACTATAATTTCACTTCGTGTGTTCTGTACAACGTACCGTGCTGTACCTAATCTCAGCTCTGCTTCTTGAGATACAGCTTAAAATTACCGGCGTTTTGGAAGGTAAAGTGGAGACCCAAAGCCTCAATCTCCGCAAGCATAGAAACCAATCGAGCGCTTTCCAAAGGTAAAGCAAAGTTAAAAAGTCTATTAAACTTTTGTGTTGTGATCGGCGATGCGGCTTGGCTCGAAAAAATGGCGAAGATACACTAGAAAAATTGCGTGTACAGCTCTCAGTATAATTTTATTAATCTTAATTTTGTACACCTTGCTTGATTCAAAAATTTGCATTGTGTCTGGGTGTTTCTATAAAAAAAAAAAAAATTGATGGACAATTCCCACACTACACCATCTGACCCCAAACTAAGCAAAGCTTGTAATATGGCGACCAGATAAATAAATAAATAAATAAATATTTGTGGACAATTCACACACAACTCCATCTGACCCCAAACTAAGCAAAGCTTGTGTGATGGCAGCCAGATAGCTGATATAATACTTATATAGTTTTAAATACATACTTATTATACATAGAAACACCCAGACACAGTGCAAACATTTGAATTCATCACACAAATATTTGCACTGGGTGGGGATCGAACCCACGACCCTCGGCTTCGCAGGCAGAGCTACTATCAACTAAGCCACTAGGCCAGTAGATAGCTGATATAATACTTGTATAGTTGTAAATACATACTTATTATACATAGAAACACCCAGACACAGTGCAAATATTTGAATTCATCACAGAAATATTTGCACTGGCACTGGCACACAAGCTTTGCTTAGTTTGGGGTCAGATGGAGTTGTGTGTGAATTGTCCACAAATATTTATTTATTTATCTGGTCGCCATATTACAAGCTTTGCTTAGTTTGGGGTCAGATGGTGTTGTGTGTGAATTGTCCACCAATATTTCCACTAATATTGTTGTTGTGAGAGTTTTCTAATTTAAAGGTTTTTCTAAACGTCAAGGTTTCCCAGGCTTCTCGACTATTTGTATTATTAACCTTTTTGATGTCTCCTCGAGACATCCAGTGACACTGATGTGGGCTCTCCGAGGGATTCACTTCTTTTCGGATTTGTCAAGTGAAGTAAACACAAAATAATTCAATCTTTTTTAAAAAGGAAACTTTTCAGAGTTTGCATCAGACCATACCTTTGTCATTTATTACAGCTAAGTAGGAAAGTAGAAATATTCGTTTCGATTTTCTCATGGATTCAAAAACTAATAATGATCTACAGGGCTAAGATAAATTAACTTGCATCTTTTTCTCTCATATCTTATTATCTTAAAGTCGACTTTTATTGCAGATTTTGTATTTTCTCCAAAAAAACAAAAATCTGCTTCAATTTAAAATTAAATTCAGAACTCGACCAAATTGCATAAGATCTCTATATCGTCTACATACCTACATGAAAGCTAATTTTAGTTTTGTCTTCATATTTCCAAAACAGCTGAACCGATTTCAATAAAATTTAAGGAATACATATGAACTTATGATCATCAAACAAGAACCATCAAAATTGATTCACAATGGAGAATGTTCACTAATTTTGAATGTTTTCTGTATTCTTCGATCAAAATAATAAATACTCGTTACAGAATTATTTCTATACGTCAAGTAGTTTTTTTAAACTTTTATAGGCTTACACTTGACCGCCATCTCGCTTGATGTATATGAAGACACAAAGATTGTAACCATCGGGGAAAACCCACTCAGGCAACGTATTCCACAGCCTAGACGTTCTAATCACAAAAGTAGAGTCAAATCTCTTCGTTCGTGTCTTTGGAACATCAACCCTGAAACGATGTCGCTTTTTCGAGCTACGAGCATTCCAATAGAAAAAAGGGCAAGGTGGTATCAGATCATGCAAATTAGTCGCACACTCTCCAAAGTGTATCCGATAAAAAACCGATAGGCTGGCAATTTTTCGGCGATGATCAAGACTTTGTAGTCTTTTTCGCAGAAAAGAGTCATTGCATATGAGCCTTTTGGCACGTCTCTCGATCGATTCCAGGGCAGTGCATCCTCACTCGCTCAAGGTCGCGCGGTTTTAGCCTACAGCTAGACCGTTCCTCGCACGGAACAAGCGCCAGGCGGTTGTCGAACGCACGTCTGAGCGCTCGCGCAACACGTTTCCCGCGAAAAATTACGTCGCCATATATTGTGCTGTATATGGATGCACGAGTCAAAAAACAAAGAATTATAATTTTTTCCTAGTTGTACAAAATATACCATTATTTTTTATATTCTTCTGCTAACCGTACAAAACGTACGGGACATTATAAAATAGCTTGTAATCGAAGCTGGTTGTATGTATTAGTGTAGGTAAGTACATTAAAATATGTTACATATTTATCAAACAACATTTAGACGGTCAAGTAGAATAAAAACAGTCAAAGTATACTTTTATTGTTTTAATTTCAATGTGTCCGAACCTATGTTACGGCCTCTTCTAGCTGTCTTGCGCGTTACGAAGTAAATAACTAAAATATATAATCTGAGTTACAATGCTGACTACCTACATAACGAAAGGTTAATTAAATTTTTTATTAGATAATATGTCGACAACCCTTTCGATGCGCATCATTCCGCGCCAGACAGCGACAGAGTTACGCGTTAGAAGAGAGCACAAATGTTTAGGTTAAAAATTGCGATAGGCATAGAGCGCTAATGCGAGCTGAATTGCACTTTGTTGCGTCCCAGCAAGAGTCGCTATTTATATAAAAAAAATTGCTAAGTGAGTTCTGTAGTAATATCTATTCTGTGTCCAGGGCCTCCAGCTGTAGTAGTTACCAAGATATAGAATTTTAAAGTGAACGGTGCGCATGACGTCTTACCACAACACTCGCTCAGTTCGTTCACAGCTGGAAGCGATGAAATAAAAGAAAACATTGCACAAGTAAACTACTGCTAGCTACTACAGCTGTCGAGTTGCGCCTAAGCGGAGTGGGCCGTTGTGTAATGACGTCACACGGGGTAGATACTTTTGCGTATTTGGAATGCTTGTATAATTATAACTTGGTATTTTTTAACAAAACAAAAACTAGTGTATCTGTATTATAATGAAGCTTTACTGTAACAAAGTTTTAAGTGATTTTACATACCTATTAACATTTCCCATCGGTGGCGCTATCGCGTAATATACATACAATGGTGTTGAAATTTGTAACATTGTTGGATTATTGTATAGAATAGCACTTAGACTACTTTTTGTCACGGGAAAATAAATAAGAACTACTAAGGAAAACCCTCGGGCCGCCGCTATTATTAAATATACCGAATAGATGAAGGTCTGCTTTCTCAAAACAATGAGTAAAATATTTCCACGTCAAATACGAGAAACTCTAAAACTCGTTATTGTGAGCAAAGTTGTTTGCGAACTCTAGTGTAACTTAAGTTTGATTAAAACAACTGAGAACTGGATACAAAGGAAGTCAAGTAACCTAGGTCCTTGGTCTTTAGGTGTGTATTACATTACGTACATAAGTTTGAGCTGTATAATAAACAATATCCAGTAGTGGTAGGACTCGTTGTACAGGGAAAGTACCACATCTGTCTATGTTTTTTTTTTAATGAGTGGGCAGAGCCTTTATTAACAAAACTAAAATACAATGAGAACTACACTACACTACAAACCTACCTTACTAACTACTTACTATCTTTCTATGTTATTCTACCGCCAAGCATTACGTTACAACGTCACTGTGTTCCTGTTTGAAGGGCAATGTTTCCAGAGAAATTACAGCAGCATTTCTAGAGGGCCAATAATAAATGCTATCGCATTTCTAGATGGCCAATGGCCATGGTCCCGCGTTTACCCGAAGATTTCTTATCATTGCCGAGCGTGACGATAGAATTCAATTCACAGACCATGAAAACAGTTTTCACTTATTTTGGCTCTCCGCTGAAATGCCAAAATAACCGACCAATTTTATTACAATGCCTATTAGTAGCAAGTCTGGCAAACGTTCCGAAACAATAATTCGAATTAATAAAATATCAAGATGTCGTGACACATCATGTAAATGACTTCACATCACAGAATAATTGTTAAATTATTTGAGCATGGTTCACTAAAATGCAATTACACAAGAAGAGTGGGAACAGGGAGGTAAGATCATGCTATAAGTGTGTTAAGTTGGTGATTACTAAGACGGTAGTACACACGTGTATTATAATTTTTTCAACACACTTTAGAATAAAATAACAATACAAAATCATTTCAACAGTTAAAAAGAGCTATGATTTTTTCCTTTTGGCGGGAAAAATTAATCAGTTGTCATATTATGCGCGCTCAACTAAGCCATAGACTAAAATAATAAGTTTGTTTTTACAAACACCGTATGTTTTTTCGCACTTACAAAATGTAAAGTTAATTTTTTTCTTAATTACTGAAAACCACAGATTAAACACATCCAATAATATTTGAGTAAATTCTTTATTTATAGACGAAGTTCTATGAAGGTGGCAAGCAATACATTAATTCATTAATTTGTTCTATTAAACACGATCTTTTTTGTATCGAAACTTTTTTAGAACAAAGCAACTCAACCAACAAAAGAATCTCTATTCTCACTTGTGAGAAATGACAAAGGCACAGTTTCATTATAGGTGTCATTACATGCCTGATTGCGGTGGGATTAGAGCCACTTTATGAGTAAGTGTGTAGAAAAATACTTTACGACTAACTAATTCTATTTACCAAATGTACCGACAGAAAAAATACGGTCATAGGAACTGCCGATAGAAGTGAAGATTGTAACTTAACATTTCAGATTTAAAAAGCACTAATACTGTATAGTACGCCTTTAAAACTACGGATATTACGAATGTTGGTGACGTGAGCTCACACGATTTCGCCCATTTTTAAATACCTACTAGCTGAACTTGCTACTTCGTTCGCCTACGCAGATGTTGCGGACTTATTAGTGCTTTCATATCTTTTTTTATTTTATTATCATTGTGCTATGGCTTCGCATGGTACAATGCTGGTATTCAATATAAGTACTAGTAAATATGGTTATTGTGGGTTATTCCTAAGAGACAGACATATACTATTGAAAACTTTTTGTAGACCTTTTGATGGAGTACAATATTTCAGTACATTATTTTGATCTAGCTCATAGGGTTCAGCCCAAAGATCTAAATATATAGGTGGTTTTAAAGATCTAAACTTACATGTAGGATTTGCCACGAAATTTATTATTTGACATTGCATAATATAAGACTTTTTCTGTTTTGTTTAGGCATGGAACTATAAATTTGTTGGGTTATTGTATGTAGCTACATTATAATGTCGCTGACATGAACTCATAAGGTTTTTCTTACCAAAGCGGCTATAAACGTTTTTCGTGCAATTTGTACAGAAACATACAAATTGGTGAAGCCGTTTTGGAGGCATAGATATGAACACAAACATTTTGACACGACATTTTATGTATATATTTTAGAAAATTGGCATAAAATATCGTAAAATACATTAATAATGTATACTTTTGGCCAACAGATAGTCATGTTCCACTAACTTTTCTATCTTTTACATTTTTATTTTTTAAGATGATTTCGTACACGTTTTATATGTGGTATTACCACACCTTTGCTAGTTTTTCCACTGCCAAGTAGTACTGTTCAAACAATACTGTGTTCCGGTTTGAAGGGATATGTTTCTAGAGAAATTACACGGCAAAATGATACATTTTCTTTTCTTTCTGTCTTTTATATAGTCTTCACGTGCAAAAATCTGCGAGTCACTGTGATATTAATGGGCACACATATTGCTTACTGTCAAGTTGGTAAATGCCTTTCTGATCCTGTCACTATTTTGTAAATATATGCTGAGGCAATTGCATACATTTTTTTTTACCTGGAAAAGATCGATTTCAGCAATAAGATTCCCATTTTTTTACTAGTTTTGTCTTGTTATTTCAACTTTTTACTATCGCCTCCATTCGGTAATGTTATTTCGAAATTTCGCCACACCTTGTTGTTTTTTTTTGTTATGTATCTGTCTGTCTGCCCGAGTGTAGTTTTATACAAAGTCTCAGTCTATGTACGACAAATCTGAAAAGAAAGCCGGAATTTCCACGTAGTTCCATATTCCATCAATCTAAGCACCTTTCCCACCGGTGTTGTCATCTAAAAATACTCTCCTCTGACGCAAAGCGGTGCGACCCGCGTCTGACCGCTACGCAAATTGTGGTTTTGACAGCCCTAGTTGGGGTCGCTCTGGCATGAAATATTTGTTGGGTGGACAAGGCGTTTGTGTAACGCGATCCTACAGGCAACACCACGATACTTTCGTGTTTCTTGGTACAAATTGCTACGATATTTTTTGTGGGGAATGTTTATGTGAGAATAATTGATGTTAGCCAGAAAGGCCTCAACAAAAGTTGTATTTTAGGATACGACTATTTAAAGGTGCTATTTGTCCTACTTTTTCACCGAATACAAAAAAATAAGGTTTTTAATTTGGCTGTATTTTTTTTTATTGTATCGATGTTACCCGGTAGCTAATTGTGAATCGTTTATTTTGGATTGGTAGAACATACCTCAGAGGTGATCTTAAATAAATTTTATCAAAATTAGTGTGGCTATTTTTGAACATTAAACTTTTTTTTTTAATAATCGTGACGAGACAAGCAAGACATGTGCCTGAAGGTAAGCAACATACCTGCCACATAACAGCACAGTGACACCCAGCTATTGGAAGATGAAGAGTCCAAATCATTACCTAGCACTGCACTGCGCTCATCACCCTGAGATCTAAGCTGTTCTATCTCTAAGCCCTGTAATTTCTCTGGAAACATTGCCCTTCAAACCGGAACACAGTAATGTTAAACATTACTGCTTGGCGTTAGAATAACTGGCAAAGGTGTGGTACTTCCCCAGGCGGACTCTGCTAGGAATCCTACCACTACAAAACTTAAAATGATCTGGACGACTTAGTGATATAGACTGCAGGCCCGTGAACAAAATGTATGGGTCAAATGAACCACCAGGAGACCTATGTAGGATGATAAAAGGGTATAAAATAATAAGATTGAGCACTATGCCGTCACTTGAAAGCTGTCCAACTGAGTGCAGGTGAAGATAGGGGTTGGAATTTTCGATCATTTATCCTTGTGGCAAGATTTTTGGGCGGCGTTGCAGAATAATGGATTATAATAGGTATTGAAACTATGAAAATTGCAAATTTTAAGATTCTAATTGTTATTTTGCCGGAAAAAATCATGATTATTCGACGACTTCAAGGTAAATTTGGTCATTTGATTATGTACGGCATTGGTTGCATACAGTTTCAATACCTCTTCTATTTTATTATTCGGCAATGCCGCACAAAAATCATGTAACAAGGAGAAATGATCGAGAGTTACAACCTTCTATCTTCACCTGCACTCAGTTGGACAGGTTTCAAGTGCCGGCATAGTGCTCAATCTTATTATTTTATACCCTTCTAACATCCTACATAGGTCTCCTGGTGTATCATATGACCTATACATTTTGTTCACGGGCCTGTAGTCTAATAGCTTCTTGTAGAATTTAACCAAATGTTTGAATTTAATATAAATAACAAAATAAAGAAGTAGTAAATAATCTAGTCATTTATAGTAAAGGAAGTTAAAAATCTAATTAAGTTAAGATTCTTTACTTTAAACAACTTCGCTATTATCGTCTTAGACAGTTTGTTTTACAGGTTATTTTAGCATGAACTCTCAAGTTAATCAAGTTACCAATCTTGGTGCTCCATATATACTCTTCCTATATTATTGACTGGCCTAGTGGCTTAGTTGGTAGTAGCTCTGCCTGCGAAGCCGAGGGTCGTGGGTTCGATCCCCACCCAGTGCAAATATTTGTGTGATGAATTCGAATGTTTGCACTGTGTCTGGGTGTTTCTGTGTATAATAAGTATGTATTTAAAAACTATATAAGTATTATATCAGCTATCTGGCTGCCATCACACAAGCTTTGCTTAGTTTGGGGTCAGATGGTGTTGTGTGTGAATTGTCCACCAATATTTATTTATTTTATTTATTTATTAAGCTGTACAGTCAAGTTCCAACAAACATTGACTTCAAGACCATATATATGTATCTTAGATTTTTTTGCAATTGCCTTTTTTTGATACTTAAAGGTCGACATATCATCATTTGTTTACCCTTATCAGACTTGACGCGGACATGTTAACCCCTATCTTATTCATATCATCTATCGCATATACATATGTACTTCTTCGATCGCCCTTTTTTGCCAGAGGAACTGTTTTGCTGTCTATTTCTATAAGTAAGTCTATTTCTGAGTATCATGTTTGTTATCATCATTTTTTTGTATGTAGGCTAAGTTTTTATACCAGATTGATAGAACTTGTCATTTAGGTACGGAATAATCATTGGAATTTTGAAATATTATAATATGTATTTTAGAGCATTTACTTTTAATAATTTTGCTCTTGAAATTCACAATTTATACTTTTTGTTCCATTCTCACCCAAGACAATTATTTATATCACGGATGCTGCACATATTTATTCAGTGTCCAAGTGTGCCCATGAGACCATGTATGCCCATTATATGTATAGGTATTGAAAATGTATTAAGCATGACATCAGTTGTCGGTTAGTATGGCTCACATAGTACAAGGTGTGCTGAAATAAAATCTAAATTGTGCTTTGTCACCCACAAAAATAGTGGGCTTACTTAACTTAAATCGAAGACCTAGAGTAAATAAATATCGTATAGGATAGATTTCTTATACTTACCCAACGGGGACATTCTCATTACTCATACCATTGCAAAGATTTGAGAAATACTCAATGCAAGGGATGTTTTCAGTCGCCGATACGTTTGATTTTGGCGGGTGGCTATACCTACCATATACGTCAGGTATGGTATAGGTAGGTACGTCAAATTGAGATACCTATTTTTTATCAACTCTTTTCTAATCTTTTATCTGTACAGAGACAGTCGTCAGCCTGAAAAAGGTTGCCGATTGCTACTGTTTTAAGGTGTTCTGTTTTATTTCTTTACTTGGGACCTGGCCCCGGATTTGCCCGTGGTACTAAATATAGCCTAATAGATTCTTTGCAATCGGTCCAGTATTTCCTGAGACTAGCGCGTTCAAACAAAAAACTCTCCAGCTTTATAATATTAGTAAAGATAATTTAAGTGCCACAAAGATCCGTCTAAATTGTATGTTTCTGTTATGGTTGTATCATGCATTCCGTGTTCATCCCTGGGGGCGTGTAGGTGCTTTATATTCTATGTGTCATCTTGGGACGACAGAGTGGTCTCTTTGCCGGAACATGTTTCATGACACGCGATTCGAATGCTACACGCGCTTCGTTTTATTTGGTTGCCGTTGTCCACTGTCAGCATATACCAAGGTAGCCTAGTGGTGGAACATCAGAATTTACAAGATTTTGTCGTTAGTTTGAGTTTTCGAGGTCATTTGCACTTTTGACTATGTTTTGTATAGGCATGGAGACAAAACAAATAAATTGGTAGTCATAGGAACTGTCGACAGAAGTGAAAACTTATAACTGAGAATTTAATAGCTTGCTTTGGAAACTACGCGGGTGAAACGGGAGGACGTGGCCATGCTCCATGCCAGGGTAAACTCGAGTAAAGAGTTTACCCGATGATTTCTTATCATACCGAAGCGCGACGCTAGAATTTAATTCACAGCCCACGAAAAATCTGTCTGTGGCGCGCAAAAAGAAGAAAAAAAAGCACTTCAAAAACTAAGATTGACAGATTATTTATGTATAATTTTAATATTTGTAAGTGACGTTAACAATTGTTCCTTTGAAATAATGGTTCGAATAAATAAATTTAATTGAATTGAATAAGTAGTCCGCCAGTAAAATAAAAAAAAATATCTACACGTATTTTTCTCATGTTTCAAAAATGACAGACACATTTTTTAGTCACCATGTCTATTGTAATGGCCGATTGTGGTACGTTGTGTTTCGGCTATCGAATTCTTAAAAACGGCAGAAGCGGCAAACGCGCTTCTACTATGGCGATGCAAAATCAGGCGATGTCTCCTGATTTAGTCTCAGTCGCAACAAGAAGTAGTGTCTGATGATCTATGATCTCAATAGATATTATTATTCCATGATGAAATTTGACATTCAACTGACATAAGACCATATAATTATATATTGTATAATGATGAATTAGTTTGTACTGTATTACATTTTGACATTCTTTGAGTATTTACATGAATATTATAATTAACGACATTTTTGATTATATACATTTATCACACTTTATACATTCTTTGACATTCCTCACATGGATGAACTGCAAGATCTACTAATGCAAGTCCTTAGACCCTGGATGGACATATTGATCAAACTCAAAAACACAAGAAAATTTTGAAAGAAGGCGAAATTGTGCTCACCAAACATTTATCTCACACAAATATATATCACAACCAAATAAAAGCCAGAAATTAATCTAAGATGAAGAATCAGATGACATAAATAAAAGCCAGAAATTAATAGAAAATGACGAAGAAGAAGACTTTAATCAGCTGACTATTATTAAAAAAAATTTATTTATAAATTAAGACTAACAAATTGTCTTGCCAGACATATTGCATGCCTCTCGCAGAGGTCAGTTTGTATGGGGAAACTTTTAAAATGTTTTGTATCATCTTATCTTACCTACAAACAGCAATAAAGATTTTTGTATTTGTATTTGTACGTTCACTGACAATTGTGTACGTTCGCTGACAATTCAATTATCAAATTTTTCAAACAAATTTTCGCTACGTTATGTTGTCTTTAGATTATAGCATACCTCATCTTCGGTTCTTTAATTATATCGATGGTTACGACCTAATTTTTAATCAATTTTTGTAATATTTTTAAGTTGGTTGATGATTATGATTATGATTATTGAAGCAATATATGATCGAGTAAATAAGGTTTAGAATCCTCTAAACTGTAACTTTACTGTAAACAGTAAGTAGGTTCCACGATGAAGTAGTAGAAATGCATCGATAAACCTTGTATTGTTTGTGACAAAAGATAGACTTTGGGAGAAAATCTATTCCTTTTTTAGACTGTAAAATCTTTAGTGTATTTCTAAATTTAAAAAAGGAATGTAAATAATTGTGATTGAATTAAGGGACAATGTTATGGATTGGCGTCACGGACATGTGAATGTAGCGGGGTAGCGTTGGAGCGTAGCCGTAGCAGTAGTCGTGGAGCGCGACGGGCGCGTTGAACGCTTCTTCTTTATTTATTTGATTGTATGATGTAAGATCACCTTAAAAAAAACGTGGTCGAATTGATAAACTCCTCCTTTTTTGATATGAAGTCGGTTAAAAATAAACTGTCCCGGCTTCAGAGCTATCACTCAATTACGCCACAGAAAATGTAATTTCCTTACTCAGTAAACACTTATTTAATTTCGAGCTTAACAAAGCAATTTCCTCAATACTAGTCAAAGTAAAACTATTAAATGCCTTTCTACTTCTAACAGATCCTCTTTCGTTCCAATTTACCGATTGGACCCCGGACCCGAATAATACCCTCATTCCAATATTCCGATGCCCATCCTGTACCCTCCTATACCCATCCTATACCCTATGGGGTGCTGGATGGACGATCGTCCTTAGCCAAATTTGCTTTAATTAAAACCATCAGATATGAAATTGATTTTCCTTTGTCGTTTATTATGAAATTTACACTTTGCTCCCGGGGAACTGACGAAGTGTTATGATCTGGATTAGCGGATACCAGATGGATAACTTGGAGAAACTGTGTAGAAAGAACGTTAAGGAAATAGGCTATAATTTTGTATTAAATTAAAATACTGTTGAGTCCTAAGTATTTTAATGATTTTAGTATGAAAACTAACCCTTTCCGCGCCAGGGGTCTACTTAGCAAATAACCGATTTGTGGGTATTACACATTTTAAATAAAATACACTGGTAACTCACGTTTGATATATCCAGTCCAGTCTGACTCGAGTTTCAATCGCGTCCTGCGATCTATTTCAAGGAGAGTGCACGCGCGTTATCGCAGCTCGTTTAGCACTGTGTGCTATCCGTGTATTTATTTTAATGATATCATCAAAGTTACATCCAAATTATTATTAGTGTAATTGAATTCACCTTTAATTAACTAGCAATTATACGTAGCTTGCGACGCCCTGGAACTTTTTCGCGATAAAATATAGCCAATGTGCTATTACAGACTATAAACTATCTGTGTTACAAATTTCAACTCGTTCAACCGCCCTATTCGTATTCCGTTCTCTTTATATAGCTGTTCGTTACAATATTAGTAGGATGGGCATGCTGCTTACCATAATACACATGTCATGCTCGTATCATTGTTTATATTATAAAAAAAACAACACGGTTGGTCTTAGAAGCACAACACCAAACTATTTATTTGAACACGTTTGACTGACATCTCGCCTACGGTACACGATGAAGGGAGCTTAAATAAAAAAAATAAACGATTTACTCTCGTTTTGAAACTACTCAAATTGTATACCTAGATTTTATCTAAATTAGTAAACACTAAATTCGACAAAATTAGATTTTTCGACCGAAAATTTTGTAATTATATTTTGTAATTCTGCGGCGTTGGTTAAAACTTTGAAGCCTTCTCAACTCCTTGCTTCTCTAAGATTCCATATGAACGGGACTTTTAAATTGTTAATGTGAAAGTTTGGACGTTTCTTGCTCAATCACGTTGGATAACCTAAGCGGATCGGGTTGAAATTAGGAACAGAGTTAGATTATAGTCTAAAATACCACATATTAATAAAATATTTTATTATATTATACAAAATATCACAGGGGGAACTATGCAAGTAAAACCGCAAGACACTGGTAGTTCATTGATAAATTACGATCATTCCGTTAATATCATAAAGAGAAAATAGTCTGTCCACGGCCAAATGTTTCCTATTTTCCCGGGCATGGTCCGTCGTGTGTAGATTGATGTCGCAATAAACCAAGATATTTGATCAGCTGTCTCGATTGGTTTTGCCGACGAAGGGACAACGACCTCGAGGACCTTTACACAAAAAAATTAATGCCTTTATCTAGTAAAAGACAATTTAACCGTCCTTAAGACTCAGTGTTTTGTGGTGAAAATTGGTTGACAAACCTGAAGTAGACATTGTTCTCGTGTATTTATCAACCTAAAACAAAAACCGAACTACATGATCTAATACCATCTTGCCATTTTTTCTATCGGACAACAAATATGAGAACAAGAGACGATTTTCTTAGCATTCCATGGATTCACCGTGCGGGTGCCGGGTCCATCGTGTGGCAGAGAGAGAAAAACTCGAGTAGTTCCCGAGACTTGTGACTCGGGCGTAGGTTTAAGGGGCCCCTTTCTGACGTACATCAACACTCACCTTCACCACTCGTTTTTCTCTCCCTGTCCAGCCAAATCTGATATGAGCCTACTAGTGCAGCTTTAGATACACGTTCTAGTATAGAACTTACTGCACTTCTGGATAAGCCAAGGTCTTTCAGTAGGTTATAGAGAGATTTTGCTGGTATACCTCTCGCTCCCACTTCTACAGCGTATAAACTAACTACATAGCCGTTTTTTGTTAATT
Source organism: Ectropis grisescens (assembly GCA_017562165.1). Taxonomy (NCBI): domain Eukaryota; kingdom Metazoa; phylum Arthropoda; class Insecta; order Lepidoptera; family Geometridae; genus Ectropis; species Ectropis grisescens. The sequence continues at coordinate 22,952,309 of CM029774.1, forward strand.
CGTTTAGGAGGTCGTAATACTTATTTTGTTTCATCGCGTGGTCTTTAGGTATATTAGTTTCCCACGGTACGGTAAGTTCTACAAGGACTATGCGTTTCGTAGCTCTAGAAAAAAGGAAAATGTCCGGTCTGGATGACGAAACACCCACATCCTCTGGGATTTTGTAGTGCTTTTCATACGTGTCCATTAAAATAGTCCAATCAGGTGCTGTACCCAGGATTGAGTAAGGCTTGTTCCTGGAGTTTGAAGTTGAGCCTTCTTTTACAAAGTTAATTTGTCTGTTGTTTGTCGTCTATCCCTTTTGAAAAAAAATAAGAATTTCAGTAATTATTACATGTTAAAAATAGATATTGACATGCCTCACAAAAAGACTGACCCCAAACTAAGCAAAGGTACAATGGGAGCCCGAAAGCTAGCCTAATCCAACTAATATTATAAATGCAAAAGTTTGAATGTTTGTTGCTCAATCACGTCAGAATACCGTATCGGGCTGACCTTTGAATACCTAATTACCGTCTTATAGTCTGGAATAACTACTAAGCTATCACATCATAGAGATTTAGTCAATAGTCTGGAAGAAAGGCTAGCTAGGTACATTTTATTCAGGGAATATAAGGCGATCGGGAAATGTGTAAGCGGAACTGTGGGATGCTACTAGTGTAAAGTGCACACTGAGATCGGACTGGACTGATCATTATTTTATTATAGCACACGTGAGTTACGTTATTTACACGTGTGCCATTATATATTATTTTTAAGTAAAAACTTCTTTAGGCGCGTTGAGACAAAATTTTCGTGGGCTGTGATAAATTTATCCGTCACGCTCGGGTATGATAATAATTTCTGGATGAACTCGGGAGGCTAGAGTGAGAAACAAAATACAGTGAACAAGCGCGTCAGAGCGAGAAAGACAATATAGTCCCTGTGAACCTGTGTTTATTATATTTATACCTTTTTATACCGACATTAACTTCTTGTAACTTACCGCACTAATGTCATTAATTGAACTTGTGACGAAATATTAAATTTGCATATCCCTTGCAAAAAAGTTTTTGTTGTAATATACTCGTATTACTGTTTTATCACAGCACTTAGGTACACTACGTAAACGCACAAAATGATACCCTATCTTCACACAGCACTTACACAATACACATACACTTTAATCACAACATATATATATGCATTTTTAGCGAAATACACTTAAAAATTTGCTAATCAAACCCTATTTCTAAACCGCGTAATTTTTTTTTAAATTTATTCTTGGCCATAGATATTAATCATTTCGCCACATGTTATTCCCGTGTTGCTGTGCTTACTATGTATATACTAATTTCCAATTTAATAATTTGTATTTTTAATTATTAAAATTATTTAGTAGTCTGTAAGTATAAGTATTTCTTATTTTAGTTTTCATTTCTGCCGTGCGGTCTTAAGCGCACACATTTTTTTTCTAACATTATTCACCAAGTTTCCTTGGCTCTTAATACTTATAACAATCTAGCCTAATTTATTAAGTCTAGGCTAATGAGTAATTTATATCTAACTTAAATTGCTACATAGTTCATGTACAAGAAAGTGTCCATCAGCACTTTACTTAATAACTCTGTTAAGAGGAAGTCACTTATTTCACTTGACTTAGTACGTTTAATTGTTTTATATAGTATTGCACTGGCACTACACTATGTTTACTCGAAAGGTTTTATTCTTTTAAGTCTCCTCACTGTGTCCGTGTTATCAAGAAGCTGGATAGCCTCGACATTCTCATGATGATGAAGCCTGCGTTCATGTGCTTCTGCGTACTTTTTATCACTTTGCCGATAAGATCCAGTCCAAGATCTCGATGTATGTCGTCATTTCTCACATACCAGGGCGCATTGCAAATATAATAAATAATAAATATCGGTGGACAATTAACACACAACACCATCTGACCCCAAACTAAGCAAAGCTTGTACTATGGCGGCCAGATAGCTGATTTAATACATATATAGTTTTAAATACATACTTATTATACATAGAAACACCCAGATACAGTGCAAACATTTGAATTCATCACACAAATATTTGCACTGGGTGGGAATCGAACCCACGACCCTCTGCTTCACAGGCAGAGTTACTACCCACTAAGCCACGAGGCCAGTCAAATATCCCTGAGTACTTTGTTTTGAAAACGTTGTATTATCTCGATGTTGCTATTTTTGGTACAGCCCCACAACTATATACCATAAGTCCACACTGGCCTTAGGACTTGTTTATACAATAACAGCTTGTTATGTATTGACAGTACGGAGTTTCTACCAAGTAACCAATACATGTTTTTGTAGCGCATAGCTAGTTCTTCTTTCTTGTGTGCTATTATAAAATCATTTATTTAAAAGGAATAATATAACCAAATGAAATTTCGAAATGTACTTGTAATGCGTTCACGCATAATATTTAAACAATGTTAAGCCGACTAATTTGTACAGTACCTATGCACTAAGATCCCAGCTATCGACGTGGAAACTGTAAATTGGTCAGTGAGCCGGTCTACTGCACATTGAAGTTTAAGTATGGGTAAAATAATCGTTTCAGGTCGAAGAAATAGAGGTATACCAGTGCAGATATGACTCTAATACTTTATATATTTGAGGGTAACTGGATGGAAAAATCTTCAGTAACTGAATGGTATAATGTAGGAGGCTTTTGCTCTGTAGAGAGTTTTTAATAAAAAAAAATTGGTTGCCTGTAAAGTCGGTATACGGGCGAAAGTTTTACGTGACAACGACTTTGAGTGGTAAAATAATTTTACGGAAGGGACGCGTGCCTTTCACTTTTTATGTCTGTCTCTCTCGCTCTTAGGCGGGCTAACCATGCCCGAGTGGAAGGGACGCGTGCCTCTCACTCGCTCTCGTTGTGAGCGCATAACGTGAGCGGAGCGTAACGCAGTTTCTTGAAGTGTCACCCGGCAAACCAATTTATAAGACGTTGTCACGTCAAAATCTAATGCCCGAGCGACACGAGGCTAGCTTATCAAGCTAAGATAGCAAGCTAGTGACAGTAAGCTACTTTTAGCCTCGTGGTGACAAAACTAGCGTTACGTAGCGTTATCTATACGAAGCTAGCTACTAGCTTGCTAGTAGCTCGGACATAAGGAGCATTAGCAGCGGTTTCATTCGCGTGGTTTCTGATACGAATGAATGAATGAATGAATGAAAACTCTTTATTGTTCACAACTTAAAATAACACATACAATATAGAAAAAACAATAAAACTAGTGAAACAGCTGGCGGCCTTATCGCTGAAAGCGATTTCTTCCAGGCAACCTTGGGGTGGAGAAAAGGATAGGATATATAAAAACGTGGTGCGCAATAAAGACTATTACTACGAGATAAACGTACATTCTAATAGCATCACACACAAATACTTAAGCTACTCAAAAACATAATACACTAATAGATAAAACTAATCATAATATTTATATACCTACATAAACATACACACTAATTGACAAGATGATAAATATAAGACAAATAACTTAAGAGAAATAAAGAACATGATGACAACAACAAGAACAAGAACATGAAACAACAAGATGATACCGTTATTTTCCTGGTGTAAAAATTAGCCTATGTGTTATTCCAGACTATTAGCCTATGTGTTATCCAGACAGATATCTTCATTAGTTTTTGCGTGAAATAGTCACATATATATAAGTATATACTCATAAACTTTAACATTTGTAAAATTTGTAGCTATTTATAAATCCTACCGTTTTATAGGCTATTTTATTTTTAGATTGGTAGGAGTCTGCAGAGGTAGGAGCTTATTTAAGAAGCTGACTGCCAACCTTCAGTTATGGAGAGGCACTATAAGAAGAAGGAGTCTGCAATATTAATAATTCCTTTTGACGTGACAACGTCTTATAAATTGGTTTGCCGGGTGACACTTCAAGAAACTGTGTTACGCTCCGCTCACGTTATGCGCTCACAACGAGAGCGTGAGAGAGTACGCGTCCCTTCCACTCGGGCATGGTTAGCCCGCCTAAGAGCGAGAGAGACAGACATAAAAGTGAAAGCCACGCGTCCCTTCCGTAAAATTATTTTACCACTCAAAGTCGTTGTCACGTAAAACTTTCGCCCGTATACCGACTTTACAGGCAACTAATTTTTTTTCTATTTGAATCATGTATATACTTTCTTTTTTAACTTTAATAGCTTAGACTTGACTTTAAGACTTGACCGCCATCTCGCCTGATGTTAAGCGACGAGACGGTCCAAAATGAAGCGTGGTTATTTAGAAGCAAACCGATTTACTCTCGATTTGATGACACCAAGATTATAATCATCAGAAAAATCTACTCAGATAGCTCATTCCACAGCCTAGACGTATATTACATACTAGATGTCCGCCCCGGCTTCACTCGTGGTACATTATATATCAATCATTGGGTCAACGGTGAAAGAATGACTGAAATCGGTTCAGTCATTCCTAAGCATATCGCTTTCAAACAAAAAACCTCTTCAGCTACCTGCTACGCTAGCTGTCGGAAATTGGTCGTACCAACTCAGATTTAGAAATAAATTTGATTAGCAAAGGTTCAATGACGCAATCTGTCATACAAGACATACGCTGTCATGTCAAAGCACGGTACGAAAACTCTCAAAAAGAAAAACCGTTTTTGTTACATTCTTGATTCATGCTCCGTTTCTATTGATAGTAGCGTTATATTCTTTAGCTTTCCTCGATAAATGGACTATCCCATAGAAAAATAATCTTTCAATTCGGAACAGTTCTTCCCGAGATCCTAGCGTTCAACCAAACAAACAAACTCTTCAGCTTTATGATATTAGTATAGATTTAGAAAATTCAAACAACCCAAAACAAACTTGCTTCTTCAAAAGGCGTGCAATAAATCTGGCTATTATGTACTTTGTATCATGTTGCCTAATCTACAAACAGCGATAATAAATATTTTGTATTTATATCTATTGTTGAGTGAGAGACGTTTTTTCAATTGATTCTGATGCCCCATTTTTGGACGAAAGTCTTCCCAATTGTAGAATCTTAATTATGATTCTACAATAAAAACACCGGACTGAGATAAGTATGTGATATTCGTAACAAAATAAGATCTAAATCTTTTAGAAACGAGCGAGCTAAAAACGTGAAAGTATTAAGTATAGGTAGCAAATAAGTTTACAAAAGAGTGAATAGGTATTTTATAGGTAATAACTCGGCGCAATTCGGAACATAATACGAACGAAATTCCAACCGATTAAATCGGGTAATGACGGCGAAACATGCTGTGCGATAAATTTCCTTTCAAATTTTACACACTTTGTGACATTTTATTTATGTTGGGTTATACGACGGATTTTTATTTGAACCTTGAAACGGTTATTATAAAAAAGTCCCTTTGATAACCACGCCGCGTCAGAAAATAAAAATCCCTTTTCATGTAACAGTGAATTTGGCGCCCAAACTGTGACTGGTTTTCAGATGTTGCGTCTACACATTAATGATTAAATTATTCATTAATTTACTTCATTTATATTACATGTTGTAAGAAAATGTAACTGCTGTTATTAAGTTATGTATCTGTTCTTAGATTATGTGAAATAACAAATGGAGCCCAACGTGTGGGTTACAAATTTCCATCATATATGAAAAAACTATTTTTCACTTAGAATATGAATTTATACAGCTAGACTAACATATGTTTACATAGTGCACGTAATAGTATTATTTTGATCTATTTTGTTTATTACTACGACGTGTGGTTGGCGTGCGCCAGTGTATACGTTACTGTAGGCAAGTGCATATACTAGCGTTTTCTTCACTTTACTTTTTACTTTAATACTAGCAAATGTGGAGAATCTCTTGCGGCTTCTCTAATTTTCCATAAATTTGTTACCGTTTACCTGACGTTAACGAAAAAAGACAATGAGCTGCAATTGGAAGCATGAGACAAGACTTAATCACGGCCTAAATCTTATATTATCTCGACATTTCGGTCGCAGAGTCAACGACCGTGCTCGCGAAGACATCGAAGAATATGTAGGTTGTCACATTGGAAAATCAGGCTTACATAACTACTTTTATTTGTCATTTAAAAGTTGTCATTGTCACTAGTAGAACTACAGTAAACCAGTAGAAATTACCATGACTTTACTCCTTTAATTTCGCCTGTAATGAAAAAGAGAGCAATCACAACTTTATAAAGTACTAGCTGTACCCTGCCACGCTACGCTATGGCACATTGTGATGCAAAAATTAGATAAAAACAATCCTTGATGCGGATTATACATCATTGTAAAATTTCACCTCGATCGGTGCAGATATTTTTGAGTTTTTGAAGCGTCCACAAACCAACATAACATTTTTATATATAGAGATTCGTCTACTTAAGGGTTTTGGATAGTATTATCACAATTATAAGGGATTTGGTTTGAAACCCATAAATAATTACGGTCGAGATCAAAGGGCCGGGCACACAGCACAAACCCTATCGATAGGCTTGTGCTGTGGCTTTTAAACACACTCCACGATGAGGAATACACTTATGACAAGACACAAGTAAGGCCTGATGGTAAGCAACATAACTGCCCATAATAGCCCAGTGTCATGTAGGTATTGTAAGAAGAAGAATCCAAATCATTGCTTAGCTTTGCACTGCGGCCTTCAACTAGTGATATGATATGATTAATCTCTATGTCTTGGTAATTTCTCTGCAATCATCGTCCTTTAAATCCAAAAACAGTGATGTTTGCAAATGACTGCTTAGCGAGACAATAACTGACAGAAGTGTGTAACTTCCCCAGGACTCCAACAGGACTTATTTATGAAAGGATTCCACGATGCCTATATTCGAAAATTTAAGTTCAGGACGAAATTAAAAATATTGAAATCGTGATTAAGTCCAGTACTATATATAGTACTACTATATATAGTATATCTATACTTATAATAAAACTGTAACGGGTCGAATTCTGTACATTGAAGATATTTTGAAAAAAAATTTTTTGGAGCACTCCATAGTCGATACTGATGGCGAATCTGCATTTTTTTTCTTTCATGTCTGTCTGTCTGTCTGTCTGTCTGTCTGTCTTTCTGTATAGGGATCACGCATCACGCCGAAACTACTGATTCAATTCAGCTGAACCTTAGCATGATTTTAGTTCATACTAAGGACATTGCTGTAGGCTACTTTTGATCCCCAAATTCTGATCGGTTTTCTTGCGGGAGGGGGTGAAAGTCAGAATGTGTATTTGGTTGTAACTCATGTTTGCGTTGTTTAATTTCATTAATTCTTTTTTGTTAGAAAGAACACATTTTTATATTGTCCCATCAAAATTTGAACATTATCGATTTGGTGGTTCGGAAATTACACAAACATTAAATAATAACGACACGCACGGCGCGTTCGGTACATACTAACTTCTAAATATTCTGTGTATCACAGACGATCCACAGAATATCTAGATTCTAGATTCAAGAAGTGCCCACGTGATCGCGTCGCTTCGTCTTGAATGACAAAATAATTGTCAAAATATATTTTGTGTGGAAAAAGGAGGAGATGAGAACATCCTCCTTCAAACAAGGAGGATGTTCTCAATCGGGTTGCATGTTTTTTATTTGGTTTTATTTTACACGATAACTCCGCTAATTGTGAGTAGATTTTAATAATTCTTTTTTTGTTTGGTAGAAAATACTTCAGAGGTGATCTTATATATCGAAAACAGGGAGATAATTTTTCTAATATCAACAAAAAACAAATATCAGCTTAGATTTATCTGTGTCGAACGACAGAATTAAATTACCTGTCATTGAAGTAAATTTTTGTTCTTTTGGAGAAAACATATCAGCATAATAAGTAGCAGCATAAACAACCCATTAAATGTTCCCACTGCTGGACGTCGGGGCCTTCTCTCGCAAGGAGAGAGACAAGGCTATAATCCACCACGCTGGCCCAGTGTCGGTTGGTGGATGACATATGACATATGACTTAGAACTTAGATTCTAGGTACATTTCGGTTTCCTCACGATATTTTCCTTCACCGTTTAATTACCGGCATTACGAAAATGACTCAGAAAAAATAGTGGGGCGCGTGGTTTTGAACCCTGGGTCTCCGGATCGACAGTCGGCGTTCTCCCGACTATGTCAGCTGTAGCTTGCTATACCAGCCGTAACTTAAAGTATTATTTCAATCCAAATACTGTTTAAAATTTAAAGGTAGTGTTCAACAAGCTTCGGTAACCGAAGCAGACCGTTGTTAGGGTTCCATACCTGACTTCGCTGTCCGTCTATCCTTCCGTCTGTCACCAGACTGTATCTCAAGAACGGTGATAGCTAGACAGTTGTAATTTTCACAGACGATGTATTTCTATTGCCGCTTTAACAAAAAATACTAAAACTAAAATAAATATTTGAGAGGGGCTTATTTCCATACAACAAACTTGACTTTTTTACCGTTTCTTGCTCGATACTAATAACGTACCTGTCACAGGTTGACGCTTTCACTATTCACATAATGTTAAGTTTTATGTTCTCTTTAAATGTAATTAATTAAAATAAAATGAATTTTTAAGGGGGCTCCCATACAACAAAATCATTTTATTTGCTAATGGTTCAGAACCCTTCGCGCGCGAGTTCCACTAGCATTTGACCGGTTTTATTTTTTCAAAAATTTTGTAATATCCTATCCTTTCCTAATATTATATAAATATGTCAATATTTAAATTTTTGCAGCTCAATTACGTTGGAATGGCTGAATGTATCGAGTTAAAATTTGAAACATATTATTGGCTTAGCTTAAGTAACACATAGGGACATATAGATAAGTAACCATAGGTACATAGGCAATGTTTGGCCTATGTGTTGTTCCAGACTATAATCTCATTGTATTTCAAATTTCAGCCCGATCACTTGATACGTTCCGCCATGATTAAGTAACAAACACCCAAACATTGACATTCATAATATTTACAGTTACAGGACAACGTTGGAACGGCTGAACATATTGAAACGGCTGAAAATTGAAACAGATAACTTATAGTCTGAAATACCACATATATGTACTACCTATCAACCTGAAAAGAAGCATGGGCCCTAAGGAAACAAATATTAACTATCACGTCAAAACGGCACAACGAATTGGGTTGGCATACGAAACACAGATAGTTTAGAGTCTAAAATTTCACATGGGGTCTAAGTCTATATTTTCGTTTAACTCCATATTAATCTATAATAAGTATATATTTTCGTAAGGAACTTGATGTGATGGTAAGGTAAGAGCCAAAATGAAAATATATGCACCCGTTTTGGCGTAGATAATACAGGTGATTTATGTTCACAATCAAAATAACAAGCAACATTATATTCTCATTAGATGGCGCTAATGCCAGTTTAAATCTAAAAGCACTAAAAAGGCCATTTAAATCAATGTTTTGTTATTGTGGTATGTATTTTTCTTTCATCACTAGGTGGCGTTACTGGTATTCTAAATTGTACTAATAAGTTTTGCTGCTAAAAGGATTTTGATGCCGAATTTGGATTCTTTCGTTCTTGGATTTTTTTTCTGTGTTACAAATAAATTCATACATTAACATTTCACTAAGACTTGGCTTAGAATTACGGGTTCAACTTGCTTGAGAACCTATCATTAAAACTCTAAATTTTAATCATTTTGATTCCACACAGGCTTCGTTCAAAATTTTACGCGGGCGAAGTCGCGGGTAACAGTTAGAAAACAGCTTGCGGATAAAAAGAGATAGGTAAGTAGGTAATCAGATCATACACATCAGCTTCAGACTTTTCGTAATGTATCCTATAAAAATCCTACAAACTTAACACACAACATAGCCGCAAGTTCGATACTACGAAACCTTAATAAGTATGTTTGATTTTATTTGAAAACAGAAAAATAAAGATGATAAAATTAAATAAATTTTTGTGTGGAAATACAAATTCACTCAAACTCAAAGGGTTTTCAATGACTACTTATCCAAATATTTGACGGACGATACTTCCAACTAATGTATACGTCAGTAACATCTGCTTACGCGAACGAAGTAGCGGGTTCAGCTAGTATAGTACTATATACAGTTCTATAGGAAATGCTAGTATTGTTAGTTTGCCTGCCTGCCACTGGGTCGCGTCGGCATGTGACCTGGCGCAGTCCTGTCTGTGTTCTCAGGGTTCACGGACGTGCAGACGTTGTTCCTGGCGTGCTTCGGGACGCTGGTGCCTCTGCTGTTGGTGCTCTGCGCTACGCTACTCATCAGGTGAGGACATAACTCATTATGTTTACTACACACAAAAACACGCCTACTACATTCACACTGTGTATAGCGTTAATAAAAACAATCACGTTACGACCGGGATTAGCAATCAAATATGTCAAAAAGAACCGACCAGGGATTGGAAAGTTGCCGACTAATTTCCATACTTTTCTGGCATCCTAACCGTCACTTCTAAAAATGTTCTTAAGTCGAATCAACGTTGTCCTAATTTTGGATATAGCAACACTGCTTGTACAGTGTACACGTAGTTGAGAAGGTAGCCATCATCCGCTCATGCGTTAGATACGGCGCGAGTTTTTGAGGGGAATGAATTCGGAGCTGCGTGTAATGATGAGTACGTATGCAATGAACATCCAAAAAAAGAAGGAACCTCCGACCGAAAGAGGGGTATTATAAGTTTGGCGTCGACGTGTATGTCTGTCTCTGGCATCGATGAATGGAAAACCTCCTGAAGATGGTTTAGAATACCAGAAGCAGGCCTGAGCACCATGCATTGTCTTTGCACCTATATTTATTATAATTATTCTGATGTTTCTGGTGCAATTATTAGCAATGTGCAGTTTTAATTATACCTCTACGGTCCCAGCAGAAGTTATGGCTGGTCTAGTCCGAAGAAAGGTGACTGCCGATCTGGAGACCCCTGGTTCAAAACCACGCGCATCACTGTCTTTTCAAAGTCATGTGCGTAATGCCGCTAACTAAAAACGGTGAAGGAAAACATCGTGAGAAAATCTACATGTGCCTAGAATTTTTCGAAATCATGTTTGTGCCATCCACCAACCCGCGCTGGACCAGCGTGGTGGATTATGGGCTTGACTCTCTCCTTGTAAGAGAAGTCCCCGAGTCCCAGCAGTGGGAACATTTAGTAGGCTGTTTATGCTCATGCTAGTACTAGCAGCGCTCCGCTATTTTACCAGCGAAATTCCGGTTCCTGTTTTTACAGTGATAAAAAGTAGCTATTCTATAGCCTATATAGCTTATGTGCTATTCATTCCATAGCACATAAGCTAATACAACTATAATCTAATTACGAGTATGTTCCAAACATTTTACCCGATCCGTTCCGACGTCATTGAGCAGCCAACATCCGAACCTTCACATTTACAATATTGGTAAAAATTGGTAAATAGAGTAATCAATAATGGCACCGTCCGTTATTACGTATTCTACCCGATCTGTTCCGACGTCATTGAGCAGCAAACATTCGAACCTTCACATTTACAATATTGGTAAAAATTGGTAAATAGAGTAATCAATAATGGCACCGTCCGTTAGTTAGTACGTATCCTCCTACCACGTTTTTCAGTAATGATATTCCATGAACCGTTTTAGTATTAAAGAAATATCCAATTGTAAGTAAATCTATTAACATTTTATCATATTGCAAGACGTGTTCTTATTCCGCTAGAGAGCACTAGGTAGCTGGAATAAAGTTTCCACGACATTAGCTTTTAATTTTGTACGTGTGTGTCGTGTGAAAGACACGCATGTACGTGACAGTAGTATGAAAACGTGAATATTGGATTCGGAACTTTATTCGGAACAGCGAAGGTTTAATTTAGATTTGATAGTTTGACGTTCAGTTCATTTTTTAGCTAAGTTTTTTAACCCCCGACCAAAAAAAGGGGTGTTATAAGTTTGACGTCGATGTCTGTCTGTCTGTCTGTGTGTGTGTCTGTCTGTGACACCGTAGAGCTCAAACGGATGGGCCGATTTCGATGCGGTTTTTTTTATTTGAAAGGTAATTACCGTGCGGGTGTTCTTAACTATGTTTGGTTAATATCGATTCAAGATAGCCGCCGCCACAAAATGGCGGACAAAATATTTCTTCACAACTTCCCTCAATGTGGATATCAAATGAAAGGGCATGACTAGTAGAGTACTATACACTGTAAACAATTTCAAATCCAAGATGGCCGCCACCATAAAATGGCAAATTATATACTAATTTTTTTCACTACTACCTCAATATGGGTATCAAACGAAAGGGCTTGACTAGTAGAATACTTGGCACTTTGACAAATTTCAAATCCAAGATGGCCGCTACCACAAAATGGCGAATTACATTTCTTTTTTCACAACTCTCTTGATATGGGTATCAAATGAAAGGGCTTGACTAGTAGAATGTTGTACAGATAACATATCTAAGGTAGTCGGGGGTTAATCAAATTTTTAATTTTGTTCTTGTCCTAGATATAATTTCAATTTTCTTGCTAAGTTTTCTAGATATTATTTGGAATGGAATAGCAAACAATAAAAATGTGAATGAAAACAGTGACATTGGACCCTTTTCAAAGGTATACAAACAAGTCTGCAATAGTGTATGTCTATCTCTTAGGAATAACCATTTTAATTAGTACTTCTATGTAGGTATTTAATATCAGCTTTGCACCCGTGCGAAGCCGGGGCGGGTCGCTAGTATGCTAATATTGTAAACGGATAAAAAAAGGCTTAGCGAAGAAGTATTTTGTGTAGGAGAGGAGAAGCCGTAAGCTCTTTCTTCAACGAAATGGACTTGTACATTCTCAACTCCGGCGATACACCAACCTTTGAGATCGTCAGGGAAGGCAAACTCTGCACAAGTGTAGTAGATGTAACAACGTGCAGCGTGTCTCCTGGGAAAAATCGAGGATGGGAGGTTGACAAAGTATCACAACATCGGACCACAACGCAATCACCTTCACTTTGCGTCTAGTTAAGGCTCTCGAACAACAGAGGCCAATAACAACACGCAAATACAACACCAAGAAGGCAAAGTGGCCAAACTTTATGTCACGACTAAAATCTTCCTTAAAGAAAGAAACATCACGCCGGAGTCAGTGGGAAATGTGAAAGTCCTCTAGAACTCGAGTCGATGATTACGAGCTACACATCTAGTATACACGAAGCCTGCGAACACACTATTCCATTAGTAAGCTCGCCGAAGGAAATCCAACCCCCATGGTATACCAAAACGCTCGAAAATCTGAAGAAAGAAGTTCTCAGAAGAAAGAGAAGGATCAGGAATGCCGCCCTGACAGAGTTGAACTTGTAGTCGAAGAGTACCAAATTGCTCAGCAAGACTACAAGGAAAAAGTCAAACAAGCTCAGACGGAAAGTTGGAAGGAGTTCTGCACGAATCAGGAGAAAGAAAGTATGTGGGACAAGATCTACAGAGTGATGAGAAAAACTTCGACGAGACAGGAAGAAATACTCCTAAGAGATACCGAAGGTAACACTCTATCCCCGCAACTATCAGCAGAACTACTTGCCAAAACTTTCTATCCCGACGACTCTGAGAGCACAGACCAACCGTGTCATGCAGAGCTACGGGAGCAAACGATGGAAACGCCTATAGGCTTACCGGAAAATGATCCACCATTCACATCAGCGGAACTGGAATCAGTATTGAGAACTCTGAAACCGAAAAAAGCCCCGGTACAGACGGGCTAACCGCTGATATTTGCGCAGCAGCCATACGTTGCGAATGGGAGGTTTTCTTGGCGATAGCAAACAAATGCTTGTCACTGAAACACTTCCCAAGCAATGGAAAGAGGCGCACGTGGTCATATTACGAAAACCCGGTAAGACAGATTACACACATCCAAAATCTTACCGCCCCATAGGTCTTCTGTCCGTTCCCGGAAAAATCGTGGAAAAGCTTCTGGCAAACCGACTCCAATGGCATCTCCTCCCAACCATCAGTAGGAAACAGTACGGCTTCATGCCCCAAAGAGGCACCGAGGACGCCCTCTATGATCTGGTAGAGCACATCAAAAAAGGAGTAGACAGTAAAGACACCGTACTCCTAATCTCCCTGGATATAGAAGGCGCTTTCGACAATGCATGGTGGCCCGCCCTCAAAAAATCAATTAGCGAAGAAGAGGTGCCCAACAAACCTCTACGACATGGTAAACTCATACCTCAGCGGCCGTAAAATCAAGGTCAACTATGCAAGAGCAGTCTATGAGAAGGAAACAACCAAGGGATGCGTCCAAGGGTCCATCTGTGGACCAACCTTTTGGAATGTGATCCTAGACTCGTTACTGCGAATGCTAGAAGCTGAGGGAGTATACTGTCAAGCATTCGCGGACGACGTCGTTCTCGTATTTACAGGCAGTCCGAACATCATCGAACAGCAAGCGGGCAGGGCGCTGAGCATGACAGTGGAATGGGGTAAAATCAACAAACTCAACTTTGCAGCGCATAAAACCAACGCGATGCTTTTCACAAAAGTTGAAGTACGAACCTCAAACATAGTCATGTCTGGCGTCCGGCTCAACCTGGTCGAGGAAGTCAAACTGCTAGGCCTACTGATCGACCGACGGCTCAACTTTAAAGCACATGTGACTGCCCAATGTAAAAAAGTGGCGAACATTTATAAACAGCTAGCATGTGCAGCGAAGGTGACCTGGGGATTAAATGGCGAAATCACGAGAACTATCTACGTCGCTGTGGTGGAACCTATCATCATGTATGCCTCAAGTGTATGGGCGCAAGCGGCAGACTTCGAGGAAAACAAGTCTCAGTTGAACGCTATCCAAAGAGGTTTTGCCCAAAAATCTGTAAGTCTTACCGTACTGTTTCTCTGAAAGCAGCACTTGCTCTTTCCGGACTGCTTCCCCTGGATCTGAGAATACAGGAAGCGGCAAATTTGTACAGAGTAAAAAAACCTCTCCCAAGACTACCTCCCACCAGAAGTGGAACTCGAACGGAATGTTAACTGCCTGGACCAACCTCATCCGTCAACGCAGTTTTCCGTAGAGTACGAGCTCCTAGAAGACACCTCCAATCTTCCACAAGGGCCTCAAATTTATACTGATGGCAGTAAAATTGAAGGTAAAGTCGGAGCTGCTCTAACATGGTGGGAGAATGGCAGAGGTCAAGAACTCGACCTTCAAGCTCCACTCCGAATGCACAGTCTTTCAATCGGAACTTTATGCTCTTTACCGGGCAACTCAAATGGCGTTAAAGAGCAAGGACCCGAAGTCAATGTCCTGAGTGACTCCCGATCTTCACTCGAACTGCTAAGTAACCCAAAACGAGCCACCCCTTGGTTAAGTGCGTAAAGGAAAACATTGGACAGATAAATGCTGAAGGAGATCTCTTCGTCTTTTCTGGGTGAGAGCGCATGTTGGCACCGTCGGCAACGAAAGAGCCGACGAACTGGCCAAATCGGCGGCACTCACGGAGTCACCCAGGGACTACGAGGGATCCCCTTGTCCTACGTCAAAAGGAAAATCCGTGAAGAATCGGTCAAGAAATGGCAGGATCGATATGAGACCTCGGACACCGGAAAAGTCACCCAGACGTTCCTCCCCGATATAGCAAACGCATATCGGGTGATGAGAACCACGAAACTGACTCCCTCCAGGTACAAGCGTTGACGGGACACGGAGGAATAGCAGATTACCTGTACAGATTTAAGCTCAAGAACAGTCCGGCATGCGAGTGTGACCCCGACCAACCCGAAAACGGTCTGGCACGTGCTAGTCGATTGTCCCCGATTCATGGTCGCAAGACATGAGCTCGAATCTATGATCGACAGAAGGCTGGTTGTCTCGGATCTCCACAACATCTTAGTAGATCCAGACAACAGAACACGGCTCCTGTCCTTCATGGAGAGCTCATTCCGCATAGCGGCCATGAGAAACTCCACTAACTCAAATACGCGCCCTCCATCGCCACCACACCCTGCCCCGCTGTCTGTGGACGCCACGTGGCATGCGGTTTCCGCCCAACATAACTCCTCGAAGAGCATCTCCGTCAAACAACTACTGGAGAACGCAGACCGAGGAGAAGCAGGGATCCGTATCCGCGGAGTGGCTCTCTTCATGGACAGCAACAAAGAAAGATTTGAATAAGCTTTTGCTTCGCCTGGGAACGGAAACGAGCCCGTTTGTCACCTGGATTGTCTTGCCTGCTCAATGGGAGTACCGCAAAGTCACAATGAAGCGGAAAACCTACGACGCCATGTCGGTGTGCGAGGTAGACGGCCACCGATTTCGGTTGGTGCGATCGAAAAACAAAACGATTGCACTAATAGAGTACTCGGAAGGTCGGACGCCTTTCACACAGGCAAGTGCGCTGCTCGCACATCTGAGCAGAAATGCAGGTGAAGCACCCGGTTGATAAGCGTGGATGCGATGGCAATCGAATATTCAAGAGCAAGAGTCGCAGACCGGCTGGGTTGCATTGAGGCCTCTAAACATCATGAGATTGTCGTATACGAAGACAGGGGAGAAAATCTGAGCTTCCTCAGAGCCCCTTCGCACGACCAAACAAATGCAACCGATAGCTGGGGACATCCTGTTCCTAGTTCGACCATCCAAACCGGCTCGAAAAGAGCACAGCAGAAGGCAGCCGCGGAAAAAGCCTCAGCCAATCTAACTGGCAGCCGAGGCACCAACACGGCGTTCGTGACTGCCTTCAACGCAGCAGCAAGGAGCGTACTCGAATCACATCCCATTCATCACCCCTTGACGTCAAAGACCCCAAAGCAGCTTCACAGCAACAAATGAGCCGAACGAGAGCCGACATGGGACAGGTTGAACCGCCCGCTATGTCACGGCTTCGGAGCCGCGGAGCCATGCACGTAACGCCTTCATCGAATTCATAGCCACACTGAGCGCGACACGACAAGTCAACCTCAAGACCTGCGAAAACATCATGCAGTCCTATAGGCTAGGAAGTGAAAGCCTTTTAAAGGCGAAACTCGAGGAGGCCGAAGCAGCCATTTACAATAATGTCACTTCCCGGGTCATCAAGGGAACCATGACAGGACAGTATATGGCAGCTTACAGTGCAGAAAATGGCTTCGTGACACTGAACGAGAGAGAGACAGAGCGCGGGAGTGCCTGTTTATGCGACACCACCAAACGACCCAATTGTAGTTACTGCCCGATGCACCAAGATTATGCTGGACGATAAGATCCTAGAGATGGCCAAGACCATCGAAGGGAACGGAAACGTCAAAGCAGGTTGGGAAAATTGGGAGGTACCGAGAATACAGTGGGTCAAAGGAGTTCCAGGATGTGGAAAAACAACATGGGTGATTAGACACTTCGACGTGAACAAGGACGCCATCATCACTACAACAACTGAGGCAGCAAAAGATCTAAGAGAAAAGCTATCGCACCGAATCGGAAACCTGGTCAAAACCAGAGTGCGAACCATGGCTTCTGCTCTGGTAAATGGTTTCGGTAGAGAAAGTTTCAGCCGCCTCATGGTGGACGAAGCTCTCATGAACCATTTTGGAGCCATTGTGATGGCTTCAAGGCTGTCTGGTGTTGGTGAAATTGTCCTCATTGGAGACGTCAATCAGTTGCCTTATATCGACAGGGAAAATCTCTTCGAAATGAGGTATCATCGCCCGAACCTGGTAACAAAGATCAGCCAGGAGTTGCTCTGCACATCGAAACCCAATGGACGTCGCATATGCGCTGAGGGAAATATACTCCGGTATGTACTCCTCAGCGCCCCGTATAAAGTCCCTAGAGCAGAGAAGATATAAGGGAGCGCAAATACCCAACAACCTACCAAACACCCTCTTCTTGGTTCACACTCAAGAGGAGAAGGAGACCCTGACAAACCAGGGTTATGGGTCAGGCACCGGGTCACGCATCCTTACCATCCATGAAGCTCAGGGACTAACATACGAGTCGGTAATCGCAATCAAAACCAAGGCAAACATGAAGCTGCACGAGAGCGTACCCATGCGGTTGTTGCAATCTCACGGCACACGGGGACCTTCACATACTACGCTGACGACACCGACGACGCCATCGGTCGTTTCGTGCGGCGAGCGTGGGCTGCATCACCAAAGACCATCCGAGATTTCAACCTACAGATGGCCATCAGGGACAGAAATGCGGCCGTTGTGGAGGCTCTGGGCCGGGAGGAGGCAGCTTAGGCAAATGGCAAAGGCAATTAGGCAAACACTCGATGTCGAGTCGATTACTAGCGGAATCCCAGCCGGTAGTGATCGGCTCTACAGACGAGCACTAGAATTAGATATTAAATGTACCCAACTCCTCCTATTTTCCTCTTCTTCTCCTTATCCAAAATATGTGTAAAAAATAATAATATATAATAATAATAAATTTAAATAAAAAAAAAAAAAAAAAAAAAAAGTATTTTGTGTAGTGGTAGGAGTCTTAGCAGAGTTCGCCTGGGGAAGTACCACACCTTTGCCAGTTATTCTACCGCCAAGCAGTAATGTGCAAACATTACTGTGTTCCGGTTTGAAGGGCAATGTTACCAGAAAAATTACAGGGCTTAGAGATATAATATCTTAGATCTCTGGGTGACGAGCGCAGTGCAGTGCTAGGTAATTATTTGGACTCTTCATGTTCCAATAGCTGCATGTCACTGTGCTGTTATGTGGCTGGTATTTTTTTTGCTTACCATCAGGCATATGTCCAGCTCTTCTTGTCACTCTAAATTATTTAAAAAAAAAATATTTCCATTTCACGACTTTTGCCCAAGCTGTACAGTATGAGTACGTCACATTGACTGAAGCTTCAACTTATGACATTAGCCTCTCAAAGGGCTCTCGTTGCCGGATTCATATCCGTCGGCCCTCCAGGGTGATCAAATAAGACTTATCCGTTCGTAAAGCGATTTACAAACCGACTGACAGACGGAAATTTTCATGTAGCTACCGATGTGTCATAAGTAGAGTGCGGATTTGAATGGTTTCTCGGAATTCTTGGATCAAGAGATTTGATTTTTCTGTTTTTTCATTCAGGTATGTTTATTTTATATAGTGGAGAGTGATGAGACAAGCATATTGTGTGCCTGATGGTAAGCAACATGCCTTCCCATAACAGCAAAGTGACACGCAGCTATTGAAACATGAAGAGTCCAATTCATTACCTAGCACTGCACCACGCGCGTTACCTGGAGATTTAAGATCTTTTACTGTGACAAAACATACATAATGTTTTGTAAACTTTGTGACATTCATCTGTATACATAAATATTATTAGTACCTGGTTGACCGAGCTTTGCTCGGTTTAAATGCGTTTATAAAGGGCTCTAAGTAAAAAAAAAAATGTCAGAAAAAAAGAACAAAAAGAAAAGACCCGAATGTAACCATCAGGATTCGAGCCGGGGCATGTTGACTCCGAGGGCGAGCATATTCCGTCTGAGTTATTTCGACTTAAAGAACAGTGGCGAAATAAGTTATCGTATTCTAATGACATTGTAGGAGTTTTTCATTATCTAAAAACGCGCATAAAATGATGTTTTTAAAAAATAAAACCTAGCTAGATCGATTTATCGTCCCCGAACCCCCTAATACATAATGTACTATACATAGTATACATACATAGTATACATAATTTCATGAAAATCGTTCGAGCCGTTTCCGAGATTCAGATTCTATATACCTATATACCTACAAGAATTGGTCGTTTAAAGGTATAAGATACTACACATATATAAACAAAAACACGTTAAACATTTTACTTTGGGCGGAGTATCCAATAAATATGTAAATAGTATAGCATAACCAGCCCAATCACTGTTCCCACGGCTGGGATTCGGGGCCTTCTGCCACAATGAGAGACTACAGGCCTTAATCTATCACGTTGGCCCACTGCAGGTTGGTGGATGGTATATCCTAAAGATGTCTCTCTGGGAAGATGCAGGTTTCCTCACGACGTTTTACTTCACTTTTAAAACTAATAATAAATAATCTAACTGTGTTCCTAATTTCAACCCGATCTGTTCTGCCATTCTGATGTGATTGAGCAACAGACATCCAAACTTTCGAATTAATAATAATAATAGGAAATAAGATAACAGATTCTGATTCACTATTATGATTTATGTCGCCCTCGTCCAATATTATGTCAAAGTTATGAATGTCAAACTCTGAACTTGTAGTTCGAAATACAAAAATAACGGGGTACAGTTGGCGCGCGTCCAGCCCGGAAGTCGGCTCACTTCCGGTTATTGGTCCGGGAATTTGTCCAGCTCCGCTCCCAACCCGAGCGGATTTGGGTCAATTTAGTTGCTTTAAAACTGTCCTGTATTTATTAAATCGAATAGAAGAGCTTTCATTTCCACATGAGATATTTTGTTTTCATATAAACTTTGAATATGTTTATAATGGTAGGACGCTTTGCACAGTCCGCCTGGGGAAGTACCACGTTTTTGTCAGTTAATTATTCTACCACTAGATAGAAATATTTCAACATTACCGTGTTCTGGTTTGAAGGGCAACGTTTCCAGAGAAACAAGGCGTAGAGGTAAATCATTTATATGTGCTCAGCGCAAAGCAGTGCTAGGTAATGATTTGGATTCTTCTTTGGATGGAGATCGAACCCACGACCACGGTTTCGCAAGCAGACTAAACCACCAAGCCAGCCTACATAACACATATACTTTTCAACTAAAACACAACAAACCTAAGTAGCTCTATCAGCTCTTCCGCAAAACATACTAATCTAAGTGGTCCAAATGGACCTTTTCGTTCAGGTATCACGATGCCCCCGACAGATACTCAATTATTTTATTGCTAAAATTATAGCAAATTTGTAGGTCTTATTTATACATTAATTAGTTCCCATGATGACCTGATTGTGTATGGCAATATACGTTACATGTCATGCGGAGCGGATGTATTCATTCCGTAATTGATTTATCGGCAAGGTATTCCTATCGTGTAGCAAGTTTTTACAAACTTTTCGTCACAGTTGTTTACTTTCATTTTGTTAAATTTTCATACGAAGTAAAATATAAAAGTCTGTGATAAACTTGACATCTAAAGCCATTTATAGATTTGATGTATTTGGATCTGTCTGCGGCATTCAAAATTGACATCACAAGCTGAGGTCCAAATTTAATGTCAGTTAAAACATAAAATAAATTAAAGATGAATAGAGCTGAAGAGGTGTTTTGTTTGAACGTGCTAGTCTCAGAAAATACAGGACCGATTTAAAAAATTGTTTCACCGTTGTCGTTCTCAGGAATCATGTACATGATCTCTGAATGCTATAGGTTATATAAGTATCACGGGCGAAGCCAGGGCGGATCGCTAGTTTCTGTATAGTGCCAAATCCAATCAGGGTCGTTATAAAAACTATTTTACGCATACATTTTCAACCTATTTACATGAGGGTACATTCCTTGACCCTGATTATCTGCTAACCGTTTGGTTTGTGTCGTGTCCAGATGCCTGTGCCGTCGGTACTGCCCCGGGGTGTGCAGCAAGCCGGCGACTTCCTCCGCGTCCGTCAGCAGCGAGAAACAAGACGCCAACCAGACCCAGGTAACCACATATCCTGCTATCTCACTCAGGACCGGCGTTAGTAGCACAGAGGAAGTAATCAATACGTTATATTAGTAGGCGGTAGGGCACGGTAGGGACGGTCGCCCAGGGCGCCGGATATGATTTTAAATTGAAAGTTTTTGGTGGACATTGAATAATAAGCCATAGGGAAGGCATCCAGTGCTTTAAAAAATAATCATTTTTTAACTCTATATTTATAGACTTGGTTCAAACGCTTTACATCTTTCTTGCCTTGTAGCTTTTGTGGAAGTGTTATACTTTTGTCGCGACATATCACTCACTCTGTTGCCATAGAAAGTATGCACGTCATCTACTTACGATGGACACAAAGGAACCGTGCGGAAAATCTAACCCTATACGTAGTATATGCAAACTCTTTTTGTTTGGACCCTGGAGTTAATTAAAATTCTGTAAAATACTGTTTGAGTGACAATCAGGATCCTTTGTTCATGTACATAATCTTGGAGCAAGAGTTCGCAAGAGATTGTTTTAGTTTTGTTTATCAAAATTATCCTTGCTAAGTTGAAATTATAACGATTTTATTTAAGATAGTTGCCTAGAAGTATACGCACATGGTTTGATAAACGCCTGAAGAAATATTTGTGGCAAGTGATACGTTACTATGATATTTTATTAGGCGTTCATATACACGACGAAATTACGTGATGGGATCATAGAGTCCAGGCCCGTGAACAAAATGTATGGGTCATATGAACCACCAGAAGTTCTATGTAGGATGATAGAAGGGTATAAAATATTAAGATTGACCACTATGCTGTCACTTGTAAACTGTCCAACTGAGTGCAGGTGAAGATAGGGGGTTACAAATCTCGATCATTTCTCCTTGTCACATGATTTTTGTACGGCATTGCGGAATAATGGATCAGAAAAGGTATTGAAACTGTATGAAACCAATGCCGTACATAATCAAATGACCAAATTTACCCTGAAATCGTAGGAAAATCATGAATTTTCCGACAAAACAAACAATAAGAAAAAAAAAATAACATTTGTTATAGTTTCAATATCTCTTCATACCTCTTCAACTCCATTATTCCGCAATACCGTCCAAAAATCATGTGATAAGAAGAAATTATCGAGATTTGCAACCCCTATCTTCACCTGCACTCAGTTGGATAGCTTTCAAGTGACGGCATAGTGCTCAATCTTATTACTTTATACCCATCTATCACTCTACATAGGTCTCCTGGTGATTCATTTGACCCATACATTTTGTTCATGGGCCTGTAGTATATCATGGAATCGAGTCTAAACAAATAAATATAGGTTGAGATTTCTCACATCACTCACCACCATCTAACCCCAAACTAAGCAAAGCGTGTACTGTGGGAACCAGATAGTTGATCATTTATTACTTACCGTTAATATATCACATCCCTCGACCGATTTTAGAGTCTTCAGCTGGTACTTAGTCTGCTCTGTTTAGCTCAGCCTTTCCCAAAGAGGGCGATGCAGGCCTAAAGGTCGGTAAGAGACTCAGAAAAAAAATGGGCTGGACTCAGTCAGGTCTCAAGTTAAATCTCGCAGGTTATAGTAAAGGTCTCGAAATGTCAAAATAATGAATATTTTGACTGGCCTTGTGGCTTAGTGGGTAGTAACTCTGCCTGCGAAGCCGAGGGTCGTGGGTTCGATCCCCCACCCAGTACAAATGTTTGTGTGATGAATTCAAATGTTTGTACTGTGTCTGGGTGTTTCTATGTATGATAAGTATGTATTTTCAATTATATAAGTATTATATCAGCTATCTGGCCGCCATATTACTACAAGCTTTGCTTAGTTTGGGGTCAGATCGTGTTGTGTGCGAATTGCCCACCACCAATATATTTATCTCCGCTTATAGGTAAAGTTATCAGTAATGAATTCACTTAATTTGTAGTTATAGTGGGTATTAAGAATGTGAATAGGGGCACTAAAAAGTAATTTATTCTCAAAGTGGGCAGCAGACACAATAAGCTTAGGAACCCCTGGTTTAGCAGCTCTTATACGCTTAACAAAATAAAAACAGGGACTTTAAGATCCATTGCCAGAAACTAAAAATATGAACGCTTGTTCCACTTCACGTTTTTATTTCGGCGCTCATTCTGTCGCATTAAAACTAAAAATAAGTACAATAAAACGTTGGGCTGACATTTATTTCAGTAACGATGGTAGATACGATATTTTAAAATACTTTATCTCAGGTTCAGCCTTTATTGCCGCGGTGCTCTATGACGTAACGCTTTCCAAGTTTCCAATACGAGGCATCGTAAATCAACTGCTTCTATAGTAGTGTCGCCATAATAACGATAGTACTAGGATCAATTAAAGCATGTATATTGTTTTTAAAGTTAACACGGATCTCAGAGATGGCACTTACTTCCACCAAAAATTAAGTAACATCATCCAACGGGGCCACGCTGCCAGCGGCAGCGATCTCAACGGTGGCAGCGTGTTTGCTTTGTTGGAACACCTTTTGAAGTGAAAACCTCTTTTAGCGCGCCTAGACAGAATTTCTGTGGGCTGTGAATAGGCGTGACGACAAGTCCTGCAATTATATTAAATTATTTGATATAAGTAATGACAGTATTTAAATATAATAAAATATGTACCAATTTTAAGACCATTCAAAGATGAATGGGCAAGTCCATTTTAAAAGTACGTAATTATTAGAAAATGTATTTATTGGATAACCCATTAAATTTCAAGTGACTTTTGTTATGAAACCAGTTTCCTAAACGCAATGTTTTTCTTTTTCTTTTATAGGCTTACACTTGACCGCCATCTCACCTGGTGTTAAGCGACGATGCGGTCTACGATGGAGCGTGTTTACCTAGAAAAAACCGATTTTCTCTTGATTTGAAGACACCAAGATTAAAACTATCGGGAAAAACCCACTCAAGTATTATTGTACGAACCGTTTTTGGGAGAGACCAAAATCGTGATTTTAAAATCGTGATATCACGGGAAGTTTTTAAGATAACAAAGTAATACCTATGTTTTGGTTATCGAGTAGCCTTTTGATATCATATTAAATCAAAAAGGAGTCGTCATGCCTATTGAAATCTAACGTAACGCTCGGGTATGATAATAGCTTTTCGGGTAAACTCGGGATGCTAGAGTGTGAAACAAAATACAGTGAACAAGCGCGTCAGAGCGAGAAAGATAATAAATTGTCCCTGTGTATCTGTGTTTATTATATTTATGCCTTTTTATCGCGACATTAACTTCTATGTACTTACCACATTAATTTTGAACTTGTCACGAAATATTAAATTTGCATTTCACATCCATTGCAAAAAGTTTTTGTTGTAATATACTTGTATTACTGTTTTACCACAGCACTTACACTACGAAAATATACAAAATGATACCTATTTTCATCATAGCACTTAGACACAACATATTTATGCATTTTTAGCGATATACCTATAAAATAAATAAATAGCAAATACAAAAAAATTTGCTAGTCAAATACTATTTCCGACCCGCGTATTTTTTTTAAAATTTATTCTTGGCTATGAATACAGTAGTCATTCAACCGCATGTTATTCTCGTGTTGCTGTGCTTACTAGGTATATTCTAATTTTCTATTTCTAAATAATTTTTATTTTTAATTATTAAAATTATTTAGTGGTTTTTA
The DNA here is from genome assembly GCA_017562165.1 of Ectropis grisescens. Taxonomy (NCBI): domain Eukaryota; kingdom Metazoa; phylum Arthropoda; class Insecta; order Lepidoptera; family Geometridae; genus Ectropis; species Ectropis grisescens. Next base: position 22,977,514 of record CM029774.1, read on the forward strand.
AATATAAGTAATTCTTATTTTAGTTTGCACTTCTGCCGTGCGGTCTTAAGCGCACACATTTTTTAATTTTTATTTGTAATAAATTTCAATAGTTCTCATACCCGGGAACACGGGTAATAATAATTAAAAATAAAAATTATTTATTAGAATATAGTAAGCACAGCAACACGAGAATAACATGCGGTTGAATGACTAGTGTATTCATGGCCAAAAAAAATTTTTTTTTAATTACGCGGGTCTGAAATAGCATTTGACTAGCAAATTTTGATAAAAAGATTCAAAATAATTGATCTTGATTAAAAAGTATTGTTTTAATTATTTTTTCAGTTTTCAACCCGATCGGTTCAGACATTCCGACGTGATTGAGCAACACATAACGACACTTTCGCATTTATAATATTAACAGGGTAAAGAAATGAATTTATCCCGCGATATTTGGAAGTGTGGTGTCTTCGTATTCATCTGTCTATGTATGAACACCCAAAATCATTACGCACACATACAACGCAGCCGAAACTGCATTCCCTGAAGTCTAGAGACCTACACGGATCTCTCTTTCTTACTACGGCGTTAGAGTGAGAAGGAACTAATGCGCTTGACCTATGCGCTTGCGACGACCGATTTGGGCAGTTAGCCATTTAAGTTTCGTGTTGACTGAATTTGTAGATGCGTGTTCGATGTAATAAAATTTATGATCAGAATTTTATTGTTGAACGAAGTTTTATATTTGATGAAAATAACCAAAATTAAAAACAAAAGATTTTAAAACGAAAATAATATTGATAGACATTTTTTCATACATCACCATTTAGCTCCAAACTACGCAACTCATTTTCTATAACAGAGTGACAGCACGAGCACGACATATTCCTGATCGTAAGCAACATTCTTTCCCATAATAGCGCGGTGCCAATAAACTACCTACAGAATTACTATCTAGCACTTCACTGCGCTTGTCACATAATATAAGATGATTTATACTTTTTCTATAAATATTGGTATTCAGACCAAACCACTTTTAGTTCATGGTTCAAGGGTTTATTTAATATTTTGGAGTTCTAATGGGAGTAATACCACTTTTATAATTACAAAAAAATATCAAAATCATTTAACACCGCACGAAAATATCCACGGAAAAAAATACATTTTCTTTTTTCTTAAACGATCAACCATACCCATTATTGAGTGATAACTAGGTAGTCTGAGAACTTATAATCTGATATACGATGAAATAATTTTACTAATTGGATTGTCGCTAACTGAGAGTTTCAAGACGGGAATTCACTGGAGATATTCTCCTTAAATCTTAACCATTTTACTCTCAGAGTCGAATAACAAAATGTACTAAAATTTCAAGGCTGAATCTGAAAACGTTGATCAAAAGATCGACTATGGCTCTATCTTTCAATGTCAAAATGTTGGGATTCTCTTGTAGTCTAAACATTTTGTCTGTAAAGTCGGTAGAGTAGTGGAACTACAGCTTTATACAACATCGTTATAATTTTGTATTGCGATAGTGGCTCTATTTCTATTTTGGTGAGTATTTGGCTATTGTGCTGAAAATTCTCGCTAAGTAATTATTCTAGTCCCAAGTAGTGGGATAGTGTTAATTCTGGTTGTAAGCCCACTGGACTGTGTAATTGAAGTTGACGCGTCCAGAGCCGTATTAAGTATAATAAAATATACTTAGGCTACTTTAGGGTTATAAACATTATTACATGAAGTAATTAATCTGTTTGATTTATGCTTTGTTGTATTCTATTAATCATATGTATGTATTTACAATTATATAAGTATTATATTACGGTTATATAACTCAACGTTTTCTTTGAGGGGCTAGTAGTAGTAGTAGTGTTGTATAAGAAATTATCGTATATGACGCGGCGTAAAAAGTGACAATATTTTTTTTATATAACAACAATAAATACAAATATATTCATCATCAAAATAATATGATTTGGACACTAAGTAATGCAGAAATAAAATACGTTTTTCCATTATTTCGAACGAGAATTTTTATAGAAACGCAGTACAACCTTCTCAATTAGCAACTTGATTTTTTTTTAATTTACTGCAATTATTTGTAGTGAAAACAGAACACTTGAATATTTTATGTGTGTCGTTGTATTACTGAGTAAGAATAGCTGCGTGTCATTGTGCTGTTATGTGGCAGGCATGTTGCTTATCAGGCACATGTCGTGCTCGTCTCGTCACTCTTATTAAAAAGTCACAAGACCCGCCTTTTTACCGTTTAACTACGAGTAAATAAATCGGTTTTGACTTTGCTATTGCCGTTTCTATAATTTCAAGCAAATAGAGAGAGAGAGCAGCCTAAAAGCTGATACAGTTTTATTTAGACAGTAGACCCTCCGGCTGTCCGGAGACGCGACCGAGTTTTGTGAAATCTCACTCACTAAATCCCTCAGTAAGGCACATGTGAGCCTGAGGGAAGACATTGGAATCTCCTTTTAAATCTATCGGTATAATAATATGTTGCCTGAAACATAAGGCTTGAGATTAAAATTTCCCTTCTAACACAATGCGAAACGTTTTACTCATAAGAATATTATATTAGGTTCTATTATATACACAAACAGCCCACTAAATGTTCCCACTGGTGGGACTCGGGCCTTTTCTCGCAAAGTGAGAATCAAGGCTATAATCCACCACGCTGATCCCGTGCGGGTTGTTTGATGACACATGACTTCGAAAGATTCTAAGTACATGTCGGTTTCCTCACGATTCCTTTGCCTTTTATAGTTAGCGGCATTTCGCACATGACTTCGAAAAGATAGTGGTTTCGAACCCGGGGTCTCCGGAATCGCAGTCGCCGTTCTCCTGGTTAGACCAGCCATAACTTATAAATAAGTATTTTATAGACATTTTATTTGATCCTAAATGCGTCTCTGTGCCAATTATTCAGTCTCGTGAATTAATTAATAAATGCCTGACAGCTGACAGCTCAGCTGAAAGATTTTCGTGTAAAATTCATTCGTAATTTCTTTGGAGCGTATTACTAAATTAATCGAATACTAACATAAATTAGGTTACAAATAATTTCATGCTTGTACCATGGACGTATAAAAAAGTCGGAGATAGTCTCGCTAAAACAAAAACTGTGTCACTAGAGTCAGCCACATATGCACGTGTGCGTTGTCAGGTTGTCACTGATAGTTTGACACGCAACATATACATCAGCAGCGCGTGTAATGACTCACTGATTTGTGCGTGTCAGCCTGTATATGACAGCGCACACGTGTGCATATTATGTGGCCGACTCGATGGACACAGTTTTTGTTTTAGCGAGACTCCGTCCGATTTTTTTATGTCCAAGGCTAATACTAAATTTTTTTAGATGTTGCCAATTATTGATATACCCATACATCTTAACGCGCAAGTTTCACTACGCTGCTAGGATAATACACCACTTCATTACCAAGTGGGTGATTCAAGTCCATAAAATTTACCCCGCCAAAAATGTCTTTACTGTTTTCACTTAAAACATAGTTTGTAATGATCAGAAAAACGTGACCTTTGAATAACCTTTTTAGCTTTATTGCAGATTTTCTGTGTTACTCTGTATAAACTTGTAACAAACTGGTAGGCCCGCCATCGCCATGGCATGGTTACCAAAATACAGGCTTCCTATACTCTAGTACTTGTAATCACACTCACACACACGCACGCACACACACAGGGGCGCCCTTGCACGATCCGAAGTAGAGTTAAAATTGCACCACGTACAGTTTGTCCACTAAAATGATGAGTGTCGCGTATTACATGTTTTAAGCATATTATTAAACATCTGACGGAAGGCTTCACCATGAAGATATCTGTAGAACTACATCGGTCAATAGATAATTTAGCAACAAGTTAAATATAGGTCTCAGCTGTATATCACTTTTTATTTCAAATAAAATTTAGCCCTCAAAGAAGGTGTGCTGTTTGCTCTTCGTCAGAATATTAATTTGACATATGAGCGACATTTAGCATTTTGGAGATAATCTTAGACGGTAATTTTTATTTCTATGTAGTATGTGGGTCACGCATGTGAGTAATTTAGCTCAACATGGAGGCAGTACTCGTTCGCAAACGTGACGCACGCAGCCAACGTCATATTTCAAAGAAGAGGAGATCATATCATCGACCATATTTTAAAGAAGAAGACGACTTCGCAGTATTTTCTGAAGGACTACTCGTGAAGAAGTTTTTCGTTGTAGGTAAGTCAGTTTTGTGAATCACCGTACAGCCAGCCCACTTTGAAGTGTCAGTCAGTTACGTAAATAAAGTCATGTGTGTTAAAAGGCTAGATATTTACGATGTGCTTCTGAATCAACTAACTTTAACTAGCTATATTAAATACTTAAATCTTCATAGAAAATAATTTAATGCAAAATAACAGAATTGACTCCGAAACATCACAAATAAAATATAATCGTCATTTAAACATAGCCAATAAACTGCAATTTTGTATACAATTTCAAGGAGACAAAATGTGTGTATTACATAAGATTTATAATTCGGTAATACGAGGGTTATTAGACGTAACGTTTATTGTAATTTTTTCCTAAGCTGCAATCGCACATACGCTTATCGTAAGAACTGTAAACACAAAAAATATTGCCAAAATTTCCTTTGCCCTTCCATTGCGTGTGTGAGTGATGCGCAAGAGTTCCGCACACACTCAAAGCTCTCACCTGTGTGTGTCTTGTGCTTGTGTGTGTAAGCCGGTTTGCCCAAAGTACATTTTTAGGGTACCTATACCGCTTTAAATAGTAATAACTACGTGCTGGAAAGAATTTGGGGGCCAGTTTTGGTATTATTATTGACAGAGTTATTTTAGAACTTTCTTTTTGAGGGCATGGGCCTAATGTGATTCAGTTGCGACTTATAAATTGCGAAGGTATTAAAATATTATGCTACCCAACCGCCATATGAGTTAATGTCTATTTAGTCTCTTGTTTATTTGACGTTGTACAAATCAACATTTTTTTTGTCCATCAAGTTATACGAGTTTGCTCATGGTCATTTTTGCAGGCTAACTTAAGCTTCTGAAGTTTTTTTTAGAAGACAGTTAGCCTTAGGTTATCTCTACTGCGTACCGGCCTTCGGGGTAGCTAGCGGGGATGCATCATCCTATTAACTTTCACTTTCGAATTATACTTACGCATACACCCTCATAATACTAACGCATACAAGTTACGGCTGGTCTACTCGGGAGAACGGCGCCTGCCGATCCGTAGACCCCGGGTTCAAACCCCACACGCACCACCGAAGTCGTAGCGTATTGGCGCTAACTTTAAACGGTGAAGGAAAACATCGTGAGGAAACCGACTTGTACCTCTAGAACCTTGCGAAGTCATGTGTCATCCACCAATACGCACTGGGCCAGCGTGGTGGGTGACCTTAACTCTCTCCTTGTGAGAGAAGGGCCGAGTCCCAGCAGTGGGAACATTTAGTGGGCTGATGTTGATGATGTTGATACACCCTATGCCTATACCCATAGAGTTTATCTAACAACATAGTCACTGTACAGTTTGCACCAATGTGTAAATAATGTTTATCCAACGGCGACATATTTATTTGAAATCGGCCCAGTAAAATAATAAAATGTTTGTATTCATCACACAAATATTTGCGCTAAGTGTAAAGCGAAGCAACGAAAAAATACAGTCAAATCGAAAACCTTTCCAGTGCCACTATTGCAAAATCCACACAAATTTACTATGCGAAATATCGTTTCATTAACCGTCCTAAGGGTTGGTACGAAGACTTCTGGCAGTTAACCAAATTTTTCTCTCCAAAATGCATTTTCCTAACCGCGGCATGATAAGTAGTCTAAACTTTCCTAGTTAAATGGCTTGTGAACGAAGCGATTAGTTACGTAGTTGCTTGCTCGTGTAATTTGTTAGAAGTTTTCATATAGCTACGTATACTAGGGAGAGTACTGAGAGACAGGGGTATGCAGTGCATGTATTACGCCGAAAGGGGCTGATTCTACTCACTATCGTTAACTACCTTTACGTTACCAAATAGAAGCCAGAAATGAATCGAAGATGAAGAATCAGATGACATAAATAAAAACCAGAAATTAATAGAAGATGAGGAAGAAGAAGACTTTAATCAGCTGACCATTATTTAATTTTTTTTATTTATAAATTAAGAGTACAACAAATTGTATTGCCAGACATATTGCATGCCTCTCGCAGAGGCCAGTTTGTATGGGGCAACTTTTAAAATGTTTTGTATCATCTTATCTTACCTACAAACAGCAATAAAGATTTTTGTATTTGCATTTTGTATTTGTTATTTGAAGTGATTACTTCTTATGCCGCATTGGGTCCATTTTGGTAGGGGGAAAATTTAATGAGTCGCATCACTGACATGAGAATAATGGGCGGTGACGATGGCGGCATGGTAGCGTAGCGTTAGAGCTTTGACGGAGCAGCAAAGTGGGATCTGCGTGTTAGTCGTTTTACGGGTGAAACCTTGCGAGTTCGTTTCACCAATACTCGTAAACTTTATATGTGTACTATTGCAGCTATACTGGTGATGTATGTGCTTCATTAGCTCCGTATAATTCTTCAAGTAATTTATACTGTGAGCTTCCCATAGGTTTAATGATACTTTAAAATAGCTTTTTTCACTTGGCTATTACAAGGGAAGGTTCGTAACCAAGGAATGTCCTACATTATTTATTTATTTATAGCTATGTCATAAATGTTTGACATATAAGTTTAGTCTATTATGTAATCTTTGTATTAATGCCATCAATTTTATTATCTATATAGACAAACCATAGGTAAGTAAAAATTGGATTTTTGAAGAAACTTTTGAAAACTATTTTGTTTATTTGTGATTTTGATTTTAAAAAGATATATCGGAAAATACATGTCTAATACCTTAAGCTCTATAATCGACTATTTGTGCCATGTCTGTGTTTCAATAATGAACAGAACTGAACATGGCGCATATCCCTCGAGTCGTCTGTTTTCGTCGCTTTTATACACAAAAAAACGCATTTCTTTTCCTTATAGTATGTGTTTTCATACCTACATCTTAGAAAAATTGCATTTGACGTGACGTAATGAGCATTCCAGATTTATTACGCTACGAAGAATTCTTTGTTCACAACAAAACCATTTTACACCATTGTCTCGCACCACACAAATTGCAACCCAAAATGCATTGCAAGTTTTATAAAATCATGTTTCGTCAACCTTATGCTCGTAAAAATACAGATGAAAATATAGTTTGGAAGTCGCAGAACAGGTTTGCATTACGACTACAAATTTTTCCTGTTTTTCAAAACGATTTTAGACTCAATTTCGACTGTATAAGGTTCAGTGGATTGTTTTGTGGTGTTTTTGAGTAGGTTTATGAGTAAGCCGCAGCATCTTTGCAAAGAGTTTCGGGAACTAACGGTACTTGATGTTCGCTACGCAGCTTTGTAGATTGATCGTCGGTTCGGGCAACATTGCCTTCGGATGTGGAGCAACCCAGCCTTCATCATCATCAATTATGCGAGCAACGCAGATATTGGTAATTTCATTGCTGGAAAAACGCTTTCAACGTACAAGAGTACTTTTAATTTTGTAGTCGGCTTGTGCAAGATGCAAAAAAGCTCACCGCTCTTAAGCTATCCGTCATGACAACGTCATCAATATTACAGACATATTTGTACCGTTTTCATGTTATTGTTAGAGCTTTTCGCCACCTGAGAGTCCGCCTGTGGAATTACCACACCTTTGCCAGTTATTCTACCGCCAAGCAGTAATGTGCAAACATTACTGTGTTCCGGTTTGAAGGGCAATGTTTCCAGAGAAATTACAGGGCTTAGAGATATAACATCTTAGATCTCTGGGTGACGACCGCAATGCAGTGCTAGGTAATGATTTGGACTTTTCATGTTCCAATAGCTGCGTGTCACTGTGCTGTTATGTGTCAGGCATGTTGCTTACCATTAGGCACATGACCTGACCGCGACACATGTCTCGCGACACGTGTCTCGGTCTCCTGTGGCGGTCTCGGCGCGAACTGGCGCCCATACAATTCCATATTGTCAAGCGCCTGTCGCGGTCTCGTGTCGCGGTCTCCAGGCGAAACGCTACCATTGTTTTCAAAATTTTATCGACTACTGGTGGTTTATAATATATATATACTAGCGGCCCGCCCCGGCTTCGCCCGTGGTACATACATATATATAACCTACAGCGTTCAAGGATTACGAACATATGAAAGAACGGTGAACGATTTTTTTTTAAATCGGTGCAGTAGTTCCCGAGATTAGCGTGTTCAAACTATATATATGCTATAGACTACTTTTGATCCCCAAATTATCGTGCTGTTTACTGGGTCAGAAGTGACACCTGTAGACATTTGGCGGGACCAGCGGCGGGGAGTTTTCGACCAGAGAGGAAAAAGATTAAATTACTAAAATGACTATTAAAAAATAGGGGTTGATCGTAGAAGAGTGAAAATTGAGGATTGTATGTATTTTTGTATGTTGTATCATAAAAAAATAGAAATTAAAATTTTTGTCTAAATAATAAAAAAAAAATATTTAGGGGTGGACTACCCCTTGCATTTAGGGGGATGAAAAATAGATGTTGGCCGATTCTCATAGATACCGGATAAGCACAAAAAAATTTCATCAAAATCGGTCAAGCCGTTTCGGAGGAGTATGGCAACGAAAACTGTGACACGAGAATTTTATATATTAGATATATTATAAACTGGCGTTTATTTGGCCCAACGCGTAAGTATTGCCATTCAGCGTGGTAATGCAGCATGCTGGGTACGCTTCCGATTGGTAGTGGGCTTGAACATCTTGATTATCTGTAGACTTACAGTGGTATATGGATAATTCAGGTGTGCTTAGTGTAAGTAGTTAGGTAGGTTTATAGTGTAGTGTAGTTCTCATTGTATTTTAGTTTTGTTAATAAAGGCTCTGCCCACTCTAAATATGTATATATTATATGCCGATAGCATTCAGGGCTGACGTACATATCCAACGTTGAAAGATATTTTAAAATCGATAGGTAGTTCCTGAGATTGGCGCGTTCGAAAAAACCTATTTAATTTTATAATATTTGTATAGATGTTGTATCTACGTTTAGCCTTCCGAAATCGTTGAACTTCTCCTCGAAAAAGGATATATCGTCTTTCTTAACCCCAGCTGCGCATTACGACGCAACACGAAAATAACTAAAATTTAAACCCGAAGTTGTGAACCTTTTCACTCGGCAACTCGACTATATTCTCAGAAACCCGACTACAAAGCTTTCTCTCGTTAGGCGGGAATCGAACCCACGACCTCGGTTACGAAAGCGCTAACCACAATTTACTGCCGAAGATAACCCGAAGTGTGTTTGTCGAGAAAAGTTGCCCCACTTGTTAGGGTTTGGTACCGACGAGGAAAAATTACCACATTTCAGAGTACTTTATGCTTTCGTCTCATTTTTTGTGGTTTTAACTAAAATTTAATCTCTTTTTTATTCGTTGAGTTGCTTTTTAACCCCCGACCAAAAAAGGGGTGTTATAAGTTTGACGTCGATGTCTGTCTGTCTGTCTGTCTGTCTGTCTGTGTGTGTGTCTGTCTGTGGCACCGTAGAGCTCAAACGGATGGGCCGATTTCGGTGCGGTTTTTTTATTTGAAAGTTAATTACTGTGCGAGTGTTCTTAGCTATGTTTGGTTAATATCGATTCAAAATGGCCGCCTCCACAAAATGGCGGACAAAATATTTCTTCACAACCTACCTCAATATGGGTATCAAATGAAAGGGCTTGACTAGTAAAATACTATACACTATTACAAATTTCAAATCCAAGATGGCCGCCACCACAAAATGGCTGATTACATTATTTTTTTCACTACTACCTCAATATGGGTATCAAACGAAAGGTCTTAACTAGTAGAATACTTTGCACTATGACAAATTTCAAATCCAAGATGGCCGCTACTACAAAATGGCGAAATACATTTCTTTTTCACAACTACCTCGATATGGGTATCAAATGAAAGGGCTTGACTAGTAGAATGTTGTAAAGATAACAAATCTGAGGTAGTCGGGGGTTAGTCAAAATTTTTAATTTGTTCTTGTTTCTTAAAAAAGTTTCGGTACAATAAATATCGTATTCAATTTTAAACACCTACATTTCATTATAGATACATTTTCTATAGTTAGTTTACATTGACAAAACACTGAAAATAAATATTATTTTTAATGTTCCAACGCCCCCCACTGGGGCCGGTTTTAGTGGGGGACGTTGGGAGTATACCACTGAAAGAATGGTTATGTTTTTCGCGTGTATCATGTTTGTAGGTTTTCTAATTATAGTTATTAAGATTATAGCTGGACTGGAGTGGTGTAAGATGCGTTTTCGATGATAAATAATACCTCTGTGCTTAACAAAATCGCCATGGAGTATATAACTACTGTCACGTTATATAAATATGTAGACTGTATACTGTGTAGTACCAAATATTTGGGTAAAATCATCGTGATCTCAAAATTGGGGCAACATAATATGGGTAAAACTAGCGAGGAACACGGAAGGGAGTAGGCATATACAGCGTTTCCCCTCTGTCAGAGTACAAGTCTGCGTAGACCATGGAGTTTGATAATATACTGTGGCTGAGGGCGGGGCTAGATTTGTGAATGGTGCTTTATTTCTTATGTGTTAGTGATTTGGCTGTGTGAGTATGACCGGCAATGGATCGGTACAGGTATGTGTTGTATGTAATAGTGCGGCTTTGCGCTAGTGTGCAACTTTCCCTTCCGCAAGAAATGACAGAAAGATTTGAACAATATTTTTTAGCTAAGGCTACTACTCCCTTCCGTGCTTGCGCGGAAGATCGAGTTGCTCGTTGGATAAAACCGATCTATCTGTTTATGAGCTGCAATATCACACTGGCTAAACGCTAATTTCTCCCTTGTTTCCACCTTGTCAGTTTGTTTGAACACGCTAGTCTCAGGAACCACTGGACCGATTTCAAAAATTCTTTCATCTTTATGTACGTGATGCTTAAATGCTATATAGGCTATATAATATGGACTACGAGCGAAGCCGGGGCGAACCACTAGTTACAAATAAGCGCATCTACAGGTACTGTTTATAACAAGAATGAGATTTTTATATCCTAATTAACCTAATGAAAGCCAAATGCAGCTCATAATGAAGGCACAAGCCTGCGGCGTCACCTGCCTGTGATATAATTACCGGCAGATGGGGTCATACGCGGCCCTATCGCCTTCGCAGCGTTATGAAATCATTTGGTTAGTAGACGTACGGATATTTAGGGGCCCTTTAAATGTCTAATTTATGGCCATAACTATAAATTTGGCTATCTCCGAAATATAATGATCGTGTTCCACTCGCGTAGTTCCCGGTCTTGTATATTTTATTTAGCAACTGTGTTATTGTAGACCATTGTCTATCTATGTATGTGCCACATTTCATCTAAATTTATTCAGTAGTTATTGCGTGAAAGCGTCACAAAAACCATTTATATCCTATCCTTACAAACTTTCGTATTTTTAATTTTAAGGGGATGTACTCATGGACGTTTAAAATAGTCGGACGTAGTCTCGCTAAAACAAAAACTGTGTCCATCGAGTCGGCCACATAATATGCACGAGTGCACTGTCACATACAAGCAGACATGCACACATCAGTGGGTGGTCATCATTACACGCGCTACTTTTGTAAATGTGTGCGTGTCAGCCTATCAGTGACAACCTGATAACGCACACGTGCAAATGTGGCTGACTCTAGTGACACAGCTTTTGTTTTAGCGAGACTACGTCCGACTGTTACTTTATACGTCCACGAGTATATCCTCTTAAAATAAATAAATACGAAGGTTTGTAAGGATAGATAAATGGATTTTGTGACTCTTTCACGCAATAACTACTGAACGGATTTAGCTGAAATGTGGCACATAGATAGATAATGGTCTACAATAACACATATGCTATTATTCATCCCTGGAAAATAGCATATACAAGACCGGGTACTACGCGAGTGGAATACGAGTGGATACGTCTATGGATGTGTGGCGGTGTGTGGTCACCGCATCAGCAGTTTTGTTTTGTACCAAGCGAACATCCACACGCCGCACCAGTCGTTCCCTCGCCACTGTACTGTGCACTCGTCACTGTTATATATAGTCAGCAATAAAAGTAGTCTACATATATTTTGGCGTTTCATTCATTCGAGTACACACGAGGGACACTCAGGACTCGGGAGTCAGTTTTACCAGCAGACACCAGACTAGACTACACACATAACCTTGACCAAGTGGTAAATACACGGCAAAGATGTACTAAATAGTTTATTTCTATAGTGAAAATCGTTGATAATATAAATTACATCGAATCTGCAAAGAAAACTGCCAACACGTAAAATATTTATTTTGGAATATAAAACACACTAGCAGCGTCCCGCGGTTTTATCTACGTAGTTCCCCTTTCTGTTGCTGTGCGCCATGTAGTACAACTTTCACAACTAAGTATGGTTATGCGTATTATGTGTATCTGTGTAACTCTTTATATATTGCTAAGGTCGTCCATACTTACATACATAACATAAATTATTGGTATATTTCTACCGATATGGACGTGATGAATCAGCGTCTGCGGCGGAGAAAGTAGATGCGAAGCTATCGATCAGAGATACACGGCGCTTTCTCTGTAGGGCTTCGGTACTTTAGCATTTCATTCACTTTTATAATAAATAAATATTGGTGGACCCCAAACTAAGCAAAGCTTGTAATATGGCGGCCAGATAGCTGATATAATACTTATATAGTTGTAAATACATACTTATTATACATAAAACACCCAGACACAGTACAAACATTTGAATTCATCACACAAATATTTGCACTGGGTGAGGATTGAACCCACGACCCTCGGTTTTGCAGGCAGAATTACTACCCGTTAAGCCACAAGGCCAGTCAATAAACACTAGTGTAAGCATAATCAAGAAACATTTCCCATCGAACCAGTACACGGTAAAAATATTTATATTTTTTTTTAATAAATGGTGACGAGACGATCCGGACATGTGCCTGATGGTAAGCAACATGCCTGACACATAACAGCACAGTGACACGCAGCTATTAGAACATGAAGAGTCCAAATCATTACATAGCACTGCACTGCGCTCGTCACACAGAGATCTAAGATCTTATATCTCTTAGCCCTGTAATTTCTCTGGAAACATTGCCCTTCAAACCGGAACACAGTAATGCTTGCACATTACTGCTTGGCGGTAGAATAACTGGCAAATTTGTTCCATTTAAAAGATATAGGCTTATAAACTCCATCTCGCTAGACGTAAAATGGCTATGCGGTCTAAAATAGTCCACGCTAGTCTAGAACCAACCCGACTTAATCTCAATTTCAAAACATCTAGATTGTATCCAACTTGCGATCCGCCCCGGATTCGCACGTGTGCAATGCTGATATGTACTAAATATAAGTAGTAATAAAAATGGTTATTCTGGATTGTTCCTAAGAGATAGACATATACTATTGCGGACTTTTTAATAGCCTTTTTAATGAAGTACAGTATTACCATACATTATTTTGATATAGCTCATAGGGTTCAGCCACCGTTTGCAGTGTAAGCGCAAAAATGTGTTTCTTTATGACATTCCATTAGAAACCTTTAATGTTATTCATGTTTTTCTTTCATTATATGCAGTTATTAAACTAAAACTAAAGAAACCGTCTGAACTTTACAAACACCTAAGAGTTACAAAAACGCATGTTTTGGGAAAGTCGCAAGACGACTTAATTACATCTCTCCCAAAAGACAAAACTGCTTCAGACCTGGAATCTAGACTTCAATTCCATAAACAATTTATGGCAGGTGCACAAGTAAATACTGCTGGGTTGGGTGCGAGAAGGAAAAAGGAAGACCGAGACATGGTAAAAACCTTTCTACAACAAGACGAAAATAACGGTTACAAAGTGCACGCTATGAATTTAGAAATGCAAAGTGAGTGGTTAACCATAGGTGAGTTCTGTATCCCATTAGCTCTAAAGTGGCGCACCTTGATCTATGACTGGTCTGGCCTTATAAAATTTTTATCTAAATGCATTCCAAATGATCCTCCCCGACCAGAGTAACTTGGTAAGGTGGGGAAAAGCCTCTGAAAAATGTTGCTATACTTGTGGAGAGGCGATATGTACAGCAAGGCACATATTGGTGGGATGCAAGGTGCTCCTTAATGGGGTCATTACTCACGGCGTCATGACAGAGTACTTGAAATCATACGTGAAGCCATGAGCCTTTCAGTAGCTAGACCCCAAAAGGGATTGACGACAAACAAAAGACAAATTAACTTTGTAAAAGCAGGCTCAACTTCAAACTCCAGGAACAAGCCTTACTCAATCCTGGGTACAGCACCTGATTGGACTATTTTAATGGACACGTATGAAAAGCACTACAAAATCCCAGAGGATGTGGGTGTTTCGTCATCCAGACCGGACATTTTCCTTTTTTCTAGAGCTACGAAACGCATAGTCCTTGTAGAACTTACCGTACCGTGGGAAACTAATATACATAAAGACCACGCGATAAAACAAAATAAGTATTACGACCTCCTAAACGAATTAACAAAAAACGGCTATGTAGTTAGTTTATACGCTGTAGAAGTGGGAGCGAGAGGTATACCAGCAAAATCTCTCTATAACCTACTGAAAGACCTTGGCTTATCCAGAAGTGCAGTAAGTTCGATACTAGAACGAGTATCTAAAGCTGCACTAGTAGGCTCATATCAGATTTGGCTGGGCAGGGAGAGAAAAACGAGTGGTGAAGGTGAGTGTTGATGTACGTCAGAAAGGGGCCCCTTAAACCTACGCCCGAGTCACAAGTCTCGGGAACTACTCGAGTTTTTCTCTCTCTGCCACACGATGGACCCGGCACCCGCACGGTGAATCCATGGAATGCTAAGAAGATCGTCTCATGTATAAAACTTCTTCTTGAAAAACTCTATCTATTAAAATCCGCATCAAAATCTGTTTGGTGGTTTTAAAGATCTAAGCATAGATAGAGACGGACAGATGCGGAAAGTGACTTTGTATACTATGTAGTGATGATGATGAAAAAACCCACTCAGGCAGCTGAAATGAAACTATA
This sequence comes from Ectropis grisescens, assembly GCA_017562165.1. NCBI lineage: Eukaryota > Metazoa > Arthropoda > Insecta > Lepidoptera > Geometridae > Ectropis > Ectropis grisescens. Next base: position 22,992,667 of record CM029774.1, read on the forward strand.
ATGTAGCAAGTAAGAAAGTATATTCTGAAATTTTATTTACAAGTTACACAGAACTGTCTCCGTTACAGACTTTACGGCTACCCCGGAGGATTTCACCTTTGTGGAATGGATTAATTTCCACATTTTTTAACACATATCTCGTAGACAAACAATATTCACCACCCGCTCTTAGTTAATGCAGTGGATTATCTCCTTGTACTCCTAAAAGCTCTAGTCCAACTCCAAGCCCCGAGTCCAAATAGAGGGAAAATATAGTGTGATATTTAAGTTATGTGGTTTTTAGAATTGCTTTTTGTAGCACGTATTTTTTGTACAAAGATTTTCTTTACTACTTTGTATAAATTTATAGATCAGAAGAGATACAGGTAGCGCCATGAAAACAGTGTTTAGGGTTTTAGGAGTTTTAAATTAGAACTTATGATCAATATTGTTGGAATTAGATCTTTGGAAGCTTAACTCTGGCAGTCTAAAGTACTAAATACCAATTTTGACGTAGAATCTTAAAGATTGGAAATTAAATGCTTAGAGAACCTAAGTGCATCTGAGAACTTTTTATTAGGCTGCTATGACCTATTTGTTTCGAGTAGTGGCAGTAGTTCGGTTATTTGTTTACACTCGTAATGCGTCACTATAATTTTGGATGTTTATTTAATCATACTTACTTACTCCTAACTTCGTAAATGATAACTTTTTAATGGCTTCACGGTCTCTCACGTAATTTAATGTCACTAAAAGTTTTATGACTTTTTACCTACTTAAATTCTTTAGTACTTTAGAACGACAATAAGATATTATCTCAAAATTAGTCACAAAATGTACTGAAATAGCAGAGTTTATTTTAATTTCTGGATGTTTACATCTTCTGAAGTGTAAACCAGCCGATGATACCTAATAAAATCAATACTTTGCCAATTTTCTTAGAGTAATGTTGGCCTTGTGTTTCTTGATTCTTCATCTTTGGGCGTCTTTCCAACAGTAGCATGGACGTATAAAAAAAGTCTGACGTAGTTTCGCTAAAACAACTGTGTCCTTCGAGTCAGCCACATAGTATGCACGTGTGCGCTGTCACGTACCTACAGGCTCACACGCACACATCAGTGGGTTATTACACGCGCTACTTGTGTATATGTGTGCGTGCTAGCCTATCAGTGACGTCCTCCGTTGGCAGGAGCACGTGCAAATTTGGCCGACTCTAGTGAAACAGTTCTTGTTTCAGTGAGACTACGTCCGACTTTTTTATACGTCCATGACTAGTAGGTAGAGGTTAGCAGTCGTGTACTTATATGTATACGTAATGTAGTCCTTGGCAAAGCGAAATAGTTCGGCGACTTTTAACCCCCCGCTCATTTTCGAATGTTCCACAAACCTGCCCCTCTACCGCGTAACTAAATCTGCTTTCGCTTTGCTATTTCGGTCTCTATCATTACAAGCGGAAAGAAAAGAGACGGCGACATCAAAGCTAAGACAGTTTGCGTTAGTCGGTAGACCCTCTGGGCTTTCTTCTGCAACCAGACTTGTTTAAACCGACTACAAAAAAGGAGAAGGTTCTCCATCCAGTTGTATGTTTTTATTGTATGTATGTTATGTGATAGCTCCGCGAATTGTGAATCGATTTCGAAGTTTGTTTCTTGTTTGGTAGATAATAATGCTTTACAGATGGTCCCATACAAATTTTAACGAAACCATTGAAACGCTTTTTGATATATCAACAAAAAAACTAAAATTTGCTTATCTTTATCTGGACGCCATAAACGTAGATTTCATAAAAACTATGAAATTTAGTCGAGTGTCTGGGTTTGATTTTAAATTGAAGTCGCTTTTTATACTTACTTCCTTTTTATCTCGGGAGATAACGGAAACGGAAACTGCGGAAGTAAAACCGCAGAATGTACATATGTAATTTAGTTTTGTTACTAAAAACGCTGGAGTAAATATTTATTTTTGCTCTACTCTACCGTCACCTCGCTTGATGTCAAGCGACGATGTGGCCTACGATTGCGCGTGTTTAGCAGAGAAATAACTCAATTACAAAAAAAAAACTGATACATACACCAAAACTCTCTCATGTTTCCTCACATAACAAAAATAATATAAGTACTTACTCGTCGAAATAAGCCGTAAATAGGTTCGCAGTAAAGTATAGAACACATTAGGAGGGCTCTGCATAATATAAGTTCAGAGTCGCATCCGGCGCCGGCGTGATAAGCCGAGGAAGGAAGAACTGCTCATGAATAAATAGTTGTGGAGTTTGTGGCAAGCGCGCTTACACTAACGATCTTGGCGCATGAACTATGAGACAAGATTCGAACTAAAACTGTTGGGATTGGTTGTAGTTGTAGGAGCTTGTCAAAGTTGGTTCCCATCGCTCATCTTCCTTTTATTACCATAACTAGATGCCCGCCCCGGCTTCGCCCGTGGTATATTATATAGCACTCATCGGGATCCCGTACATATCCAACGGTGAAAGAATGACTGCAATCGGTTCACTCATTCCTGAGAATATCGATTTCAAACAAAAAACCTCTTCAGCAACCTGCTACGCCACCTGTCGGAAATTGGTCGTACCAACTCAGAATTAGAAAAAAAAATAGCAAAGGTTTATATTCAAGGCACAGATTACTGAAATGCAATGACGCAATCTTTGACACATGCTGTCATGTGTCATGTCAAAGCACGAAACGTACGAAAACTCTCAAAAGGGGAATATTTTTTCCCGATTTTGTTACATTCTTGTTTCATGCTCCGCTTCAATTAATAGTAGAGTTATTTTCTATAGCCTAAAGCCTTCCTCGATAAATGGACTATCCAATAGAAAAATAATCTTTCAATTCGGACCAGTACTTCCCGAGATCCTAGCGTTCAAGCAAACAAACAAACAAACAAACAAACAAACAAACAAACAAACAAACAAACAAACAAACAAACTCTTCAGCTTTATAATATTAGTATAGATTCAAGAAATATATAAAATTGAGAAACCAAATGGCAAAAGTCACGGGCCCCGAAGTCTGTGGAGTGTCAGAATTATATAAAAAAAGGCTGTGAGAGTCTGCTTTGGAATGTACCATGAATTTCTTTGCTTTTCTACCGCATAGCAGTAATGTGGAAACGTTATTATTGTGTTCTGTTTACAGGGCTACGTTACTAAAAAAACTACTAGACAGAAAACTAAAAGAAATTACATTCTTCTATGATTTAGAGTGATGAGACGAACATGCCATGTGCCTGATTGTAAGCAATATCTACCTGCTATGGTCACGAGAAGACGAGGAGTCTTCTCATGACCATAGCGGTTGTAACGCTGCCGAAACGTTGATGTAATTAAAGGACAGTTTTGATCGTGATTAAATCCTGTAAAGTGTTTACATTTTGTGTTCAAATTGTGAAAGTTTGAGAACAGTACTACTTCACTGTCAAAAACTCCTTTGTCTCGAAGAAATCCTGGAAAACAAGGCAGAAGCCCGCAAATTCCGCCCAGTATCTAGTAAGCCCAAAACTTGCCCATAAACCTGGAACCTAAAGACATTTAATGTACTTTTTATGTGCCGATATAATCACTAGCGTCATCGTTAACGTGAAATCACGCCACTTTTTCTCATAATTCTAATTTCCCAAACTCGTTTACGCAGTAAAAAGAACATTTTAGAGACTTTTAGTGCCCGAGGCTCGTTTCCACGCTCTTGGCTACTTCTATGTACGTAATAACTTATGGTTACGAAAAAAGGTTCTTGAGTGGCGACCACGAACCGGGAGACGCAGTGTTGGACGGCCTCCCACTAGATGGACAGATGACCTCACAAAAGGTCGCTGGAAACCGCTGGTTGCAGGTTGCGCAGGACCGTTCGTTATGGAAATCTAGGGGGGAGGCCTATGTTCAGCAGTGGACGTCTTGTGGCTGATGATGATGATGATGATGAATAACTTATGAGAGGCTTGGAGGGAAGAAAGGCGTTAAGTTAATGTTAGAATAAATTCTACTACATAATGTATACAGATCTCATTTTAAGGCGGTTAATTTGGAGACTACAAGCAGGCAATTTTTTTTTGTGTACATTTTTTTGTACACAAAATATGCCGCTTCGTATTATAGAGATCGACAGATTTAACTTCTTTTAGTTTTAGTTTTAAAACAGATTTAAGTTACATAAAAAAGTACCCACCAATTGGAAACCTTGCCACTAAAAGCAACCTCTTCCTGAAAGATTTGAGAATTACGAGATTTTTTTTAATTTTTGAAAAGTTTATTCTTTGGACTTTGGGACGAGACATTTTTAGGGTTCCATAAAACGTAAAAACGGAACTCTTACAGATTCGTTATATCTGTCTGTCTTTCTGTCCGTCCATATGTCACAGCCACTTTTTACCAAAACTATGATAATTATACTGTTGAAACTTAGTCAGTAGATGTATTATGTGAACGGCATTAAGATTTTCACAGAAAAATATAAAGAAACACAACAAATTATGGGGGTGCCCCATACTTAGAACTGAGACTCAACTTTTTTTTTTCATCTTATTCATACGTGTACGTTTTCTATGGAATGATATTCAGGTTTCTGAATATCATCACACATTCTTGGTACACTGAATAATTTACGCGAGAGATACTTCCAAAGTAGTAAAATGTGCCGTCGCATGGAACTTCTAAAATATATAGTGTACCATGCAAAATTCCAACATAAATTGGTTTGAACTCGATCTAGTAAGTAGTTTTTTTTAATACATCATAAATACACCATTATTTTCTTTACTTGTTTTGCTCTAATACTTGTTTTCTTTTTGTGAACCAAATAAACAAATTTCATTTAATTAAATCATCGATCAATTTTACAACGAACTACTTACAAGAATTTATGTATTATGATACTTGCTGCTACGGAACCCATCATGGGCGATTTCTACTCGCACTTGGCCGCTTTTATTATATTTAATGGATTTGACGGTTACTTTTAGCATAAGACGATTTAAAATTAAAACTTTTTGCGTGTTCACACAAGGCTGAAGATTAGGTTTTATGTTTCTGACAGTGCTGCTTTTAGATACCTACCTACAACTTTTTTGAGCTTGCTAGCTTAGAAAACAAAAGAGTTCGCTACTTTTTTTTCCTAACCTGTGGTAGATTTAATAAAATATAACCATTCAACTCTCACTAAGGATACACATTAGGACAAATTTTATTTTATATTATCCCTGTGTGATTGAACTTATGATCTCTGTCTCTGCGGGAGACTTACTACCAAATAAACGACAAAAACATTCAATAGATATAATAATATACAAATCACTCGATCTGTGTGTTTTGAGCTATCCGCCCGTTTTCCTCGCTGACACATAGCCGGAGATAATGTTAGGACATTGACTCTGAGAGCACGAATCAATGCCCCGAGGGCCGAGAGGATTCGGTTCTATACATTAGTAACATAGATGGTTGGAGTAGTTAGGTACTCGTGAGGCATTGACCTTAGAATATTGGACGAAAAGGGATGTGAGTAATATTCAATTGTTTCTTGGGAAATAACTCATATGAAAAACAATTTATAAATTAAATAAAAGTAGCGACTTGAGAAGCGATAAAAATAGGTATGAACTACATCCTAATGTGCTCAATTATCTGTTTATTTTTTATTTCTAAAAAGTTGATTTGTACTTTTATCGTAATTTTCATTAACCAATACTAATTATATATTTATTTATTTTTTTAAATACAAACTGACGAGACGAGCAGGGCAAACCCTGATGGTAAGCAACATGCCTGCCACTTAAAAGCACAGAACTATTGGAACATGAAGAGTCCAAATCATTACCTAGCACTGCACTGCGCTTGTCACTCAGAGATCTAAGATGTTATATCTCTAAGCCCTGTAATTTCTCTGGAAACATTGCCCTTCAAACCGGAACACAGTAATGTTTTCACATTACTGCTTGGCGGTAAAATAACTGCCAAAAGTGTGGTACTTCCCCAGGCGGACTCTGCCAAGAGTCCTACCACTACAATTAATATTATTATATCGTTATTAACGAAAATAAATTACAATAAAAATACGCTTTTATTAAGTACCTTACTACTTATGCTAAGCACTTCTATCCGATAAAGGTCAAAAGATAATCATGATGACCTAACCAACTAAATATAAGTTTTTAGTTTTTTTTTATTACATGCTATTTAATTTCAATTTGGTTATTATTCCGTTTTATTAAATAATAACACAACAATAAAATATGGGGCGCCTCTTTTCTCATAGTGAGTGATTAAAAGTAGAATGTATAACTCGGACGCAAAATATATTTGGCTCGAGAGACGTACTTTTAAATCCCTCGCTACGTTCAGGATTCTACTAAAGAATCTATAAAATAAAATCGTAATTCTAATCTAGAATCCCTCACTTCGCTCTGGAAACAAAAACACGCCCTCGTCGTAAAATATTTCCCATTAAAACCCGATCGCAAAGTTAAGATTCTTGATCTTCGTCATTTCGTCTAAATTTATTATGCTAAAATATAATCGATACTAATTAAATGGATAAAGTTTAAATAAAATTATAAGGTACTAAATCACACAATTAAAAATAACATCAACAATAAATTCATCAGTCACATAGCCCACCCCTAACAGTGCCCAGCACAAAGGTGCCCATCACACTGGCAGCATTACCCCGCTGAATAGCGATGGACAATCTTTGCACCAAGTATAAGCCGGAGCGGGAGTCACCGCCATTTTCCTATATGCGATATCCCAAATCTCTAACGAGCTCCCGCGACTCAGTGAAAATTAAAATTGAGATTAAATATTATTAATAAAATAAACTATTTATTAGTTACTATTTAATTTAAAACTTATATTCGCATTTATTACATTTTCACAGTTATGAAAATTCTGGGTGCGATTCGGATTTCTCCATTCAGTAAAATTGCCATAGGATGTGATATATTTCTCCAGGGACTTCGCAGGTAATGGATTTTATCCATCACTGTTTTTGCGTCAGTTCTACAGTACTGAAAGTAAGTACTTAATTTTATGTTTTCACTGTCACTTGAAGAACTCATTTTTCGAAACAAACCCATGAATATATAGCAACGCGTGAAAATTGACGAAAACGTTATATACCATATAAATATATGGTTCGCGCATTTTAAATTTGATTTCTTTATTTATTATTCAGCCGGCGGCGGCGTCGCGGTTCTACCACGATGCTCTTATGAGCCGTCTTACCAGCCAGTCTTCAAACAACATTTGCGTTCGAATTCTTTGGCGCCGAACACACAAGATATTCCAAATTCAAAAAGTGCGCGGCAAAGATCTTTTCGATGCACTTTTCAATAAGTGCGCGTAAAAGATCTTTTCCGCGCACTTATAAATAAGACTAAAAACTCAGTACTGCTGTGCCTGCCTTATGTCGCTCGGGCATAACCGCGCTTCGTACCACTCTGTACGCAACCTAAGTAATTCAGTAACAGCGGTCCAACACGCCTCCCTGAGGGAGCCTGCAGCCAATGGAGTTAGACCCTGGCTTCTAGTTACTGAATACTCGATGAGGTTAGCCAATGTTATGAAACCTATAAGAATTTTTCAGCTGTCGCTTTCGTTGGGCTACATTCGTCTCTTGTAATTTTAGAAATTTTAATGCGATTTATTTAGATTCGTTTAACATATCGTAGATGACTATGCAAAGTTAGAATTCTACTAACTGTTTAACAGTTAGTAGAGACAATATATAAAAAAATGATGTTGTGTTTTACCAACTTAAAAAAAGGACGTGTATAAAATGAAATCATGCGAGAATGTATTTAGGAATATTTATTGAATATTCAAATAAGATGTAAAAAGGTTTACAATAATCGTGTACATCGTACAGACATTTTTAGGAGAAGAGCAAATATGGCAATCTGTCTTGCCATATGTGTGTGTGGCTTCTACCAAACATAAAAATGTTGCCACATATATTTTGTGTTCCGTACCTACTCAACAGGAAGATTTTCTCAATTTGCGTGTATATTTTTGTGTGTATGTTACGCGATAACTCCGCCAATTGCAAATAGATTTTAATAATAATTGTTTTGTTTGGTTGATTATACTAAATAAAATGCTACATAGGTTCCATATAAATATTATCGAAATTAGTGTAGTTGTTTTTGAAATATTAACTAAAATTTAAGATTTTAAATAACTCACGTTTAAGATAGTCAGGTCAGTCCGACTCAAGTTTCGATCGCGTCCGGCGATTTTTTTCAAGGAGAGTGCGCGCGCGTGTTCACTGCTCGAGCAGCGAGAGAGCTTCGGGGATGATAAAATAGTTTTTATGTCATCACTACGTAGTTCGGATGATGTTGTCCAGAAAATATCGATACTGTCACCGTTTACGCTATACTGTGTTACTACAATAGTAGATAAGAACTTCACAAGTAATCTCCAAAGACGCTCTCGGTGATATGGAGATGGAGACATACCTAATACTTCGAGAGCGTCGCGTCGGGTTGAAGTTTGGATATAACATTAGTGATTTTACTATCTCCTGTAATTTGTAAGGTTAAAATACCTGTGCAATGCAATGTTTTCAGTTAAATTACAGGGCGTAGAGATAACATTTCTTATTTCTCTGGGTGACTAGCGCAATGCAGTGCTAGGTAATGATTTGGACTCTTCGTGTCCCAATAGCTGCCTGTCACTGTGCCGTTATTTTTCACGTGTCCTGCTCGTCTCATGACTCTATATTATACAAAAATCGATGAGGATCAAATCCGTGTGATCAAATCGGCGAGGATCAAATTTATCCATGCAGTCCAAAAGAACGAAGTACTTCACGTAATATAGTTTAAAACACGGGTAGAGGCATCTCGAGTCGCTAGTTCCTGATAAGAAATTCACAAAGACGGCCCCCGAGATGCCGACGTCGAGCGTGGGCGTCGGATTCAAATACTTCGGCAACAACTTCAACAACTTTGCCAATTTCTATATCGTTAAGACGCAGTTCAAAAAGTTGTGCTGTTTTTAATAATCTCCACCAATCAGCAACAAGTGAGCGGTCTTTGAAAATCTTGGGTAGACTTTTCATTTTGGAACTTTGAATGTGAAACAGTTTTTTATTTTAATCACGTTTATTTAATCTTTTAGCAAAATTAAAATATCGGTGAAGTGGAAACCTATCAAAATAATAATATATACAAAGTAAAAAAACTAAGTTAGAGAACAGATTTGAACTTAACATACTGAGCCAATTACAAAAATAAATGTATATTTTACCATTAGAATTATTATAATAATCCACGACATCCGTGATATAGGATGTATTTAATTTACTACCTCTAAATAATATTTAAAATTAGTCATACAATGTATTTTATTGAATATGTGTTGTGGTAATAGATACAGAAATAAATGTAAAATATTAATAGTCCAACACAACATTTCAAAGGCCTAACCCTTAAAATAGTATATTACATTTTAAATAAATAAATACAGTTAATACAAAGTTAGCCGTAACTTACGTTTGATACAGCCAGTCCAGTCCGACTCAAGTTTCGATCGCGTCCGGCGATCTTTTTCAAAGGAGAGTGCGCTCGCGTGATCGCTGCTGGTTTAGCTGCTAATAACCACGTTAGTTATCACACTAAAAGTATATTACATTTTACAGAAATTTAAGAAATGTCCAATAATGAAACACTAATCCTATTTTATGAATCATTGAAATAAATTCATTATCAAGCCAATTGAAGAGTATTCATAAAAAAGTAGTAAACTATAGAACAATTGAAATCGCAACGTCATCCAAAGCTAACATGGGACCTGACCTACTCTGCATTTACAACAGAACTTCTATAGCAGCATTACAGTAAATTTTAATTAGTACCATAGGTAAGTACTAGAGCTCAAAACGTATACATTTTATTGGAAAAGTCACGGGAAAAGTCCACAAATAATTTTTTTCTCCAAATTTTGGAAAATAAAATATATGAATTCAAAACTTCATATACCTACTATAAACTAGCAATGTCACACGCATAGTTCTCTTTTCTGTTATTTTTCCAGCGATGAAAACTACGCACTTGTGTCTAATATTATAAATAAATGCCCAAAATAGGGTGTTTGAATATTTATCGCACAATCAGGTCTGAACTTCTGAACGGATCAGCCGTTAAAACTTAGAACACGATTAACTTATAGTCCGTAAGAACACATGCTATTTTTTATCCCGGTTAAAAAACGATAACAGGAACTACGCAGATGCAACCGCGGAGACCGGCTGGTTAAGATAGATAGAACACTCTTTATAGACTACAGGCCCGTGAACAAAATTTATGGGTCATATGATACAGCAGGAGACCTATGTAGGATGATAGAAGGGTATAAAATAATAGGATTCAGCACTATGCCGGCATTTGAAAGCTGTCCAAGTGAAAGCATATTGAGGAAGGGGTGTTGCGACCCTCGCTCTTTCCTTCTTGTCGCGTGATTTTTGTACGGCATTGCGGAATAATGGATTAGAACAGGTATTGAAACTGTATGGAACCAATGCCGTACACAATCAAATTACCAAATTTACCCTGAAAATCGTCGGAAAATCGTGAATTTTTCCGACAAAACTAATAATTAAAAAATTTTTTTTTTAATTTTCATAGTATCAATACCTGTTCTAAACCATTATTTCGCAATGCCGTACAAAAATCATGCGACAAAAAGGAAAGAGCGAGGGTCGGAACCCCCCTCTTCAATTTCCACTCAGTTGGACAGCTTTCAAATGCCGGCATAGTGCTGAATATTATTATTTAATACCCTTCTATCATCCTACATAGGTTTCCTGCTGTATCATAAGACCCATAAATTTTGTTCACGGGTCTGTGCTCTATTGTTGTGGTACAATAGATCAAAAAATTACAGTGTATAAATAAAACTTATGAACTAGCACCACAAGTGACGGCCTTATTGCTCTCGGCAATAAGGCCAGTTACATAATAATTTAGGCAATCATTTAGATCATAATTAAGTCCTGTAAATAATATAAATAAAATAAACATCTCCACCACCTTTGTTTTCAGCTTTACTGAGTACACAATAAATTGAAAGGTTTCTCACGACCAGTACCCAGTTGGTCCTTTAATAATAAATCATGAGGATTCGGAGACGGCGAGCGCCGGAGAGATCGGTCCGCGGAGGATTGGAGGGCATTGATTTGTGCCTCTGAAACAACGTGTCTTATGGAGTGTTTAAGTAATATATACGAACTGTGAACTCGAAATAAAATATCTATCAGGAACAGACAGAAATTTTGTTACTAATAATATAATTTCAAACGTTTGGATGTTTGAATCATTGTTGCTCAATCACGCTGGAACGTCTGAACAGATAGGTTTGAAACTTGAAACTCAGATAGATTGTAGTCTGGAATTGGATTACATACATACATACATGCATACTTTTTAAACATACATACTTTTTATGAATTCGTTAATAATATCACATAGACCCACTTTTTAGATATTCTGGTGATGGTGATGTTTGTTGCTCAATCACCTACTATTGCAATTACTTTTATTTTATTAATAACTAGCGGCCCGCCCCGGCTTCGACCGTGGTACATATATAAAACCTACAGCGTCCAAGGATTACGAACATATGAAAAAACGGTGAACGATTTTTTTAAATCGGTCCAGTAGTTCCCGAGATTAGCGTGTGTACAAAACTATATTATATATGCTATATAGGCTACTTTTGATCCCCAAATTATCGTAATGTTTACTGGGTCAGAAGTGACACCTGTAGACATCTGGCGGGGATAACTAATTAAATGACGATTGATCAGTTTTCGACCGGAGAGGAAAAATGATTAAATTACTAAAATGGCTATTACAAAATAAGGGTTGATCGTAGAAGGGTGAAAATTGAGGAGTGTATGTATTTTTGTATGTTGTATCATAAAAAAAAAGAAATTAAAAATTTTGTCTAAAAAACCAAAAAATTAAAATTTTGGGACTACCCCTAACATTTAGGGGGATAAAAAATAGATGTTGGAAGATTCTCATAGATACCGGATAAGCACAAAAAATTTCATCAAAATCGGTCAAGCCGTTTCGGAGGAGAATGGCAACGAAAACTGTGACACGAGAATTTTATATATTAGATGTAGCATTTTTCGATATTCTTTCAGTAAGCGAAAAAGTCAAACGCATGGAATAAATTTTCCTATTGTAGTGTTTAAATGTGTCCGTAGAAAATGCAATAGGATATATCGTCAGTCATCAATTGTAGTATTTATGGGCATAACGACCGGAGTCCGCCGCCGGGGAGATAATCCCAGGAATGTGCGACGTACGGTGTACGCACAGTATGGAACACCTGCAGTTTATACAAGTACATACCTCCTTTAAATAAAGTTACCTGGATTACCAAGCCTGCTCCTTTTTTTTAGTAAATTGCGTTTTTGAAAAATTGTCTCATACTCAAAAAATATTTTTTTACTCAAAAATATTTTACTCAAACACCTTTTTTACTCAAAAGTATTTTACTCAAACCCCTTTTTTGAGTAAAATATAATTTTGAAATAATTTTAATAATTGTAATTTATCTTGAACAATAAATGGATACCATGACGATCTAAATTATTACAGACAGATAGATCGGGCTGAAATCTGAAGACGGCTAGATTATAGAGTGGAAGACCAAATTAGTCTATCAGATTAAGTTTTTTTGTAATGTTTACAGTAATATAAGTTCCAAACACGAAAATTTAAAAACTAGAAAAGAGAACCAATACTCATCTGTACTCGAGCTGGGATCTTCTGGTTTCGGGTTCACCCGATTTGTAGCCTAAACTACTATAATCAAAGTTTTTCTAACAGATTTCGTAACTGTGGAAAATTCTACTTTGTGTTTCTCGATAGAATCAAGCTATCTTAAAAGGCTCAGGCTGTCTGTGTCTGTCTGCTCTGTAAATAGATATTGTCTCGAAGTGAGCCTTGTTAGCTGTAATATTAACTTCAAAAGCAAGAAGGCTCATACTGATATTTGGTCGCAGGGTCGACCGTGCGAGTTGTAAGGAAGCCTGAAAATACCGTTATTGGAAAAGGTTTTTGAGGATCCTTTTCGCGTCCCGACTGTTCCTGGCAGGCGTGTCGTTTGTGGTACTTACAGTTATGTATATTATAGCTATTAATTGATTGACTCTCGTATTCGTACATACAGTCAGACCGAAGACAGAAGTACAAGCTAAAAAAAGACCAGTGGGCCCATCACCGGATCAAAACTGTTTTAGGTTTATCTGGTCTCTCTTTTCTTTTCACTCAAAATTATAGAGACAGCAATAGCAAAACCAAATTCGAATTAGTTTGGCAGTGCAAGGACAGGTATTGAAAGTACCTTTAAAATTTTAAATTATTTGTGTATATGCGTGTTGGTTTTTCATTCAAGAAATAATGAATGAAATTAAATTGGGAGTTTTATCCAATGAAATTATAAGTTTAAAGTGAATCGGTTTCTTTAAGGTAAACGTAAACTGCATGGTCGATATTAGGTAAGATGGTGGTCGAATATGTAAAAATATTAAAATAAATTTATTGTGAGTGTTTTTTGGCCAAGTAAGAAGGTTCTACGAGTATGTATTTTTGTACGCCGTGAGTGAAAATAAGTTTAATTTGTTAAGTTTATGATTTTTGTATAAAACGGAATTACTTATGTATTATTTACAGTACCTGGTTGACCGAGCTTTGCTCGGTTTAAATGCGCTTATAAAGGGCTCTAAGTAAAAAAAAACGAGATTCGAAGAAAAAAAAAAGATTGGAACCGGAAATCCGGATTCGAAATGTTGACTTCGAAAGCGAGCATATTCCGTCTGAGCCATTTAGACTTAAAGAACAGTCGCGAAATAAGTTATCGTATTCTAATGACATTGTAGGAATTTTTCATTGTCTAAAAACGCGCATAAATGATGTTTAAAAAAAATAAAACCTGGCTAGATCGATTTATCGTCCCCGAAACCCCCTGTATACATAATTTCATGAAAATCGTTCGAGCCGTTTCCGAGATTCAGATTCTATATATATATACAAGAATTGCTCGTTTAAAGGTATAAGATAGATGGTGAGAATATGGTTTATTTCATTTTCTCCGATTACTTTATCGTCAGTTCTTTTCTTTCTTAGGAGAAACAATATTTTTTTTAAGTGTCCAGTCTGGAGAATGACGACTACCGATCGGGACCCTCGGGTTCAAATTCCACACGCACCACTGTTTTAATCCCACCTTGAAAACGATTAAGGAAAACTTCCTAAGGAGACCGATATGCAACTATTTGTATACTCTTTCGAGTTTTTGTGTCATCCACCAACACATACTTGGTCACCTTACGAGAGCAGCCCTCGAGACCCAGCAGTGTGGATATTTAATATTTACGTGTAGTAGGAAGAAAAGTTATTTTTTACTTTACTAATGAATAAAATGACGGCATATTATTTTATGCTAAGAAGAAAAGTATCGTCAAAATCAAATTTACTTGAATTAGTATCACACATTCAAAATTCATTCGTGTATGTAGTTCAACCCGAGCGCAGGCGCAGCGGTCGGGCGCGAATGATCGTAGGTAGGGCTGTCAAGTAACAAATTAGTGTAGGCGCGAACCATCATTTACATAGGTATTTTATTGTTTAATTTGCAATTTTTGTTTTACTGTAATATTATGTCACATGAAAACAGTAAGCCCGTTATCATGAATTCCTTTAATATATATTTTTAAAATAAAATCATTCAATAAATTACTTTACGCATAAACATCTCACAGCTATTTTATGGATAACATTTTCGTATAACTAACTCATTATAAGTTAAAAAAAAACTTAAATCAAAATAAAAGAAATTTCATAAAACATACATAATACCCCTAAATAAAAAGTAACATTACCTCTAAATAAAATATTCGAATTTGATACAACTCTATAACAGCCATTACAATACTTAATTAATTGATTAAATTATGATGTGTAATTTACTTTTTGTAAATTATTAACAGTACTAATTCTAATACTAGTGTATTATATCAATGATTCCCAATGATCAATCAAGATTCTCAACATAATTTCGTTTAAATTAAGTTTTGTAATACGATACAGAGTAAGTTATATATACATTTTATTACATATTTCTTGTTACATAAGTAATTATTGTTGGGATTTATGCGTTTATACACAAACAAAACTGTTTTTATTATTATTATTATTATTTTAAATAAGGAGTGACGAGACGATCAGGACATGTGCCTGATGGTAAGCAACATGCCTGACACATAACAGCATAGTGACACGCAGCTATTGGAACACGAAGAGTCCAAATCATTACCTAGCACTGCACTGCGCTCGTCACCCAGAGATCTAAGATCTTATATCTCTAAGCCCTGTAATTTATAAAACTACAATAACACCACAGTACTAAAAATATACACGATATCTGAAAGCATTGGTGCTATCAGCCCTAGCTGAGACGGATGCGCGGGGCGCGGGGGATGTGGGCCGAATGCGGCGCATGCGCTCGTTGCCAAAAATCTAGTCAAACTGGCTCGCTATAGTGCAACGCACTTCTCGATGAATGCGTGCCGAACAAAAGTTTAGTGGAGACGATGATACATGAAAATAATTCTTCTTTTTAGTTAGGTGCTTTAAATACTGAATTTAAAATTACGTTATATTTATAGTAAGTTGCATTTCTATACTACGAGTATAAACAGTTTGTATACATGTGTTTAAGTAGAATATTATACGTAAAAGTAGAATATTTGATGTATTCAGTTACTATTCCAAATTAAAAAAAAAAACATAATTGTGTGAGCTTTAAGACTCGGTGGACGTACGTACGTGCATCTTCAGTGGGTTCCAATATTGTGGGTCGAGCAATAACACGATGACAGGAACAATAAATCTCACTTAATAAAATTTTCGTATAAACGTTTATAATTACGCTGTGAAATGTTACAGCTCGTATTTTCATGGTTATAACGATTAGTTTTCCCATTTACTATGCAACTGTAAAATGACCCTGCAACCCTGCATTCTTTAAAAAAACTTAAAGATCTACGCTGAGTTTTTCTGGATATTGTTCGAATGATGATTATGTAACATGAAAACAAAAAAAACATTCAGTCAAAACTTTGAAGTTATGAAAACCATAGAAAACAGATATCTGAGTAATAAAGAGAAAAAAGAGCCAAGTTTGTTTTTCATTAAGACTCAGACATGTCAATTGTGAATAAATGAAGACGATATTGAACTTCTTTGTATGAAAATAAATGGGTAGTGTAAAAGTTAAATAATGTTTTACCAACATTGCGATATGACATTGGCAATCAAATTTATAGTAAATGATTACCTTAGGTATTGGAGTTATTATGTTACGTAATTTACCTACGTATTCACCATAGTAAAATGGATTACATTGTATTTTAATCTCTCGCATAAAATGGTTTCCCGTTTAAGCCGTATTGTTGAGTCCCTTACCGAATTTACAAAGAAACAACAGTTAAAATTATTTTTAATATATATACATAAATTTGAAATAATATGACATACTTAATTGACTATTGATATTATTTGAGAAATTGATATCTCTATATATAAGTTCTGCACCAAATGAGCTGAAATTTTACAATGATATATAATACGCATCAAGGATTGTTTCTATCTAACTTTTTATCACAATGTGCGCCAGCGAAGCGTGGCAGGGTACAGCTAGTTTATAACATAAGCCCTCAAAACACAGTGTCGATCTTTCCAACATTATTTTGTAAAATACCAAGATATTAATTTTTTTGCTATGCTTCTCAAATAATATAGCTTTGACGTTAAAACAAAAGATTGTTTGAGCACGAAAACAAGTCACTATAGTCACATATTACAATTTACTCAACCTAAATTCAGCGTCTCCATGCCCTCCGCTGTCCTATCGTTAGATAGTCATACAACGAGAGTAGGTGCATCTAAAAACTGCAACTCGATTGCAGGCCAAGGGGGGGAGGTAGCGAGGAAGCAGGGAGCGGGAGGGGGAGGCAGAGGAAAAAATAAAACACGCCCGAAATGTGCGCGGGCGACGACCGGTCGCCGACCCCGGGTCTAAGGAAGCTGGGCCTAGGTTTGTGAGCTAAGTGTGAGGTTGTGTGGGTGTGACAAACACTTGGATGATCTTTTGGGTACATAAATTAGGGGGTGATGTCATCAGGCCGGGTAAGCAGAATTACATTTTTGAATATTTCTCTTTCATAGGGTCTCGCAACCATTGCCATCAACCATCTTTAAAAAGTGGTGATTCAAATAGAGTCATGACTAAGAAGTACACTTCAATCGATGGTTGAATTGACTATGCTTTGTCTCCAATAGCGACTGTAAAAGTGCACTACATTCATTGAACTTGGCTGGGATAAACAAGTAACTTTTAGATGGTTAATGCTTAGAGTGGAGTTAAACCGATATGATTGTATGTCTACTATAGCTCACTTAACACAATAATTTGCTAAAACCGCAGATGGTGCTGTAATAAAAATAAAGATTTCGAAAATCGTTAGGTGGACGATGCTCCAAGTTCCATTATTTTTGTTTACCCAAAAAATGGTCAATGCACCTATTAAAGTTTTCTCTTCAACAATGTGATTGTTAGATAGATAGATTTACTCTTTATTGCGCTTTATAACAACAAAAATACATATAAAACTAAGACTAAAATTAAAGTAGCAATGGGCGACCTTATCGATTGTTAGATAGTTTTCAGCTGATATTTTGCAAAAAATCTTTATTCGAATTCCTACATTTAAGATATTCATTTTTAAAGTTCATTGCTTTCATACAAATAAACTCTTAAGTTTTATAATATTAGTACAGATTCCACCAAATACCATTGTGATATACTTTCTAAATAGCAATTAAATACGGTTTGCACATTACTGCTTCAGTTGGTTTAATATGTACATCGCTGACATACAAGTAGTGTATCTACTCTACCTTTTTCTTCTATTACCTAATTAACGATGGTGTCGTTTGAAATACACTGACGAGATTATACGAAAATTATTACAACAAAGTAACAATTTTTTTTTCAGAGATTTTATTTAAATCTACGAAAAATATTACTGATTGAAAAAACATCGTTTGATTGTGGATGTTTCAAAGGCTTGAACTTGTTGACGAAGAGGTTGAATCCATTTTCGTAATAAGAACGTCGAAATGGTGGAATGCGTTGTCTGAGTGAATTTTCACCGCTTGTAATAAAAATACACTAAGACACTCAACTTGAAGCATGTGATATCGTCCGGTCCATCGTCGTTTAAGATCAGGCTAGATGACGTTCAAGAGCAAACCTATTTTTAATAAACTCACATTTGTCAAAAATCAAAATAATTTGTTAAATTAATATTTACATTAGTTTTTATGAATCGATAGTTATTTGAGCGGAGGTACAGTTAACGGAACGATTAAATTTTATCGCAAAAGTTATTTATTATAGCTAAGCTCTGGTTATCTGGAACAAAGCTGTTGTAATATACTGTTATAAATATTTAGCGCAATATGAATAAACGATTATAACATGTTGTGACATTTTAGGCGTCCGTCGGTATCGTAAATAACTTGCTCTTATTAAAAAAAACTAGCAGCACCTCGTGGCTTTACCTGCGTAGTTTCTGTTCCAGTTAATTTTCCGGGTTAACAAGTAGCCTATGTGGGCTTCCAGACTATAATCTAACTGTATTCCTAATTACAAACCGATCTGTTCGAACGTTACGACGGCGACGTGCTTGAGCAATAAATATCCAAACATTTATTACATTAGTTTAGGATAATAGAGATGTTAACAATTTTTCGGAACTGCTTTTATTTTGAAGATTGAATCATGTTTACCATAAAAAAACATTTTATTTCAAAATATTAGTATTTTCGATGAGATAATACAATATTAGGCTAATTTTGAATTTTAACTAAAACACTAACGACTGACATGACGTCACTAGTCGCAAAACATTGGTCTCGATTCTGACTGTATGTCCAGTTTATGTGTTTTCTTATCATTACTTGAATACAAACAATCAAAATCGTCGTCGCTAAGATCGCAAACTATAATAGAAACACAGAAAAATAAACAGTTTCAACAGTTTGTTTTACGATAAGTGACGTAATAATTTATATTTGTGTTTCCAGTAACGTGACAACAGAAAAAAAATTAGCATTTAAAATAATTTATCATAAATTTACTACGTAATATTAAATTATAATAATGTGATTTTCTATATCCTATACTAGATGCCCGCCCCGGCTTCGCCCGTGGTATATTATATAGCACTCATCGGGATCCCGTACATATCCAACGGTGAAAGAATGACTGAAATAGGTTCACTCATTCCTTAGAATATCGATTTCAAACAATAAACCTCTTCAGCTACCTGCTACGCCACCTGTCGGAAATTGGTCGTACCAACTCAGATTTAGAAAAAAAAAATTAGCAAAGGTTTTTATTCAATGCACAGATTACTGAAATTCAATGACGCAATCTTTGACACATGCTGTCATGTGTCATGTCAAAGCACGAAACGTACGAAAACTCTCAAAAGGGGAATATTTTTTCTCGATTTTGTTACATTCTTGTTTCATGCTCCGCTTCAATTAATAGTAGAGTTATTTTCTATAGCCTAAAGCCTTCCTCGATAAATGGACTATCCAATAGAAAAATAATCTTTCAATTCGGACCAGTACTTCCCGAGATCCTAGCGTTAAAACAAACAAACAAACAAACAAACTCTTCAGCTTTATAATATTAGTATAGATATGCAAACTAACATAAAATTGACATTAAATATTAATGTGTGATTAGTGTTACCATCCCTATTACGAGTATTTGAATTAGCAGTACTTCACCTTTTGCCCACTGGATTCCGGTTCCCATAATTACCCGCTATAAAAGTAGCCTATACGCGTAATTATGCTATTGCAGATAGAACTATATTTTAAATTTAAACTTTGAAATTATCACTTCACTGTA
Organism: Ectropis grisescens; assembly: GCA_017562165.1. Lineage (NCBI taxonomy): Eukaryota > Metazoa > Arthropoda > Insecta > Lepidoptera > Geometridae > Ectropis > Ectropis grisescens. The sequence goes on from CM029774.1 coordinate 23,012,660, forward strand.
TTCAAATAGGTGTAGTTAGAAGAACAAGAAGAATTTTAAAGTAAATAAATATTGGTGGACAATTCACACACAACACCATTTGACCCCAAACTAAGCAAAGCTTGTAATATGGCGGCCAGATAGCTGATGTAATACGTACTATAAAGTTGTAAATACATACTTATTATACATAGCAACACCCAGACACAGTGCAAATATTTGAATTCATCACACAAATATTTGCAGTGGGTGGGAATCGAACCCACGCCCCTGGGCTTCGCAGGCAGAGTTACTAGCCACTAAGCCACGAAGTCAGTCAAATTCATCTTCTAGAATAAAATAAAATAAGAAAAAAACAAAATTCATCTTCCGGAATAAAATCATGTAAATTTTGTAAATAAATGTATATAATAGATACTTTTTTAATCTTATGTGTATATTTAAAAAAGAGCGATAAAACATCTGAACAGCTGAACTTTTTGATGATTTTGTTTGAGTAGAAGTTTCCTATGTCAATAAAACAAGCGAAAAAGAACAAATCAAACACGCATCCAAACTAATTATTCTGCTTCCTAATCGGGTCAAAAACTCGACTACAAACACACAAAAACGTATTACAAAAGAATTGAATGGAAATTGCAATGTTTTGAATTGCGACGATAGCATTAATCTTTTTCTTTTTGATTATAAAGGTCCTTTTAAAATTCTAAATAAATTCACGGATAACTCACGTTTGATATATTTAGTCTAGTTTTGTAGTGGTAGGACTCTTGGCAGAGTCCGCCTGGGGAAGTACCACACCTTTGCCAGTTATTCTACCGCCTAGCAGTAATGTGCAAACATTACTGTGTTCCGGTTTGAAGGGCAATGTTTCCAGAGAAATTACAGGGCTTAGAGATATAAGATCTTAGATCTCTGGGTGACGAGCGCAGTGCAGTGCTAGGTAATGATTTGGACTCTTCATGTTCCAATAGCTGCGTGTCACTGTGCTTTTATGTGTCAGGCATGTTGCTTACCATCAGGCACTAGTCCGACTCAAGTTTCGATCGCGTCTGGCGATCTTTTTCAAGGAGATCTTGCTAAACGAGCTGAGAACACACGCGCGCATCTCCTTGAATAAAATCGCCTGACACGATGGAAACTTGAGTCGGACTGGACTGACTGTATCAAACGTGAGTTACCTGTGTATTTATTTCAAATGTGTAATAACCACGTTAGCTTTCATACTAAAAAGTCCTTTTAAAAACTGCAAATTCGTTTTATCTTATTACGTTTTCCAAGGATCACCAATTAATTTTATTTGGGGTATATTAGGGTCCCGATATATTAAAATAATAGGACCATCTCGGTTCATTCTTCATGATTTTTTATTTATTATTGAATGAAAGTATCGGAGTTTTTATATCATATGTTTGTAAGTATTGCTTTTAGTAAAGATAAAGCGGGGGATTTATTTTAAAGAATTTATGTATTAAGATATTAAAATATTTAAGTTAGCGCAAAATAACAAAAGAAAAGGGATAAGACAAATCATCTGTTTGGATTAGTAATTTCTTTGGGAAAATTGCCCTTCTAACTAAAACACAGTGCCCTTTGCGCATTACTGTGTCGCGGTAGAATAACTGGTAAAGGTGTGGCACTTTGTAAGGTGGACAAAGGTGAACAGGTTTAAATAACATTTCACAACAAACATTGAATGTAAAGTGTTAATGTTAATTGATTTTAACGCTGTTAATTTCTATTTTACAGTTGAAGGCGTCGTCAGACGGCGCAGGCGCAGGCGTTACCGAAGGAGGTGGCGAGTCAGCTGATGGCGATCCTTCTCTTCCACCAGCCAACGGCTCCATCTTCACGATGACTCTCAAGAACAACCACCTGATTGTCGAAACTGAGGAAAGAAATGTATGTTTTATTCCTTGTCATTATTGGATTAGTATCCGATTTTGTAAAGATACCTATCCTTTTTTAAGTATCAATGGTGTACACTTGGCCACCATCTCGCCTGATGTTAAGCAACGATGCGCTCTACGATGGAACGTGTTTACCAATAAAAATCGATTCACTCTCGATTTGAAGACAAAGATTGTAACCATCGGGAAAATCCCATTCCTCAGCCAACGCAGCCAACGCATTCCACAGCCTAGACGATCTTATCACAAAAGTAGAATCAAACCCGTTCGTTCGTGTCTTTGGGCCGTCAACCATGAAACGTTGTCGTTCTTTTGAGCTACGAGCATTCCGATGGAAAAAGGGCAAGACGTGACATGTCATGTAGCTTATTCATCCTCCTCCTAGAGTCGCATTCCTCATGTCTGAGGGTCGTGACACTCGTGACCACCACGGTTCAACAACTTCTCAAAGATGAAATTACGCCATCTTCCTCTATCACTGGCGACCTGTAGGGCGTCGTAGACTGATGTGTCTAAAGTACGTTATTACTTCCCAGAGGAACTTCGGTAGCCAATTTCACATCATTCAGCACGGACACTGAATGGCGCCGAGTGTTAGTCGGGTTGTCCAACAAATCGCATTCTCTATTATTTCTGTTCATGATCGGCAGTGGTTTTCCTGGGAAGGTAATTGCGGTGGGTTCCCATATCCTTCCGCATCAGTTTTTTAGAAAATTTTTAGTTTTCACGGGCACTATTCCCCGCTTCACGGGCGCTGGGCTATTCATCCTAAAGTTTGAATGCAGTTTTGGTACTTTTAGAACCAAATACTACTAAAGGAAATAAGGTACATTCGAGAATAACTCATAGCCTGCTATTATCTTGGGAAAACAACGGGATCGAGGACTAAGTGAGTGATACCGCGGGATGCTTCCAGTTGTGTTATATTTGTGTTGATAGTTCCTGTGGGAAATATATGTAGTGTAAATGCATCGACAGAGCTTAAAATTCCATTCTATCATCATACCATTCTCTAAATTTTTTTGATATACCTCTTAACATGCTTATATGCTCTTCTAGACACAAATATATTTATACCTTAAATTTCAATCAGAATCACTCAGCTCTGAACTCGTGATTGAGTAAAAAATTTACTTATATACCATTGGTAGGACACGAGACAGTCAAATTGAAAAGGTGCTTTGTTGCATGTTATTAGCTCTCGAAATAGGTCACTATTTGACAATGGATTTCAATAAACCATCTTCAATTCAAATGCAGCATTGTTTTGTACTGCAGTACCCATTATATTACAGATAATAACTTTTTTACTTTGAAATTTCAATAAGACATTTCTTTCAATGACGCTTAAGAAAAATACTTATGTGTTACAGGACATAACGAAAAACGGTCGAGAAACAAAAATGAAATACTCCCCAGACAACGAGGGCATCTTCGTGGTGGAGGTCCAGCAGTCAGCCGCTTATAGGCCCAACAACAAGTCCACCCTGAGCTCTCCCCCACATGATCCCCAGATCTCTACGAACCAGGCCTTGATACACCGAGTCCCTAAAGAATTAGAGAAGAACATTGACGAGGATAGCGAGAGAAGCAGCTTCAACATCGCTCGAGACAAAGCGCTGGCTTTATCCAGCACAGGTCTCTCAATATCAGATTTAAGTATGTCCTCAATTGGATCTCACAATGTTAGCTATTCCTACGGCAGTCAGATGGGCTATGAGCAAGGACCCTTTGGATACCCGGTCTACGCAGGGTACGAGATCAGCAAAGAAGAAATACCTGAAGGAATCATCAATGACCATTCGCAAGAACCTCTCATATGTAAAACCCCATCAGATCCTTACAAGCCAGTGGTAACAGCGGCTATTTTTAAGCAAGATTCCATAATAGGCAGTGACGCTCTTCAAGGCCCAGGGTACTGCCTCGAAGGATCGACAGATGGACCGTTGTTATCTGATGTCCAAGCAAGAGAGTATAGTTTGCATCACTTGCAAGAACAAAAGAAGATGGAGAACGGGGTAGCAGTCCCGATAGCGGATAAAATAGAGAGTCCGAAGAAAATCTTGAACAGGGCTGACAGTTTGCCTGTTCGGTTAGAAGATGGTAAGGAACCTGAACCAGTTGAGGTTAAAATAGCTATGGAACCGATCAAAGAAGATGTTTTACCGCCTAAAGATGCATTGAAAGGCAAGCGAGCGTCACTACCAATTATCAGGACAGAGATGTATGAGTCTGTAAAAGACGTTATTCTAACAACTGGCTCTCCAAAATTCGAGAAATTATCAAATGACACGTCTCCAGGAGACAGCAATTTTGATTCTCCGCCTATGATTACGATCACTGAAGAAAGCGAATCAAGTAAATCTGATAGCACTAGTTAATTCTGGCTTCTAGTTGTAAATATTCAATTGTGATTCTGGAAAGTTGACATTCGCAAAATCATTATTAGTGAAGTAACATATTTGGTATTATTAAACAATCTTAAAACATTTTGATCGGTTAGTTTAAATGCTATGTTTGATTTATACCTGATATAAAAGTGAAACACTTTTTATTATAATAAAATCGGTTAGTACTCCACCAATTATGACGATAATATTTAGATATGTAATATTTTATTTACAAGGGAGTGATAAACAACAAAGGAGGAGGAGATATGTGAATATAACTAAAATATTCTTATTAACAGAGAAGCTGAGTGGAAAGCATTTCTACAATATTTCGACCGAAGGCCTTCCTTTTTGAAATTGACTAGTATGGGTTTTGACAAGTAGATGCGCGTACGCGTAATCTTCGTAGATAAAAAAATTGCGAATGATGAGAGCCTTGTGAAATCAATGTTAAATCAATTGAGCAAGGTTGAAGTTATAAGGGCCCGAGAACGTATAAAAATATCATCTTGTTTTAATTGGTACATGTACTAAACACATAAATATTCCTGATATTATTTAGTTCGCTATAACATATATATATCCTATTTGAAACGAATTTGGTTACAAATATTCAAGTTACGAATATTATTTCTAAAAAATCTAATTCTTTGAACAAAATAAAGTGTGTGTTATATTCTATTCACATATATTTAAAAAAATTACGAAAATATATCCAGGATATATCTAGCTGGATATAGGCCCCACTAAATAAAGCTACATTTTAGAAAAAATAGTGTTTTATCTATTTTTACTATTTTCCGTAGTATAACAATCAAAACGTGATTGTTGCTGTAAACGAGTGCTAGAGTGGAGATTGTGACTAGGTGTAAAAAAACATGAAACGCCTAGAGACTAGATGGAATGACGATATACGGAAGACCGCTGGTGGTAGTTGGAAACATATAGCCGAGGATCGGGGTAATATTTGGGGGAGATACATGTCCAGTAGTGGACGACAGTAGTCAAGTTGACAGAATATACTGTAATTTTTTTTTTAACAGCTCCAAAATGTAATTTATCCATTGTTGAAAGATATTGGGATTTTTTGATTAAGCTAGATCAAAACATTTTAAAAACACATGGTTCTAATGATCGAACCAACTGGAAAAAAAACACGTGATTCGATTGATCGAACTACGTCGTCGAACCACGTGGCCAGGAGGATATTTTCAACAATATTGACACCAAATGATTAAGAAAATTAGGCTGTAGATACGGGAATTGATGCTAATATAAATAAATTGATGAAAACAGCGCTGTTGTTTATTAAGTTTCTTAGATTTTAGCTTGCCTGGTAATTGTTCACAAAATATGACATCATCCGCTGCATTACTAAACTTGACATATTAAGCTCAAATTTGTTTATTTGAGTTGGCTTAGCCGCACAACAGACCACCAAACGAAACTAGTCAAAAAGCTAAGAAAAGGGAAACTAAACTCGTGTTCGAAAAATACTTATTTTTAAATCCTAATTAAATTTTGCCATTTTTTTAATACATCAGTATAATATTTCTGAAGCAATGAATATGAGTATTTTTGAAGAGATAATTCATAAAAAGTCGTTCTGGAATTAAAACTTGTTCTAAATTTGTTTTATGAGTTTTCTAGTAAGTACGAGTACATGTGACAAATACAGTAAAATTAAATTTATAAATTGAATTCTAGTAAGCTCTAATTTAGCGAACAAACTTTACTGAGACCTTTAACGCAAAATAACTTAAATATATAAAATTGAGCTTAAGAGTAAGTTTATATAGGTTTCAAAATACAGCTATTAGCGATTATATGACATACATAGTCTTATGTAAATACTAAATATGCTTTAAATTTTTTTTTGTGGTTTTAGTTTTTAAATATTTGATGGTGGAGATTAAAACTGAATGATGTGCACATAATAATATTTATATCTATGAAGGTGTTTCAAAATACCATATTCAAGTTAATTTTTAGATATTAGCGCCGTCCGAGTGAAAATCGAATACGTTTCATGTGCCAAGCAAATATGATTCTTAGTCCTTTCATTGTAAGATTTACTTTAATTACTAAATTAGTCATAATTAGGGTAGGAATAACTCATCTTTATTTTTAATTTATGTAAGCGTATTTGAATGACATGGGAAGCATTACTGGTTTCTGTTTTTTTTTTTGTTAATTGCCACTAGCTTTAAACAGTAAATTAAAACATCATGAAGATACCTTTTTCTTGGAGAAGTAGCTATTTAAACTCCAGATACCTACACCTACAGGCAATAATAGAGTTAGTTATTTTGGAGAGTCACAAGTCCAGACGTGAAACATAAATGGATTTTTATTAAAAATTGACTAATTTTGAAAGTTTGTAAATTTGAAATCATAAGTAAAAATATGAATGTATTTTATTAAATTACTTTTGTCTCTGTGCATCTTATGATATTAATATTATGGGTAATAATTATTAATTAGGCTGAATTATAATTATTTTTCTAACAAATATTTAGTTATATTAGTGAGCTAAAGTATTAAAATTAGTTAGATAATTGTTCTTTCTTGGATTGTAAAAATATGGTGATTTAATATAAGAAATGCTATAACTAGTTAGTGGTGAATAAGAGTACCTTATATTATTATTATAATTACGTTTGCATTATTAATTGATGATTTTATTTCCAGTTACTTTTATAAAATAAAATTTTAAAGTAATTTGCGAATGATTGGTTTAATTTATTAATAGTATTTTTCCCAAAACTAATATTTTAATTACTTGACATTTAAGGTAGTGTTATTAGAAACTGGTAGAATATGTGTATTGGAACGCAACTAATTTTTAGTTTCAAAGGTTGCCACAGGTGGCTCTGCCTTTCCTTTTCCTGTGAATCATGAGCGTGGCCGTGTTTATTTCAAGCCATAAGCATTTATTTAATTATTTTCTTTTATGACACCATCCACGAAAATATCAACAGATACCAAGTTTAATTTTTGATGTTGTTTAATAAAACAGGTGCGTAAATTCATTTTGTCTCTTTCTAAAATGCTCTATTTCATAACGGTTCACCTTCAATCCCTGAAATTTTGTCAAAGAGCAGATGTAATTTTTATGTTGATATTAATGGTCAAGGATTAAAAAAACCATTGTGAGGAACCCAAGTTATTATAAAAAATACAAAAAAAATGGTGTAAGATAGCCCATACTATCTCTGAGACTAAATAAGCCCGAGTCTCATTAGTGGAAACAAGAAATGGGCTGTATATGTGATATATGTGATACATTTAACTTGTAATTGAATCTAGATACGTATATTTTAAACTATAGAGTAAGCTCTAGATAATGATGATAACTATCAAGGCGCTTAAATCCGTATGATAACATTACAACATCCATTATGTATGTTAGTAGGCGGTAGGCTCAGGAATAACTCGACCAAAATTATTTTTTACTTTTTTATTAAAACTAAAAACTAAAACTAAAAAATATCTTATCTTAGAGTGGTATAACCACGGATATTCGGGGTATAACACAAAAATTACGAGAAAAAAAGAGTTTTTTCCATGCACATAGATAATTATTAATAAGGCAATAACTGTACCTGTCCCTTTAACCTAAACTAATATCCTTTAGTCAACGTAAGCTGCGAGGCTAGGGCGAGTGCCCGTAGGAGTCTTTGCAGAGTCCGCCTGGGGAAGTAGGTACTTACCGCACTTTTGCCAGTTAATATATGGCCAAGCAGTAACGTACAAAAATTACTGTGTCCCGGTTTGAAGGGAAATATTTCTAGTACAGTTACGGGCATAGAGATGAAAACATCTTATAATATATTCTACAGGCACATACCCTGATCGTCTAGTATTATAAAAATATCTATATATTAAAAAGGACACTTTACAAAGATAAACTAGCATTGAAACGCTAGTTGATTTTTGTTTCTTTTACCGACTTCGAATTTTTTTTTTTTACTTTTGTAGTTTTACATTTGACCGCCATCTCATCTGATGTTAAGCGACAATGCGGTCTACGATGGAGCGTGTTTACCACTAAACCGATTTGCTCTCGATGTTTCTTAAATAACTTTTGTGTCTTGAAGACACAAAAGTTATTTAAGAAACAAACGTTATCAATTCGATTGGTATTATTTTTACCAAAGTTTCGTTTCAGTTTAGCGACATCTATCGGGTGGCGTGCGTAGCTTTTTCTTTAGTTACTGTGAAAAACGTAAACACCTTTCAATGATGCGCTTAGTGGAAAATTTTAGGGGTTGACTTTTGTCGTTTTGTTTTATAACCTCACTACGGGTTTAACTCTTATGAACGAGATATCCCAGTTTCCACCACGGGGTCTCAATGTGAAGTTCAAGTATATTTCGTAAGATGGCAGTTTGAATAACAACCAAATAACACCCTTATTTTCTTCCTTTACTAAACTACTTTTGTAAAATCTTGCTTGATCACAATTTATGTGGAAAAAAAAAATCTGCATGGTGATTTATTTTGCAACTGGAGTTAAGTCTTAGACGATGACTGAAAATTTCAATCGACGTAGCTTTTGCATCTAAGGAATGTGGGATTTTTACCCATGCCATACTGTTTTTGAAGTAATATTACATTATAGCACGAGTGTGTAAAGTTACTGATTAGGTACCTATACTGCTGAGGCGCTATTGAGACCCGAGCTTTGGTCTTAAGATAACCGATAACGGTAATCATCAATATACACAAATGTGTTATACAACATTTTTCAACACGCTTGTGAATAAAACAATAATGAAAAATCATTTCAACTATGAAAACGAGTTGTTAAAAATGTTTCGTTAGGAGGGAAAAATATTGTCAAAAAAGTTGACAAACAAGAACAAAATTAAAAATGTTGACTAGCCCTCGACTACCACGGTTGTAATCTGTACAACATTATACTAGTCAACCCTTTTCATTTGATACCCATAATATGGGAGTTGTATATTGATATTGAGGTAATAGTGAAAATAATAAAATAATTCGCCATTTTGTGGTGGCGGCCATCTTGGATTTGAATTTTTTTATAGTGTAGTAAGAACTTGACTAGTATAGTATTATACTAGTCAAGTTCTTTCATTTGATACCCATTTTGAGGTAGATTCTGAAGAAATATTTTGTCCGTCATTTTGTGGAGGCGACCATCTTGAATCGGTATTAACAAAACATAGCTAAGAACATCCGCACAAATATTAACTTTCAAATAAAAAAAACCGCATTGAAATCGATCCATCCGTTTGAGCTCTACGGTGCCACAAACAGACACACACACAGACAGACAGACAGAAATCGGTTTTTATGTCGGGGGTTAAAAATGCGCGCGCAACTAACAATGGCGACCAGCCACAGACTAAATAAATTAGGTTTCTTTTTTCTTGTCTATCTGCGGATAGCGTTTTAGCCAAGTACAAAAAGGATTTTTAAGTTTTCTTTATTACAAAGAAAACAAAAGTTAATATTTGAGTAATAGTTTTATATTTAAACAGTCATAAGTTGAATTATCTATTTAAATATGAAGTTGCATGAAGTGACTAAGCAATAGCTGCATTAGTTCATTGTTCTATTGAACACGATCATTTTTGTATCGAAACTTTTTTAAGAATAAAGCTACTAAACGAATAAAAAAATCCTCACAAGTGACGAATACTAATGAAAAAGTCACAGTTGGATTATAGGTGTCGTTATATGTCTGATTGCGGTGAAATTAGAGCTAGTTTATGAGCAAGTGTGTTGAGAACATATTTATCCGATTGAAGCACTTATTGACAGAAGAAAATTTGACGGTGCGTCACTGACATTGTAATATTGTTTTTAAGCTTTCGCGATTTGAACACATAACGTTTATAATGTACAGGACTTAATCACGATTTAATTCATTGTTTAATTACCTCGACGAGAGGACACCTTCTCGTGACCACGGCGGTTGTAACGCTGCCGAAACGTCGAGGTATTTAAACAATGAATTAAATCGTGATTAAGTCCTGTACATTATAAACATTATGACATTGTAATGTCGGGTGATGGCGGCGATGATGAAGCAGTGTGGCAGAGTAGCAGCGTGGTGACGTAGCGTTGGAGCGGCTGATGAGCAGCGGAACGGGAAGTGCGCATTATACGTTTTTCGATGGGTAAATTCTTGTGAGTTGACGGAAGCAATATTATATGTGGCTATAAATATGACATAATACGCTACGCTAACGACACCAATGACGACATCGGTCGGTTCGTACGGCGAGCGTTGACTGCACCACCGTAGACCATCAGAGAGTTCAATTTCCAGATTGCGATCAGGGACAGAAATGCGACCGTGGTGGAGGCTCTGGTCCGGAGAGAAGCAAATATAGCAAATGACGATGTCGAGTCGATTACTAGCGGAATCCCAACAGATAGCAATCGACTCAATAGACAAAATAGGACTAGCACTAGGATTAGGTTTAAAATGTTCCCAACTCCCCTTTTCTTTTTCTAATTCGAGATATATGTAAAACAAGAGAACACAAATGACAAAGGTCAAAACCGGAGTCTGCGAAGTGAATTAAAAAAAAAAAATTGAAAGAAATTGGCAGACATAGGAACTGCCAATAGAAGTGAAAACGTATAGCTCAGAATTTGATAGCTGACTTTGGAAACTACGCAGGTGAAACCAAAGGGTGTGGCCATGAGCACGGCCCCGACTTTGCTCCTTGTCCTACTCGGCTTTCACGAGGTTTTGGTCCTGTGGTGGGTCTACCAGCACGACATCAGGCTTATTATTATTTATTATGTTCCGGCCAATGTTGGGCAAAGGCCTCCCTCTTTCGACTTTTCTATATCTACGGCTAATACAGTTCAGTCTTTCCGATATTCATCGAGGTCATCTTGCCATCGTTTCTTTGGTATGCCGCGTCGTTATTTGCGATCTGGCTTCCACTGCGTTGTAATTTTGGCCCAATAACGATCATCGGGCATGCGGCTAACATGTCCAGCCCAATCCCACTTCAAATTGGCTGCTTTTTGAAGGCACATGTCCATGAGTCTGCGTTTTAAGGATATATACGTATTTTCCTTCTTAGGGTATGTCATGAAGTTGGACAATACGTTTTTTTGAAGTGAAAACTTCTTCTTTTGGCGCGCTACAAACAGATTTTTCGTGGGCAGTGGGCCGGTAGTCTTCCGTGTCATGATGGCAAAAGACCTGACGGTATGACTTATATGCCTTGGAGGTTGGTTAGGCCCCTAGTGTAGGACGCAACTTGCGGCGATACTCTTCACACCATCATCACATCTTCCAGAGACACATAGTAGTGTATAGCGGCTAATTCAAGTGAGCGTCTCAAACGGCGAAAATATGCAACTCTCGGAAGTGGTTACATATTTGAGCCCTTTGGGGTTGAGACATTGGGGCCTGTGAGGGCTGAGAGCTCGTCTAATTTTCAAAAACCTTTCTGAGTCCTAGGTTGACACACCGCGTGACCAAAATGCTGGGTTTATTAGGCTTTACGTATAGGCTCGGCCATTCAGCGGTAATGCCGCCAGCACGCTGAGCACGCTCTGTAGACCTTCATTGGTCTTTAGATCATTCAGCTGTGCTTAGTGTAAGTAGTTAGTTAGGTATGTAGCGTAGTGTAGTTCTCATTCCATTTTAGTTTTGTAAATAGCAATATCCTCATGCGACCTCCATTTTTACGGAATGAAAAATAGCCTGAAACAGTCAGACTATAAACTATTTGAGTTACAATTATCATATTCTATATACGACGTTAATAAAAAAGGCAAAAACATCTAAACATCCTAACTTTCATATTTATAACACAAAAACAACCCTCCTGAACTGAATAATGTACAAAAGTATTATTTACAAACATCAAAAAAATTACAAAGACCACAAAACAAAAACGTATCAAACCCATCACGCTGGATTTACGCATTTACGGAGGCTTTATGCGAGTTCCGTGTTCTATTCCCGGAAGCGAAGCCTAACAGGAAATAGGTCAGATGCAAAAATCCGGCCACAGCCAAATATGATATAGACAACGCGGCGCGATATGTCGCGCGAGAGCTCGCGAACAAGGGAAAAATTAAAGAGATAAAAAGGTATTACTCGCGTCACAAACATCACAACTACCCCATCTCGCCGCTATTGATTCACTGCGGATAATTGAGTACACGCGTGCCCCCCTCCTCCCCCCCACACACACACTCACGTCACCTCATTTGATTACAACGGAAAAAGCGCCGAAAAATCGGATAGATGCGCCGCAGTAATCGTCGTCGCCATGGCTACCGATATTAACGCAGGGAGGCATCACATAAATAGATTCGCACATAATACGTCCACACACTCCCCATTCCCACCCTCATTTTTGTACAGTGTTAAAATGCCTAAAACCACCCCCGGCCCAGTTTAAACTCCCCGGCGAGATTAGCTAAAACTACGTATTTACCCCGGTTGGGATGTTTTTTTTTTCGTTTTTTCGCTTGCTAACTACCGAAATGTGGGCACTTTGGGGGGTGGGGGGGTGAAGTCCCGGGTACGGAAAAGTTTGTGTTTTAAATATGTCCGAAGGTACGCATTAAAACGGTTAACGGAATACGAATCGTTAGTGGGATGCTGCGGCCGGCGCCTTTAAGCGGGGTTTGCACAGGGCAAGTGCGCTTGTAATGGGTTCCGTAATATGTAATGACTTGAATGCTACTAGTATTGTGTAAACACATAATCTAAGTGTATTTGGTATTCGAGTGAATTTCGATTAATCTCTATTTTTTGCGGTCTACTATTAAACTAGTTATTAAACTACTACTATTGAATGTATGTCTAGCACAGCATGGCTTTCTATAACCCACTAAATGTTCCCATTGCTAGGATTTGGCGCCTTCTCGCGTAAGGAGAGAGTTATGCCCATAATCCACTACTCTGGCCCAGTGCGGTTTGGTGGATGAAGCACGACCTCAAATGATTCTAGGTACATGTCGGTTTCCTCACAACGTCTTCCTTCACCGTTTTTAAGTTAGCAGCATTACGCACATGACTTCAAAAGACATTGTTACGCGTGGGAATCGAACCAGGGGCTCCGGATCAGCAGTTGCCGTTCTTCCGAAGAGACCAGTTTGAACTAAAAAAAAATTAGAAGTTTAAAATACGAATCTCAATTATTGTTTTTAAATTAGTGACTAAAAATTTTATCAATAAAATACCAATCTATAAGATGTTTGTCAATCCAGTCACTATCGTTTTTTTGGGTCATTTTTTTGGCACTGAAGTGGTCTTAACCATGCGAGCATACGTAGACCATACAGCAGACGTTCTCAGACCAGTCCCAGTTTAATGATGAGATGACAAAATGATTCTAATTAAAAATATCACGTTCAAATTCAAAGCGAAGGTTTTTTTACTTGTTTTACAATTTATTTATTGATTTAATTTACAAACGTGATTTATAACAAGAACAAAATAAAAAATTTTGATTAACCCCGGACTACCTTAAATTTGTTATCTGTACAACGTTCTACTAGTCAAGCCCTTTCATTTGATACCTATATTAAGGGAGTCGTGAAAAAAGAAATGTATTTCACCATTTTGTGGAAGCGGCCATCTTGGATTTAAAATTTGTTATAGTGCAATGTATTTTCTAGTCAAGCCCTTTCGTTTGATACCCATATTGAGGTAGTAGTGAAAAAAAAATATAATTCGCCATTTTGTGGTGGTAGCCATCTTGGATTTGATTTTTTTAGTATTTTACAAGTCAAGCCCTTTCATTTGATACCCATATTGAGGTAGATTGTAAAGAAATACTTTGTCCGCTATGTTGCGGAGGCGGCCATCTTGAATCGATATTAACTAAACATAGCTAAGAACATCCGCACGGATATTAACTTTTAAATAAAAAAAACCGCATCGAAATCGGTCCACCCGTTTGAGCTCTACGGTGCCACAGACAGACACATACACAGACAGACAGACAGACATCGACGTCAAAGTTATAACACCCTTTTTTTTGGTGAGGGGTTAAAATATGAACTTTCAAATTTATATCAATGAAATATTTATATTAAGATCTACTCGTATCAAACATACTCGCCTTTGAGACTACTAGTATGCTTAGTACGAGTTTTGTCTACAACAAAACACATTCTTCTGTGAGCGCGTAAACATAATATTTGTATGAAGAACTCTGGCCCGCTATAAATATCTTCATACTTCATACAAATTACGCGCTCACGATAGAACGCGTTTTGTTGTCGACAAAACTCACTCTCAGCATATAGTACGGCGGAGCACTCAACAAGAGATGCTGGCAGCGTTGCTACGTTGGATTGCTGAACTCAATTGCTAGTCTGTAGGAAATAGTGTTGGATATGACACTAAATAATTTAACGACACAAATGCTTGAAATATCCTTTACAACAACACAGCAGGTCTACTACGAAGTCCGATAAACGATATATCGGCCGAAGTTATGGACGTTTTATACCACGAAACACAATCGGTCGGTTGATGACACAAAAACTGCCAAATCAGCGTCGGCGTCGGTCGGGATGAACGAAACGCCCGATCAGATCAACCAACCGATTGTGTTTCGTGGTATAAAACGTCCATAACTTCGGCCAATATATCGTTTATCAGACTTCGTAGTACACCTGCTGATCGGGTCTACCGCCTAACTAAAACTTTTTTAACTTTGATATTTCTCGCGCCTTTCTTTCTGCTGATTAAATAATAGGAAAGCCAAAGTCAATATAGTCAGGCGACAGAAGGGCGGGAGTGTGAAACTATGGTAGTCAATCACAACTGATTCCACCAGTCCATATCTTAAAAATGATAAATGATAATCTTAAACAGTTTTTTTACCACCACCGTTGCTAAATGAGTTAGGCGAAATAGTAAATGCCTATTGTGTAAATCGTTGAATGTTTGTATTACTACTATACCAGATCTCATGATGTCACAATTGACCCTTTTTGAATTGATATTGTGAAGGCTCTTCGTAGTAATGAGGATGTGAAGTTTAAGATTAAAATTTCTATAGATAGATACTCTTTATTGTACACACCAAAAAAAAAAAAAACACTTGTTGGTGGACAATTCACACACAACACCACCTGACCCCAAACTAAGCAAAGCTTGTGTGATGGCAGCCAGATAGCTGATATAATACTTATTTAGTTTTAAATACATACTTATTATACATAGAAACACCCAGACACAGTGCAAACATTTGAATTCATCACACAAATATTTGCACTGGGTGGGGATCGAACCCACGACCCTCGGCTTCGCAGGCACAGCTACTACCAACTAAGCCACTAGGCCAGTCAAATTTATACAGGAGAGAAGTCAAGTTATACAGGAGAGAAGACTATCACTTCTGAGTATTTTTCTAGGTACAAATGTGTCCACTGGCTTGAATGGTGAAGGAGTGAATGAGTTGTGAGGAAACCGACGAGTTCGAATACTCTTTTTAAGATACGTGTCTTTTGCTAACCCACACTTGACCAGCAGGACTTGTGTGACTTTCCATGAGAGACCTGAACCTGACCTTTGTGTCCAAAAAGGGAACACAAAGTGTCTTGATTGTACCCAGGTTTTCTTAAAAGATACAAGAAGTTCTCATTTTGTTTAAACCTTCTTCAAAAACGAATAAGTTGTGAATTCGGTTGTAGTGGTAGGATTCTAGGCAGAGTCCGCCTGGGGTAGTACCACACCTTTGCCAGATATTCTACCGCCAAGCAGTTATGTGCAAATATTACTGTGCTCCGGTTAGAAGGCCAATGTTTTCAGAGAAATTACTGGGCTTAGAGATATAACATCTTAGATCTCTGAATGACGAGCGCTGTGCAGTGCTAGGTAATGATTTGTGCTTTTCATGTTCCGATGCTGCGTGTCACTGTGGTGTTATGTGGCAGGCATGTTGCTTATCATCAGGCACATGTCCTGCTCGTCTCGTTACTCTAAGCTATAAACAATATATTATAAAAAGTTTTTGTTTGTGTGTTATGTGTATCGCGATAGCTCCCGCCAATTATAAATCGATTTTGATGATTATTCTTATGTTTGGTCTACCAGTCTACTAATTTGATTTGATAGATCAACATTCAGATGTGGTCCCACTTAAATTTTATCGTAATTGGTGTAGCAATTTCTAACATATCAACAAAAATATAAAATTTGCTCACCTCGAAGACGTGACTTCGCATTAATAGAGACAATAAGAAAGGTACTTATGGACACAATCTTACAATATTATTTAGAAAACTAAGTTATAAGAAAATTACTCTTTGCCCTATACTTTCCAAATTAGGATAGATTGTAATAAAGTACCTGGGTGACTGAGCTTTGCTCGGTTACTTAGATACATACTGATTTTCTCAACAAGAAAATGAACTTGAAAAAAGAAAGGCGGCCGTAACAATTTTTCATTGTCTAAAAACGCGCATAAAACGGCGTTTTGTAAAATTAAAACCTGGCTAGATCGATTTATAGTCCCCAAAACCCTCTGTATACATAATTTCATGAAAATCGTTCGAGCCGTTTCCGAGATTCAGATATTTATATACATATATACCACGGATATTCGGATATATACCTACAAGAATTGCTCGTTACAAAAGGTATAAAATGTAAGTCACCAAGTTGGTTGGTGAATAATTAATAGCTAATAAAAAAACCTTGACGACGAATTCGTACTACTTCGAAAAAAAATAACAATAACGTAGTCGAGTGTATGTTGAAGTCGTTTCTTGTTTTTGCGAAAAACATTAAACTATTATTTTCCTATTCTATCCTATCACGCTTTAAACTATAATACTTTAAACGCGAAAGTAAGTTTGTATGTTACGTTTTCACGCGATTACTTAACAGATCATCATGAAACTTTGTACACATTCTTGGAGGTATGAGAAATAACATAGACATACTTTTTATCACGGAAAAATAACGAGACCGGGTATAGCGCGGTTGAAACCGTGATACACGTAGTAAGTTATATAAAGGTAGGAGTGCATTGGGCCAGACAATACTGGTTTAGTCCCACTCGCGAGGTGTAAGCCCGGCTTTACGCTCGGATGTCGTTAGGCGCGGCCCTCGGGTCACACATACTTGGGAGAATGTTAATATTAGCTTGATATTAGCTCGCGGAACGGCAAAATATTTCCAGCCCTAATAAGGTTGAGGTCCACGTTAACCCCACCTCTATAGAGATTGTATCGCATTATAAAATTTTACCACATCATTTACATACAAATTAAAAACACAAAATAACGTCTAGGTGTTTCTATCCTAATAACATTATAAATGTAGAAATTGGATGATGTTGATGTTTGGTGGTTTTTTGCTCAACCACTTCGGCACATCTAATAATACAGATCAATACAGTATGGAATAGCACATAGAATACTATTTATTTATTTTATTTTACAGTTACTCATAAACTTACAGCTATTGCCAAAACGTTTACGAGTTAAATTTACACTATACATATGAAAAAAAACGACAAATTCAATACAATAATTACGTTTACAATTTTGTGCCAAAATACGACATATAGATAGAAACTTTATTACGGGAAAATAACTGAAATGGGCACTGCACGGGTAAAACAGCGAGGCGCTTACAGTGTAGAATAAAAAGCCTCACAACACATCTGCTCATAGTCGGAAGGACTGATTGCATGATAAAAAAAAAATTGGTTGCCTGTAAAGTCGGTATACGGGCGAAAGTTTTACGTGACAACGACTTTGAGTGGTAAAATAATTTTACGGAAGGGACGCGTGCCTTTCACTTTTTATGACTGTCTCTCTCGCTCTTAGGCGGGCTAACCATGCCCGAGTGGAAGGGACGCATGCCTCTCACTCGCTCTCGTTGTGAGCGCATAACGTGAGCGGAGCGTAACGCAGTTTCTTGAAGTGTCACCCGGCAAACCAATTTATAAGACGTTGTCACGTCAAAAATACAACCCAATTGTGAATCTCTTATTTTTTTGAAGTAGGTTAAAAATGTAGATATAGAGTAGAATAAAATGAGATATTTTATAGAAATTTATTTTATGCTGCAGTCCATACATAAGTCTATGATGCTTGTAGCTTGTGCTACGCGTAGATCATTTGTGCTACAGACCTACGAATCACGGAAATTATTTCGTAGACAAAAGATATTAGTGAAAGTTCTATCCACACAGCTGTTTCGGTAAAATTACTCCTCATAACTTGTAATATTCTAACGGATAACGTTTGAGGTTATTAATATATTAATTAAAAAAATGAACATCTAAATATTTAATTGCTAACTTTCGCATCTATAATATTAATAGGATATTTTGAGTAATTGTAAATTCATTGTTTTTGATCTATTTTTAGAACAATGATAAGTTTTCACACACGATATTAAGTCTAAGAATTAGAATATATAACATAGTGAATTCGCTTGCACAATTCAAACTATATTTCAGCGAACAACACTACAGCACTAATGAGGTAGCCTAAAAAATATGATTAGGGATTGATAAAATGCTCTGGTTTTCAAATTCCAAAGACGACTTACCATTATTCATGAATAGATTTTCATAGGTATCCCTATGTTACTGAATTCGCTATGAAATTTAATTTAATGTTTGAGCTTCATGAGGGTAGTGTTTCGAGCTAGGATAGCAAGCTAACGTTAACAAGCTAGCAATAAATCTAGATTCGTGTAGACAACGCTAGCTTTGTACATACGAAGCTAGAAGTACTTTTTTTTTTAATTTAAATTAGTCACTCTTTAGACTCCAGGATCCGTGATCTTTGTCATTACTAATATCTTTTTTTACACATTTCTTGGATAAGGAGAAGAAGAGGAAAATAGGAAGGTACATTTAAAATCTAATTCTAGTGCTCGTCTGTAGAGCCGATCACTACCTATTGGGATTCCGCTAGTAATCGACTCGATCAATCGATCAGCTAGAAGTAATTAGTAGTAGTTAGTAAGTTCATCTTACTAACACTAGCTTGTTATCCCAGCTTGAAAAACTAGCCTCGTGTCGGACATAAAGCAGATGAGATCAACGACTACTACAACTACTAGTTACTCGTTGGAACACGGTAGCCTGGTAGTACTTGCCAGATAAAAGTAGGCTACCTTGCTTTTTCTTGTAGTATACATAATATTGTACACTCATCATCGAAGTTTCCTTTGGGTAAACATGTTAATAACAACTATTTACTTGCTACACAAGTAAGTAATTTTAGAAAATGTCTTCAAATCGAAAATGAATCGGTTTTTTATCTAGGTAAACTCGTTCCATCTTAGATCGCATCGTCACTCCACATCAGATGGTGGTCAAGTATCAAATTAAAATTTAAATTAGAAATTATTATATACTTGATCATAGTTTTTAGGTCACCCCATAGGTATATATGTATGTTTCGCAATACGTTATATTTGCTAACATATATTTTTCAATCAACAAGAAGATGAGTAAAGGTCAATATAACTCGAGGTCCTCTACTATAACCCCTGTATTTAATAAAAAGAAGTAACAATCAAGTAAGAATATTAAATCTTATTGATAAATTATTCTTAAATATTGGTCAAAATTGGCTGCGCTCCATGAGAGGTATGGTACTACAGACACAGACTGAAACATCAAACTTATCCTTCTGTTTACGTCCGAGGCTAAAAACCGGGTCAAAGCTAGAACAAAAAGAAACATCGAAACAAAACAACACATTCGTTAGCGCAGTTATAACATTATAACATTAATACAATGTTATCTACGGACAAGGGTCGAAAAAAAGGCTTCGGGCCTTTATTATTTTGCAATTTATTAGCGGCCCTGGTGTGCCCCGGTGCCTACGTACCCGGTACCCGGGCGGGTGCTTCGGCCTGTTTTATTTAGAAACGATTTCAGATAGGGATGGAATCACTAGCGGCGCGAGGCATAGGAGACCAGCTTGGAGCTTACGTAACTGTAGTAGAATAAATAGTAGTCAACAGCTTTTCATTACAGAGTGACGAGACGACCAGGGCATACGCCTGGTGGTAAACAACAAGCCTGTCACATAATAGCACAGTGGCACGTGTTAGATTAGGGGTTCCAAGGAACCCCTAACCTAACGTTAAAAGTGAATAAATGTGTTTTTTATTATCGATCAAATCGAGAATTATATGATAGTTATGTAAAAAGAAAGGAATTGATGTATTTCCGGAATCATATAATAAGTATAATATTGTTATAAATAATAAGGTTAAATATAAGTAATAAATAATATTGTATAACGTATATTAATAACGAGTAAGTAATTCAACGTGGTCAAATCCACCGCCTATTCCGCCATTACTTGTTATTGTGTAGTTGGAGGGGCGGCGCTATGACTTTGGCGAGTGGGGTTGATCACGACTAGTATAAAAGCGAACGTCGTTCTGTTCGGGGCTCTCTTGTATATTATTCTCTTGGTCTTACTTATTGCTCTTGCTATTATGCTGGCTCTTATGTATTGTTATCTCTTGCTGTTCTTGTTCTCCAACGGTTGACACATTGTAAAGATAAGTATTATAACTATTATCTAAGGTTTACTTGTGTACAGATTATGTATGTGATGGCGCAGAGTTTTCTTGGCCACTTTCTTTCTCTGTCGTCTAGGGATTTGCGAAAGTGGTATTAGAGTCTTTTAATATGATGAGAATACCCTCTTGGGGTTTATCAGTAATATAACGATGAGCTAAGAATAAACAACATTCAAATATCATCAATTGGTTCTTTCTATTCATCCTACTACCTTTAAGTAAATAACAGCACATACACATCTAAGCTCACAGAATTAAGGCTATCCTGACATAAATTGGGTCATAACAGCACAGAATCCTAACAGATTCTAACACACGCAGCTATTAGAACATGAAGAGTTCAATTCTATTTATAATAAGTATGTATTTAAAACTATATATGCATTATACCAGCTATTTGGCCGCCATAGTACAAGCTTTGCTTAGTTTGGGGTCAGATGGTGTTGTGTGTGAACTGTCCACCAAAAAAAAAAACCATTACCTAGCACTGTACTGCGCTCGGCACCCAGAGTCATAAGATGTTTTATTTTAAATAAATACAGGGGTAACTTACGTTTGATATAGTCAGTCCAGGTCGACTTAAGTTAAGACGGCGATCTTTTTCAAGGAGAGAGCGCGTACGTTTAAATAAAATGTGTAATAACCACGTTAGTTTTTATTCTAAAAAGATGTTTTATCTTTATGCCCCGCAATTTCAGTTGAAACATTGCCCTTCTAATCGGAACACAGTAATGCTTGCACATTTTTGCTTGGCGGTAGAATAACTAGCAAGGGTGTAGTATTTCCCCAGGCGGACTCTCCAAAGAGTCCTAACACTGTCTACCACTCATGATTGCGTTATCGTTTCTAAAACTGGGTAGGGTAAAGGGAAGGTCCGATTCTATTACTATAATCATTAACTTAGATAAATGAACTCTTGTATACAATACAAAAAAAGACTAAAAAGAACGTTCCAAACTTGTGTGACTGCATAATCACTCATCAGGCTCTGGTCCATTGCTTCATCCTTTATCATTTCGGTCCACTTCTAGAGATGGTCATGGGCATGGGCATCTTTACGTTTTCCACTGCTTATTTTTCGTATATCGCCACTCGAGCTAGTCTCAGTATGTCATTTATAATGATTTTTTGGTCATCCTGAAGTTTATATTTTAATTTTACCTGGATTTGGAATAATTTCTCATATTATTTCTCAAGAAAGAGGAAAAAAATAAACATTTGGATGTTTAGGAATAATTTATGCTATAATAGCAATTGGATTATTAGGATTTATTATACGTTACATTCCGTATTCGTGATAAAGAACACATGTAACACAAACGGTTACCGGTTCTACAACAGATATGACTAGTTACATAAATATGACAGTGCTATACAAATACAAAAAAATTATATCTTTATTGCTGTTTGTAGGTAAGATAAGATGATACAAAACATTTTAAAAGTTGCCCCATACAAACTGGCCTCTGCGAGAGGCATGCAATATGCGGCATGCAATAAGTCTGGCAAGAAAATTTGTTGTAGTCTTAATTTATAAATGAAAAAAATTAAATAATAGTCAGCTGATTAAAGTCTTCTTCTTCTATTAATTTCTGGTGTTTATTTACGTCATCTGATTCTTCATCTTCGATTCATTTCTGGCTTCTATTTGGTTGTGATATATATTTGTGTGAGATAAATGCTTGGTGAGCACAATTTCGCCAACGTCTTGTGTTTCATCATGATATTGTCTTGTGTTTTTGAGTTTGATCAGTATGTTCATCATAGGGTCTAAGGTCTTGCAGTAGTAGATCTTGCAGTTCATCCATGTGAGGAATGTTATACCATGTCGGTAATTTTTGTTATCTGACGGATCGTTCCAAACATAATCCCTAAGAGAAACTCCAAGCATAGCGCTTACCATAACTAGATGTCCTCAGTTGCTGCCCGATTCCGTTATAATATAAACATACGAGGGTCAAACTGAAAGTTCTTAGAAAATCAAAAACTGATTACATTAGCCAGTTATTAGTTTTATTATATCTTTTCAAAATATTGTCCATTCACGTCAATACACCGCTGCATGCGATGGAACCACTGGGAAAAGCACTTTGTCCACTCGTCCTTAGGGGTATCTTCAATGGCATCGCGATACGCAGCCACCGCTTCTTCAGCATTCATAAACCGCTTTCCTTTAAGTTTTCTTTAATTTTGAAAATAAATAAAAATCACAAGGCGCGAGGTCGGGGCTATACGGCGGGTGACCCAGTAATTCAACGTTTGATGTCGCCAAATAGTCGATCGTTCGCTTGGCGGTGTGCGATGAGGCGTTGTCGTGGTGAAGGAGGATCCTACTGCGAGGTCGTTTCTCTCGAACTTTTTCCAAGACAAGTGGCAAACAATTGGTAGTGTACCATTCTGCAGAAACTGTTTTTGATCCTCTAACACAATTGTTGCGAAATGACCTATCCTTCCAAAGAACGAGGCCACCATTTTTCCCCGCACTTCGATCTCTCTTCACTTTAGTTGGCAACTCCTCGAAAGGAAACACCCACTGAGCAGATCGTCTTTTGGTTTCAGGATCATAACAGTAAATCCAGCTTTCGTCACCTGTTAGTATGTCGAACACAGCATTTGAGTCACCTCCGTTAAATCTTTCAATCATTTTACGGCACCAATCCACACGATGGAGTTTTTGAGCCTCAGTCAAATTATGAGGTATCCACCGGGCGCAAAGCTTCCTGACCGCTAAATGTTCGTGTAGGATTTTGTGCACTTGACTCATACCGATGCCTAAGCTTGTCCGAATCTGCTGATAGGTCACTCTTTTGTCAGTCTCTATCATACGCCGCACAACACAGATGTTATCTTCAGTCGTCGCCGTAGAAGGCCGTCCTCACGTAAATCATCAGTGAGATTAGTGCGACCACGTTTAAACTCATTAAACCAGTTGTAAACAGTCGCACGAGATGGGGCTTCATCGTGAAAGGCCAATCGTAGTCTATCATAACTTTCTTGTTGACTTAAATGACATCGAAAGTCATAAAAATCATTGCACGAAAATTTTCTCGTGTTAAATTCATGTTGACGTGACACAGACAATTTTCAATTTGCCGCCAAATCGTAAAACAAATGACAAATGAATGAAGTATATACTCAGTAATATTGGCAAAGAGTTCTATTTTCAAATTATAGAATTATTTTTTTATTATATTGTTTATAAGTGGCCAGTTCTAAGAACTTTCAGTTTGACCCTCGTAATTTAAACAAAATTTCTAAGATTCACATTTGCGACCAAATATTGCCTGTTGCTATTGAAGTGTTGTTCATTTTTGTTGTTTTTGGGAAATTGTATGTATACTGTTTTTGGTGAAATTTTTGTTAACTCTCCATGAACAGTTGTAAAAGTTGCAAAACATTGTACATTATTTATTTAAGGTATTCGTACTCTGAGCCCTGAGACACAGGTTTATCGCCTAGTTCAGGGCTCGCTGTTAAATCTGTTTTAATCAATGATGTTTCAGCAATAAAGGTTTTATTATTATTATATTTCTTATTATATTATTGCACTATATTGCTAGTTTCAATTCATCAATGTCAAGCAAGTAGTGGTAGGACTCTTAAGCAGAATCCGCCTGGGGAAGTACCACAACTTTAGCAAAAGCAGTAATGTGCAAACATTACTGTGTTCCGGTTTGAAGGGCAATGTTTCCAGAGAAATTACAGGGCTTAGAGATATAAGATCTTAGATCTCTGGATGACGAGCGCAGTGCAGTGCTAGGTAATGAGTTAGACTCTTCGTGTTCCAATAGCTGCGTGTCACTGTGCTGTTATGTGTCAGGAATGTTGCTTACCATCAGGTACATGTCCTGATCGTCTCGTCACTCTTTATTTAAAAAAATAAAAAAGCAAACAAGGGAAGTATGAGCTACGCACAATGGTCCAAATAAGAGGCTAAGTCCAGAAAAAGCCCCGTCAAACTAATTAACTAACTTTTATATACCCGCTACCTCTTATCTCTTATAATTCTAATGCCCGCATACAGGACGCGTGAGGATCAATGTCGCCCTGAGGCCTCTTTCCAAACGCCAATAATGTTCTACTGGATTCCTTCCCCGCTCGCTTGTAAGTGAATCTATACTGTACCAGCGAGTGGATCGGGTTAACTCGCCGAGGCTGAGGTTTCCTTAGCCCGAGGGCAAGGGAACAAAATCTCCATGTCTTCAAGTTCAAGATTATGTCATTGTGATGTGTAGCAGAAAATTCAATTTTTTTTTCAGCGTAAAGCGCGTAAAAATAGGTAAATTAGCAGGGCTCCGCCGCTTTACCCACGTAGGTCCTATTCCAGATACTTTCTCGGAATAAAAAGGAGCTGATGTGTTGTTCCAAACTATAATCTTTTGTATAAAAACTTTGCACTGTGTCTGGGTGTTTCTATGTATAATAAGTATGTATTTAGAACTATATAAGTATTCTATCAGCTATCTGGACGCCATATTACAAGCTTTGCTTAGTTTGGGGTCAGATGGTGTTGTGTGTGAATTGTCCATCAATATAAAAAAAATAATCTAACTGTATTCTACATTTTAACCAGATCAGTTAGAAGTTCCGGCGTGAATGAGCAACAAACATCCAAACGTTGACAATCATAATATCAGTAGGTAGGAAGTAGGTTGATATATCCTACTATTTAATTATTATAAATGTTAAAGTTTGTTATTCAATCACGTCATAAAACCTGAACGGATTAGGTTTGAAATTTGAAAAACTGTTAGATTAGGGTACGACAGAACACAAGCTACTTTTTATCACCCAGTTTACGGAACATGAACATATCGGAACATGAAGAGTCCAAAACATTACATAGCACTGCACTGCGCTCGTCACCCACAGATCTAAGATGTTATATCCCTCAGCCCAGTAATTTCTCTGGAAACATTGCCCTTCAAACCGGATTTCTGATCTATCTTTATCTATATGCCCTGTAATTTCACTATGCTAGTATAGGATCAAGCTTACATTTAGTTTTGCAGGACGTTGATGAGTAATTGTAATATATTCGACATATTATCAGTATGAAGATAGAATTATTATTATTATGTGAAAATAAATTATGGTTACACTATTCGAATCTACGACAAATACGAAACAACAAAAATGGGCAATAATTTACAACATAGCAGTTAAAGATTTTGAAGAATTTTCATTCATATAATATTACTAAAAGTTGAGTGTTACCTATGTTAAAATGAATCTTTTTCGCTCCAAGAAACTCCAAGCAATATGTGTTTAGGTATTTCATCGTTGTATTCTGATTGAGCCCAAACACACAGCCCTTGTATCAGGCTGTAGCAGGATGTGCCTATCCGCCGGGTCAGAGGGTAGGGTAGGAGGCAGCGGTTTTCTAACTTTTCACTTTAAAGGGTTTTTTCGATGACCCCTTCCCCTCCCTAGGGGTAGGGGGCGGGTCGCGGCCGCCTGAGCAAATACGCCAAAGACCCCTAGAGGTCGCTAATTCGATCTATACGCATGTAAATAACTATAAAATTACGTTGTTTGTCGTTTGGATTTTAAAATTTTAATTTACTGAGCATAGTAACCCAAAATGGCTGGAGAATAAAAGTCTTGGATAGGGCTGAGTGATGTATCATTCGAGAGGAGTAAGACCAGCAGTGGATTAAGATAGTCTGATGATGCTAATTTATGTGAAAATTCATTCTGTAAATTTTTTTTTCATGAGTAGTGTCGAGACGAGCTGTGCATGTATCTGATGGTAAGCAACATTCCTCCTCATAACAGGTACAGTGTCACGTAGCTATTGGAAAGTAAAGAGTCCAAATTACCTAGCACTGCACTGCGCTCGTCTCCCAAAGACATAAAATGTTTTATCTCCAAGACCTGGAATTTCCCAGGAACGTTGCCCGTCAAACCGGAACACAGTAATGTTTACAGCTTGGCAGTATAATATCTGGCAACGGTGTGGTTCTTCCCCAGGCGGAGTCTGCAAAGAGTGCTGCCACTACAAAATATATCGGTTGATGATGATTTTAAGATGCACGTTTTACTACTAGACTACTACGGCTTAGCAGCACCATGGTCGTTACCACCATGGTAGGTGTGTAGTGTATAATTTTAATTCAATGTAGTTCATCCTGTTAATATTATAAATGCGAAGGTTTGGATACTTCTTGCTCAATCACGTTGGAACATCTCAACAGATCGGGTTGAACTTGGAACACAGTTTATAATCTGGAATATGACACCTAATTTTTATCACAGAATTATGACAACGGGAACTAGGCGAGTGAAACCACAGGCCATTGCTAGTTAAATACATACAAATCCCACGAAATAAAACACAAAAAACATCTCGCGAAAGGTCGACCAAACAATTTGTTCTTAAACTGGAAGTTGTAGGACTACCTTTCTGGAAGTTTCTAACGACAGAAAAGGCGCACTTTCCAAGGACTCTGCAGCCCTACAGCGGGGGTCATTGTCCTAGGCAGCCGAAATTCGGACGCACTAAAAAGCTTACAAAATGGCCGCCCCGGGACCTGTTACCATGTAACATTACTCTATGCCAGGTGTTGCCAACCTTTAGTTTTGATGACAGTATCACCACCCTAAAATATATATAAAATTTTATATGAAAACGCGTTATTAACGCTTTTATCGTACAACTAGCTATGCCCCATAGTGTTGATTGTGGCTTAAAAATCACTAACCGATAACGATTGTTTCCGATATTTTTGATCTTTCGGTACTGATGGATCACCCAGCTTGGTTTACTAGTTCTCTGCAGACCACTTGTTTCGCTAATCTGTTTTGTATTGTTGCTATGTAAGTTTTGTTGAGACATATTTTATTTTATATTATTGTACTGTGTTTAGTTTAGACCTAACTCGCGAGTCCCAAGACACAAGCTTAAGCTTAGTTTGGGGCTCTCTGGCAAGCTTTTGTACATAGGCGTAATTTCGGTAAATAAAGTATTAAATTTGTATTTGTAACTTTAACGGGATAAAAGTTACTTACATGTTTATCCAGTTATCTATTTGCATGATGTGTTGTGTTGGTAAAATATTACTGTTGAGATCTATTGTTGTGTTCCAAGCGAGGCAGGTCCTACTCGTATGCTCCAGGGACATGGACAAATGGACTGTTTAGAAGTGACCTTCTGATTAGTATGTAAGTCAGATTTCAATTACATTGTTCTCACCCCATCGACTAGCAAGGATCTAACTTTGGATCATTGCATCTATAGTATTAATCTTACGGAATATTTGCTACTGTCGCTTTCATTTATTTATTATTTCTATTACAAATTAAAAGAAAACTGACACAGTCCTTTTACAGCTGAATTTATTAATTGTGTTATTGTTGTTATTTTAAATTATTATTAACTATCAATGTAATTACCTACCTACAAATTTGTACCTACTTGACGAGTCTGCTGAGAAATACTCAGGATGTTTAGTTGTAAATATTTTGTGAGTGTAACTAGCATCTCTTTATATAAAAATGTTATGTTGGTTTGTGTACGCTTCAAAAACTCAAAAAGTTCTGCATCGATCGAGCTGAAATTTTACAACGATATCCGCATCAAGGATTGTTTTCATCTATTTTTTGCATCACAATGTGCCACAGCGAAGCGTGGCAGGGTACAGCTAGTTGATAACAAATTTATTCTATTATATTCTATTCAGGTTATGTATTTATTTATAAAGAATTGCCGATATGTGCTAACAGCGTAACCAAGACGCAAAACGGCCATAATACACACACAATTACAAAAAAATAAAAACATAAGATAAAAAA
Source organism: Ectropis grisescens (assembly GCA_017562165.1). Lineage (NCBI taxonomy): Eukaryota > Metazoa > Arthropoda > Insecta > Lepidoptera > Geometridae > Ectropis > Ectropis grisescens. Next base: position 23,041,273 of record CM029774.1, read on the forward strand.
ACAAAGATAACAGAGATACAACATTAACTACATTCGTTAACGTAAGTAAAAATGTTAGAGACGATCTTCTTAGCAATCCATGGATTCACCGAGCGGGTGCCGGGTCCATCGTGTGGCAGAGAGAGAAAACTCGAGTAGATCCCGAGACTTGTGACTCGGGCGTAGGTTTAAGGGGCCACTTTCTGACGTACATCAACACTCACCTTCACTACTCGTTTTTCTCTCCCTGCCCAGCCAAATCTGATATGAGCCTACTAGTGCAGCTTTAGAAACTCGTTTTAGTATAGAACTTACTGCACTTCTGGATAAGCCAAGGTCTTTCAGCAGGTTATAGAGAGATTTTGCTGGTATACCTCTCGCTCCCAATTCTACAGCGTATAAACTAACTATATAGCTGTTTTTTGTTAATTCGTTTAGGAGGTCGTAATACTTATTTTGTTTCATCAGTGATCAGTGATTATAATAAACATCTATGTAAATGAAACGTAAATAATACGACAACGTAACTAATGTCTATTACGGCGTTCATTTCGCCCAACGTTTAAAAATTGCCATTCAGCGTAGTGATTCCGCCAGCATGCTGGGCACGCTTCCAACTGGCTTGAGTAATTAAGTATCTTTCGGCCTTGATTAGTAGTTTACCTTTAGTTCTCATTATATCTTTGTTTTGTCATTAAAGTTTCTACCGGTCAAAATGTTTATTAGACGTATTTAAAAGCAATAAAACAAGTGAGATAATTAAAAAAAAATCAAATAAAATACGACGCCCCATATAAAAAGAGACATTAAAATTGTAAAACAAACCAAACTTTAGTATTCTAAGTGAGTTAGTTGCCTAAAAAGCTAAAAAATGGCAGTTAGGTCTTCTAACACCGCCCCAGTGAGAGTTTTTTCATGTTATTTACGTAATCACACTTGTTTAACTTTGTTCTGTAAATTAACCTGTTTATTGTTTGGAACATCGAGTGTGTCTGCGTTATTCGATACCGAGCTGAGTGCTTTGTTCTAATGCTTACGGCAAATTGTTTAGATTTCAATTATCTAGCTAATGATGTATCTCTTTTTATTGAAATCGCAACCGTGTTTATACGAAAGGCAAAGTCGATTTTTATTTCTTTAACGATTGTCTTTAATTTCTTGGCTGTGGAATACGTTGCCTGAGTGGGTTTTTGTTGATACATAGGAAATACTCAAGCAGTGAGCTCTACGCAAATTATAAATACGGAGATTTCAGATTGTTTACCTCTTTGCTATTACGTCGTAGAATTTGCTCGTAACATTGCCCGTGTAAAGTTTCGAGATATTCTCGTAGTAACTCGGCATTGTTTCGGGATGAATAGTAAATTACATATTTTTCCAGACTACGAACTATTTGAATTTCAAATTTCCATCGTATTAGTTATTACGATGTAATTCAGCAACAAACATCCACACATTCAAACATCCTAACATTCACATTCAAAATACTAGCATCACCCCGTGTTTTTACTCGCGTATTTCTCAATATCGATATTTTCCCAAGATAAAAAGTAGCCCATAAGCTATTTCTAGACTACGAGTATAATCTATCTAAGATAAGATAATATAAAAAAAGGGGCAGAGCCTTTATTAAAAGCCACAATATTAAAACACAATATAAACAAAAATGATTACAAAAAGAGGACATTTCAATTGACGGCCTTGTCGCTTAGAGCGATCTCTTCCATCTTCTATGTTCATACATATACATATATTAGATAGATCTTATAAGTAACATCTTTATGTTCTAAACTTAATGCTAATCCCATCAATAATGTTTACTTTAAAGAGCAACCAACATCCAGATAATTACAAACCTTCGCATTTACATGTATAATATTAGTAAAAAGTTAAATGTCCATTTTGACAGTTGATTCAAAGATATTGCAAATTAAAACTGCTTCTATAACTAGTATCGTATAATCCCACTCTTCCCCAAATGTTGCCGACCCCTGCCCCGAATCTACTCCTTAGAACAAGTTGCATTTCACCGCACGCACACATGCATGTGTCCGCATCTTTTCTTGCACTAATATGCACCTGTACTTACAATTTGGGGCCTAGTGTCCCTGGAAACTGGATCGAGCTACTTCTAACCGGTTTTATTTGGATTTCGGCAGATTGATATAGTTTATATAAGAATAAAACTTCTGCTGTCTTGCTCGCATATTTTGAACGAATTTGATTTTTGCTGAAAGGTTTAAAAAAATTTAAAAATCAGCATAATGGATAACTTTTTCATGACAATAACCCCTTGTAAAAAGTTGGTCTTTAAATAGAAGTTGTAAGGAGTCAGTCAGGGGAAGTACCACGAATTTCTCGTAATTGTATCAAAAAACAGGGTAATTTATAAACATGACTATTATCCGGTTTAAAGAGAAAATTTTCCAAGAATAGATTTGAGGGCAAGGAAATAAATAATCTTACTTTGATTCGAAATCTTCAGGTTCTTGATACAGTGCTGCTAGGTACAGGCGTGCTACTTACCATCAAGCGCATGTCTTCCTCGTCGCATCACTGCATACTTACCCGACGAACCATTACATAGTTAGTTGGTTAGTTAGACGGGGCCTTTTCCGGACTTAGCCTCTCAATTGGGCCATTGAGCGTGGCTCATACCCTTATACTCCAGCCAAGGCAAGCAACCTATTCAGGTTGGTGAAGACCTCCGGGACTGCTCCTGGGGAGTGGAGAAGTTCTGCCCGTTGATCTGCCACGCTCTTGCATACGAACCATTACATAAACAACCCACTAAATGTTCCCACTGACTCGGGCCCTTCTCTCGCAAGGATAGAGTCAAGGCCATAATACACCACGCTGGCCCAGTGCGGATTTTTGGGTGACACATGACTTCGAAAGTTTCTAGGTATATGTCGGTTTCCTCTCGGTGTTTTCATTCACCGTTTTTAAGTTAGCAGTATTACGCACATGACTTCGAAGAAGCAGTGGTGCGCGTCGGACCCGGGGCCTTCGGATTGACAGTCGCCGTTCTCCCGACTAGACCAGCCGTAACTTCATTTGGATGAACCTTTAGCATTAAATATAAAGTGGCGAGAAGCTAACACGAGGTATGTTTTTCCAAGCTAGATAAAAAATACTAAACTTTATCATGATCACTACAAAACTACAAATTACAGCAGATTCGTCGAAATTCGCGAGGGTGCCACCCCTGGTAGTTTTGAAGGGTTGTTTTCGGCGCGAAAGGGATGAAGAGGAATATTCGAGGTTAGTTTTGTTTTTTAAACGGCAGGTTTTTAAATCGCTAGTTCTGTTTGTAATATACTCTATTAATAATACTAGTAATATATATCCTATTCTACTTATAATATTGATATACTACTTATTCTATTTATAATACTCGTAATATTAGTTTGTTGCTCAATCATGTTGGTAAGGCTGAATAGAAATTTTAAACACAGAATATAGAGTCTAGAATAACATTTAGGTTATTGAGATTTTTGACTAAATTTAACTTGTGGAATGTATGGCCTGAGTTGATATTTATTGGCGGATAATACTTTTTTTGGGATCTTCAAGTTAAGAGTTAATCCGTTCTTTTGAAGGTGCAAGACTATTATCAATAAAAAGTGTCAGGGGCTGCATACGCATAGAACTTGAGGAAGTACAAGAACGAAATTACAAATTTTTATTTACCCCCGACTACCTCAGGTTTGTAAACCTTTTCATTTGATACCCATATTGAGGTAGGTTGTGAAGAAATATTTTGTCCACCATTTTGTGGAGGCGGCCATCTTGAATCTATATTAACTAAACATACCTAAGAACCACCGCACGGAAATTAACCTTCAAAGAAGAAAACCCGCTTTGAAATTAGTCGATCCGTTTGAGCTCTACGCTGCCACAGACAGACACACACACACAGAAAGACAGACATCGACGTCAAACTTATAACACCCCTTATTTTTGTCATGGGTTAAAAATATTTTTCTTAAGGAAATCGTATGGCATACCTGGCACCCTAATATGTAAAACTGAAAATTAAAATTGGGTACATGAAACTCCGTTGAAATATCGGAGACTCATTCCACTGTTTAACCACCAAAAATATGTAATGTTCTCTTGCCAGGTTCAGTAGACAAATATTTTCGTTATTGATCACAACACATGCTGAAAATTAATGAGTGAAAGCACGCTCTATCACTAGTAGAGCTGTCTTCCAAGGAAACGAAGGATGGAGTGGAACCGTAGAAAGTAGTCTTTTTAGGGCATTTTAGCTCATCACATTTCATCGCATCGTCACTTAAAATAATTAAAAAATCACGATGTACACCATATTACTGAGTTTCACAGTATCTTAAAGAAAATTATTAATAACTTTAATTTAAAAAACCTCACTGCAAAAAAACAACACGTCAAAAAACATCACAAACTATCTAAGAACACTTTGGTGAATGAGACTAATCGAACGATATCTTAACTATCATAATCCATCCAGCCGTTTGGAAGATACGTGGATATAAAGAAATTTACAAGATACGCGCAAAAAACATAACCCATTTCAGTCGGGTAAAAGTAAAAGTGCTGTTTTTTTTAAATAATATTCAAAAACACTTTTTCACTGAAAATATAGGAAGATATACCTTTATTATCGAAATAATTCCATAATACCAGTAGGTGCGGCTAAATAATATTTAATAAAATTGCACGGCCAACTTAAATCTCTTCATTGACCATTTTATGATCGGAGGGGTCGTATGGAGTCATCCGACATTCTTGGACCAGCGATGATCGAGATAAGCCTTCGAAATGCATGAAAAAAACTTGTCTTTTCCAGTAGCTGGTATAGGTTATTATTTTTTCCATTGATTAGTTTATTGTACTCTTAGTATGAATATAAATAGAAATTTTACTAATGAATACAGTTTTCAAACTTTTTTAGAACAGTGAAAAGTTTCTAGTAATTATTTATTGTCTGCAGTCGTACATGACCTATTTGACCTATACTGTAAATTGCATTGCATAGATTAACGTTTAGTTCCTTCTTTTGTGTTTGAATTCAACCTGATTAAATTTTAAATTATGTTTCTAGACCTCTATGTTGCCCATATTGTGCGTTGGATAAAGAGTGAGCCCGAAATTTAAAAAGTTTTAACTTTGTCGAAAGCAGCAGTGCTAGTGAAAAATTGTATGTAATTATATCCCACCATTTTTCTACGCACTTTCCAGTGTGCACACATGCATATAAACCACGTGTACGTATACAACCGCCACAAACACAAGCAAACAACCAATAAATAGATTGAACTAAACGGTGAAATTTAAAAAGGAATAAAACGAACGAATCGCTCACTCACACACCGATACATAATGCAACCCAATCATTAACTCTTGATTTTCCATTTTACTGTTTATCACGTCTGCGTAAGGTCTCGATTTGCCAATCGGCATCTTGTTTGTGGACTAGCAAGTTAACATTATACATGCGTGGGAATGCGCTACCACACACACGCAGTAATTTTGACTGTAAGAACACCGAATTTTTGTCAAGTGTGCGTGCACAAATGCATTCTTTTTGCGTTTGTGTGGCTCTGATGCTACTAAATATGTTGTGTTTATCGTTTAATGTGTGTATAATGTTGCTGTTCACATGATGAATTCGCGTTTGTATTAGTGTCTTTTTCGTTTTTTTCTCCTTTTTACGCTGCCAGCACACAGTGGGCTGGGTAAGCAGTGAAAAAATAATTTTAACTGGCACACTGCAAAGCGTGTTTAATTTTCGTGCTCTCTGTCCTGCGCGAAATGGAACGTCATTACGTTTTAAATTACGAATGGCGGTTGTTTTTTCTCTTTTTATTTATTCGGTTTTTAATTTGCATTGTTTGCTTAATTTCTGAACGGATTGCAGGCGCGTACATCTCGTTTACGTATTTACCTTGCTCTACGATATTTGGGAAAGAACGTATTGTATGAATTATATTTATATAACCAAAAGTAACAGAAGGAGCCTGGTCACAGGTCACCCTAGTATGGGGTCCAGTGCACACTAATACACTTAGAATCCGCACTACTTGTCACCTATCTTTTTTCATGGGGTTTTATTGTTTTGTTTCGACACAATAAACGTTTTTCATTTTCATTTTCAAAATGTATACCTGCACGTAACCTTATTGTTAAAAACGTATTGTATCCAAATTGTGTACAACAAATACCCGACCCCCCCTTTTAGGCGGTAAACAAAATCGTCTTTTAGGCGGTAAACAAAATCGGCTTTTGCATTGCTGTCTCTATCATTACAAGCGACAAGTATGTAAATACAAAAGTTTTAGTTAGGCGGTATTTTTGATTTGTTTGTGTTTTATGTGTATGTAAAGTGTGACGTCAAAAATTTAAATTGTTATAATGTTATTTTATCATGTAAGCGACAGAATAAATAAAATTCTTTAAACATAAAAAGGTACGGTGTCAGGCTCTTAGTAGAGTCCGTTTGGGAAAGTACCACACCTTTGCCAGTAATACTGCCGGCAAACCGCACTGTGAACACATTATATGTTCTAGTTTGAATGGTATATTTATAGATAAACTACAACGTAGAAGATATATCCTCCTAATCATATTAACACTTTAAATTTATGAATTAATTATAGAACTCTAGACCCCCGGACATCTAAGTGATTATCTTTTTCTTTAATTTTTTTTTTTATCATGTAGGTACATAGTTCGGTAATCTATTTAAACGGTCGGGGGTTTTGATTTTTTAATTATTATTGTTTATTATTAATTCAGACATCTCATCTCAATTGTAATCAAAATCTCTCATAAAAAAATTACGCAAAAGATATCTGGGATATTATTCGCTTTTTTTGGAATGACAGGAAGTTTTGAATAGTAGCCAATCATTCGCTCGAAGATTGCAATAAACTAACGCGTATCTTAAAAACTTTCACTTAGGAATACGACTTCAGTTGCTCCAAAATCTGAGCGTTTTAATTATTCATGTAAAATGAACAATAAACAGTTCATAGTACAAAAAAAATATGGCGCCAAACAAATTGTAATTTTTTTATAGTTTAAGACGCGACATGAGATACGAGATAGAGCACGACTTCTGCCTACCTGATGGTAAACAACATAAAAGCACAGTGACACGCAGCTATTGGAGCATGAAGAGTCCAAATCATTACCTAGCACTGCACTGCGTTCGTCACCCAGAGATGTCACATACCGGATCACAGTAATATTTGCACTATTACTGCTCGGCGGTAAAATAATTGGCAAAGGTGTGGTACTTCCCAACGTAGATTTTGCAACGAGTTCTATCACTACATAATGTGTACATAATGTGATACAGTACAGTCATGTGATGGAATCATTTTCCAACAAAATCTTACTAAATCGTTTCTGCATTGTGAAAGTTGTTTGGTCGCAAGTCATCGCATTAGAATTCACTGAGTCGCGATGACTAGGATTCTTCAAGATAGGAAAATATGCTGAATTATCCGAATCAATGTCCTCAAATTTCACAAACTGACTTGAAAGTAGGTATTAAAATTCTATAGTTGAAAATTTTTACAGGCATGCATTTTCACACAAAAATGCGCGACTGTATGCGCGTACCCTGGCATATATCTGCACATGGATACATACATACATATACTTCATTCTATCAGATTCCAGACCATATTTATTTTACTATTGAATACCCAATTCCACGTGTCCTAAGCAAACACATTGAGAATAGCCAAGTCTATTGCAGATGAGTTGTAGAATCGTACATTTATAATCTCAGAAGTACCGAGGTGAAAGTACAGGCGTTGTCAGAAGACATGGTTAAGCGATTGAATGAGATTTTCGCTAAAAACTTCTAAAGTGGGGTGATGACTCTTTAAGTGATCAACAAAAAAACTTCAATCTAAACGAAATCGAAGCGGACCGATAGTAGTTATTAGTAGGGTCTCAATTTTTTAATTCAATGATTAATTTATCAGATAATTGATGAGAAAATCATTGTTTTATCCATAAACATGAAAATCAATGTAACGACAAGGAGCAAAAAAAGTTGGGTAATATACAATACTAAATTCGGATTTCGGAATAGCAAAAAGCGGGAAAACCACGGGAACGGGAACTATGCGGGAAGATTGTGGGGCGCTACTAGTCATAATATAGTAATTATTGAAAAGAGTACAAGCGTTTAATTACACATCAAATGTTTAGGAAGAATTTCATTTATTGACGTGACTACGTGTCTAATAAATCGATGAACGTCGACTGTGTACACGAAAAAGTGTCACGTTAAACTATCGTCCGTAAACCAACTGACTTTATAGAGTAAGATCCCGGAGCCGCCAGTCGTCACGTATTTTCTGATGGATGAAATGCGGACGATTGAGTAGAGTTAGTACGTACTAAGAACACATGCTTACCCACTAACTTGCTTAGACGGCCAATTTTGAGATATGGGGTCCAGAAGGTACATGAAAACATTACTTACTTTACGTATTTTCTAATAACTGATTTTCACGCATGTAACAGGAAAAAACTTTAAAAATAAGGCCCCAATACTCCCAGACACTTTCCGTCGGCCGTTTTGCTTAACAGACGCTTTATAACTCCCAAAATAATGACTTCACATAAATTCTCATACTCCATTTGTATATATATTGGTTATACAACTATTTTAAAGGCTTTTCCAAAAAGACAGACCGATCTAAAGAGCAAATCATCCCCTAAACTCAATTTTAAGTCAATATTTCCTAACACATGTCTCACTCAGTCTTGCACTCTTACCCATAGAGGCATTAAAATTATTACAGACAACCAATTTTTTTTAGAGTGACGAGACGAGCAGGATATGTATGGTACAATAGCAATGTTAAATACGTTTAGGTCAAATTGATAACCTCTTAAAGTTGACAATAATGTTTCTGTAACTGTTTTGAACGTAACAAAGGGTTTTCCAGTAGGTATTGGATAGATATACGAGCGATTGCGTCGAGAAGACGGGAGCAATGCACCGGACAAGGTCGCTATAAGGACTGCGGCGCTTAGAATGCGATGACGATTACCGACACTACACCTACTGGTGATATTCGAGTTAGGATTGCGTTTGACAACATTTTTAAGGTAGTTGGAGGAGATTTTTTTATCCTACTAATATGAGATACGCGATATTTTGGATGGATCTTGTGATTGATGATTATAATTATGGATCTTTTACTCATTCACGCCAGAGTTACTGAAGATGACTGATGAAATTTGGTTAATGCATAGATTTCGAATTGACGTCTTTGAGTAAATGTTTAGGTATATGATAGTCTGTTACACCTTACTAAGGCCCTAGACAGACGGCCTGCATTTCAGTTGCAATCCAACTGCAATTTTTTTTTTTAATATTGGTGAACAATTCACACACAACATTATCTGACCCCAGCATCAGCATCAGCCTCTGAACTAAGCAAACCTTTGTATATACTATGGCGGCAAGATAGTTGATATGATACTTTTGTGATTGTAAATAAATACTTATTCATAGACACAATACAAATATTTGAATTCAACAAATATTGACACTGGGTGGGAATCAAACCCACAACCCTCGGCTTTGCAGTCAGAGTTATTACCCACTAAGCCACGAGGATCACGATTTGCAGTTCGGATGCAGTTTGAATGTGTATAAATGAGTGAGAGAAAAAAAATCGAATCCAACATAATAATTTAAAGAATACTTGTACATTTTCCGTAAAGTGTCGATCGTTTTCCATGGAAATCTGTCTCGACGCAGAGCAATGAACGGACCAAGGCCAGGTCTCTATGCAGCTTAGGGCGTTGGAGGATGATTACATATGTATCGCTTCAGCATCTTTTGAACATACATCTTTTGGGCCGATGAGAAAAATGATGAGAGTAATTTTATACGACGCGCGCGCACGTCGCGAAAAACTGAGATCCTGAAGCTAGATACGAGTAACTCAACATTCTAATAAACATTATCTCACTTCAGGTTAAACCCTTTTAAATTGAAGATATTATCGGCGAAGCCGAGGAGGATCGCTAGATCCTCCTCGGCTTCGCCCGTGGTACATCATTATGTAGCTTACACTCACGGATCACGTACAAATCCAACGGTGAAATAATTTTTGAAATCGATCCAGTGATTCCTGAGATTAGCGCGTTCAAACAAAAAATTGGTTGTCTGTTAAGTCAAGGTTCGTTTTCGGACGATAGTTTAACGTGACACCGTCATACAAAAACATTGATAGATGCGGCGCAAGCTTACTTTGAGCGTAACGGGACATAACGGGACAATGACAGTAACGGGACATAACTGGACACTTTTTCGTGCATGCACGAGCTGGGTTTCATAGATTTATTAGAACGTTGTTACGTCATAAACCTCTTCAACTTTATAATATTTTTATCAGTATTTATTCTATGGTTTGTACTCAGATATAGAACAGTACAAGGAATAAAGAGTAGCAGTATTAACTTTTTGCGTACCTACTTAAACAAGTACACACACATTTTTTTTAGTGATGAAAAATTTGCACTTGACAGCCATCTCGCATGATGTTAAACGACGATGTGCTTTACTACGGGGCGTTTCTATAACTATTTTAAATATTATCTTTCAAAGAATCGAATTATCCGAGATTCCCGCAATTTTTTTGTCCGTGTAATTTATAATGTAAGGTAGCTAATGTGCCATTCCAGTTTATAATCTGTGTTCCAAATTTAAAACCCAATTCGTTCAGCCTTTGCAACAGGAATGAGCAACAAACTTCCGCGTCCAACTAATCCCACTAATATTATAAATGCGAAAGTCTGTATGTTTAGATGTTTGGATGTTTGTTGCTCAATCCCGTCGAAACGCATGAACGGATCGGTTTGAAAATCGGAACATAGTTAGATATAGTCTGGACTAACACAGGCTATTTTCCATCACGGCAAAATAACGTGAACGGGACCTACGTGGTCAAAGCGCGGGGCGCTGCTAGTGTTGGTAAGATTCTTGGCAGAGTCCGCCTGAAGAAGTACCACATCTCTTCCAGTCATTCTACCACCAAGCAGTAGTGTGCAAACATTACTGTGTTCCGGTTTGAAGGGAAATGTTTCGAGAGAAATTACAGAGCTTAGAGATATAGTATCTTAGATCTCTGGGTGAGGAGTGTAGTGCATGTCTAGGTAATGATTTGGACTCTTCATGTTCTCGTCGCTGTGCTGTAATGTGGCAGGTATGTTGCTTACCATCAGGCACATGTCCTGCTCTTCTCGTCACACAGGACAATAATTTTTTTAAAAATATTAGTAGATTTTTTACACATGTCAATACTCTTGTTTACGCTCCAAGCTACATACCGTACACGTAGATATCACGTGTACGTTACGTTGTATGTGTGTACATTTGGCCTTGCCTCGTGCGTTGCCCCGGCTTGCCTCGCCTCAATGCAATCGCAAGATCTGTACAACGCCCGAGAAGCTTTGTTGTGATACCAATAGCTGCTCAATGCTTAGCAAATGTATTGTTGGAGCAGAAAATGGGAACGTTGAAGAGTTTTACAAATTTGTGATTTGTAACATGTTGGCTGTTTATTCACCACCATCATCATTAGCAGCCTACTACTATATGTTACCATTGCTGTATAATCTACCACGCTGGCCCAATGCAGGTTGGTAACGCATAACCTTGAAAGGTTCTAGGATAATGTCAGTTTTCTCACAACCATTCTCTTTCACCGTTACACATGACTTCTATTGATTCTAGGTAGGTACATGTCCTCACGATGTTTTCCTTCGCCGTTTTAAGTTATCGGCATTAAGCACATGGCTTTCGAAAAGACTATCGTGAGCGTAGGATCCGAACCAGGGCCTCGTCTAGACCAGTCGTAACTTTTTATTGAAGTAAACTCTAAAACTTTGGCGCTACGGACAGATTTTTTGTGGGTTATTGAATACTAGTGTAACGCTCGGAAATGATAAGAAGTCTTTGAGTAAACTTGGAACCATGGTGATTGCCATGGACAGTAATGATGACCCATTTCTAGATGGCCATGCTCATGACCACATCCTGCGGTTTAATCCACGTAGTTTCCAAGTATGCTAACAAATTCTGACTTATAAGTTTTCACTTCTATCCGCAGACTGCCAATTTTTTTCAAGTGTATTTTTATAAAGTGATAGGGCAGATAAGACATATGCCTGATAGTGAACAAAAAATATAACCATAACAGCTAAGTGCACTCAGGTATTTGAACATGAAGAGTCCAAATCACTGTCTAGCACAGCACTGCGTTTGTTATCCGGATATATAAGATGTTTTTTTTATTTCTTAGCGCTTTATTTTTTCTATAAATATTACTGTACAAACCGGAATGCAGTGATGTTTGCACGTTACTGCTTGGCAGTAGAGTCATTTGCAAAGGTGTGGTACTTTCCCAGGTGGACTCTGAAAAGAGCTACTACTACAAAATATTTCATCTCGGTGAATTCAGATGTACAAGTAACTAGTTAGCTGATGTGCAAGTAGCTCTGGGCCGGGAGGAGGCAGCTTAGGCAAATGGCAAAAGGCAATTAGGCAAACACTCGATGTCGAGTCGATTACTAGCGAAATCCCAACCGGTAATGATCGGCTCTACAGACGAGCACTAGAATAAAATTTCAAATGTACCCAACTCCCTACTATTTTCCTATTCTCCTTATCCAAGAAATGTGTAAAAAAAATAGATAATTGTAATGACAATGACGGACCCCGGAGTCTGTGGAGTGGATAATTTAAATAAAAAAAAGTAACTAGTTAGCGACTGTGAGAGAATATTGACCTAAATCATTATTTATTTATTAAAATATTGTTGAATTTAATCGTAAAAAAATCATTAAAGTAAATCCAGGTATAAAAAATATTTCAGATGATTTAACTTAAATAAACTTTGTTTTGGACTATCATTGTGCCTGCAGAAGCACTATCAGTTACATGATATTTAACGTGGTGAAGTGGGAACTCCCTACATTTCGATGCAGTTGCATGCACCATAATCACAGGTAACTTGATTTACCAGTGAAACGTTCACATAAATGTTTCTAACCTTGGCCAGATATATCTTAAACCATTACGATATTGTTAAAAATAGTTTCTAAACAATGTCGTAACTGTCTCGATGTTACGAGCCGAGGAAATCCCTCACTTACCCCTGGACTGCCAGGGGTAAACAACCCTCACCCTCTGGCCACAGAATATGTGATAGTTATACATCTCACAGGTCGCGCCGGTCTGCAGAAACTATCCTCCTTGGAGACACACACACATGCTTGTGACGCCGTACACGGCAGAGACCAAGTTCTATGAAATATTCATTTGTAGATGACACGCACACTAACTGTGCCTTTGATTTTGATTTTGAATGGATAGACAGTTGGTTTAGATGTGTAGAAGTTAGAATACTGGAACTATTGGACTGTGAATTTTTTTCTATAGTTTTGCCAAATCTATAAAAAAACTAATTTGAAACAAATATGCATAAACACAGAAATTCGATAGAATTTTAGATACTTATTATTCTGTATGAGGTATGTGTGTGAAACACACAAAATACAAACCGTATTTTGTTGATTATAATTCGAAGCCTGAATTTGGTCTGCCCTAGCGTACACATCAACGCAGTGAAGCTAATTTATCTTTTGTTGTTCGTAGGTGTATGGGACACATAATATACCTACGCAAAACCAATTATTCTCATTACAAAAACCCTTGTACACGAACGCATTGTAATACACCATTGGTAATGTTTGTGAAGATATACGAATTATTTTACGAGATGGTTTAATAAATCTAGGGGCAGGCCGAAATTGAAGCAGGATATTGCAAAGTAAGTAGTCCATTATTATTTATTAGTATAATTGCTCAATAGCATTCGTGGATTGCAAGAAAGAATAAGAATTTATTGACACCTATTTTTGCAATCGAAGCGCTTAGGTATAAAGTTCTGTAATAATTTAAATAATGCTTGTTCAAGTATGAATGGAGCTAAATAAATTTGTCCCATTACGCAGAGGAATACAACTGGGGATTTCAAACCCCTGAAACCTTTTATTTATGTACTAAAAGATGTGTTTAAGAATATACACTGAAAAAAATATTTTTTAGTGTCAATGACGAGTATTGATGGCAATAAATTATGGCTATGACAGAGAAAACCTTAATTTTTGCTGTGACTTCTTATGAGTTGTCGTCACCTACGCGTAACGGAATAGCGATGTGAGACGATGAAACAACTGAGTGGGGCGTGCGTTTACATTATTCCAGTCAAGTGATCCAGCGAGAATCCGGTCCAGTACTATTAACATCTACATTATTTAGTGTGAACACCAAAGTGACGACGATTTCAAGAAGGAATCAGTTTGAAATGGTACTGAATTGGCCGTCTACATTATTCCAGTTGCACTGATTGGTCACATTGTATGCAAAAGTAGACTCTCAATCCAGTTACTGGACTAGAATGCTAACTGGATTAATTGCTTTCCAGTGCCGGTTTACGTTTTTACACTAAAAATCCAGCAATGCATTCGATCGCTGGACTGGAATAACGTAAACCGGACATTAGCTCGCTTTGGATGGGTTAAATCTAGTGAGTTCGCGTCACCTTTATGTGTATATATCCATATCTATGTCTATGCATACAGGTGACGTATTGTACAACATTAAAGTTGTTTTATATAAACATTCTAAGTTAGCTTCCTTCGGCAGTCCCGATGACTGAAAATCAAACACTTTATTGTAATAATTTGTACACCTTATATAATCGCACCATACCTATAAAGAAAAAAAATTGAATATTAATTATATTTTTGAGTTGATTATAATTTCATTAATGCGTCATCAAGGTATAAAAGACATTTTTTCGACATACTATATTGTTCAACAATCAAAATCACTATAATGTTAGAATAGAATATACTAATTTTCGCGAGTGTGTGCGTGAACTAATATATTAAGTTCTGTCGAATTTACGTACTGGAAGAGTAAACAAAGCGTACATCGATATGTGCACTATTGATGTAGACATGTGTGCGGTCCCGACTAGTGGAGCGGGAGTGATAGCAGAGAAACTTCTAGAAAAAAGTTTATGTTGTATATTAACAACTTACTTAGTATTACTTAAAACGGTGTTACATGATTTAAGAAATACCATAAGGACAGACAAGAAGGGACAACTATAATTCTGTACAAAATGTTGAAATAAAATACAGTTTACAAAACAGTAAATCCGTGCAGAATCGTCATGTACCTATTTAATGCGTTTCCTCGATTGATTTATATTTTAACCGGCTTAAAAAAGCGGGAAAAACAACCGCATATTTTAATGCGGTTGTTTTTTCCCGCTTTTTTTGTATGTTACGCGATAGCTTCCCCAATTATGATGATTATTTTTTGTTTCATAGTTCAGAGGTAAATACCAACCCATATAAATTATATAGAAACCGGTGAGGCAGTTTTTAAAATTTGAACAAAAGCTAAAATTTACTTTTACTTACAAATATTATAAAGGTACCTTGTTATTTAAGCTTAAACTATTTTCCGTACATTGTTTTCCCACATTTGTGAACTTTTACGGATGGAAGAAGACATTACCGTCGGATATTTTTATTTTATAGGTGACACGGTGGCAAGTCGGTACAATCGTCTCTTTCCTAATTGATTTTCGGAGAAGTGCAATCATTCGGGTGCAGTGTTGGTTGTTCATTAGCACGGCACAGTTACAGCAACGGTGCGGTGACACGTCGCAGCTTTCTAACCACAAAGGATTCAGCACTAAGGATTGTATGGGTGATGGCAGATATTTATATATACCACAATATTTATTTATATAACTATTACTATTCTAATGTAGATTGTATTTCATAACTTCTTCGTGAGTTAAATAGAAAAATAGATAACAGTGAATTACGAAGATATTATCTAAAAGTTGAAAAAAAAATACTATAGATTTTTGTGCAGGCACAACTTGTAGTTTATTACAATGTGAAACTTAGAATTTGACTATAGTTTAACTAATTACGAGAAATATACTATTGATTATAAGGTGGATTGAGACGGCTACATCATAACATGTAGATTCATGGCACTTGTCATGTTCAAAGATTTTTTTTAATGAATTATAATTTTATGAATTGTTCATACAAGCGTAACGCCAAGCAACAGTTTGAACTTGAAGAGTCCTAATCATTGCTACAGTGCAGCTTTATATCACCCAAAGGTTCTAAATGATTATAACAATTTGTAATATAAAATTATAACAATTAGTTCATTACAGCCTAGGCGTAGGATCATTGGAAAAAGTCCTAAATCATTGTCATAAATTTGTGATAATCTTAACTGGTTGTTAAAAATAATTGTGCGTTCCAAACACTTGATATGTTTTAAAACTAAAACTAAACAATTCCAGCCATTTCTTCTGCGAACGGTACTCTTCCCTAGTGTGAGTGCTAGACGTCGCCTAGACAGGCTGACCTACTGTGGGCGACCTTGTGTTTCTTATGTTATTATACCGTCTCCGTCGCACCTTCGCGTAGACTATTACCGTCTCTGTCGTGCGTGTCTATGGATAGTAAGACGGCTGGTCATGGGGGCAGGACTCGGTCAAGGGTGTGAGAACTCTATAAGCTTTATTGCGTCGAATGGACTTGTTCGCGTGTGGATAACATCGCGCGATGGCTCGGAAACTATTCAAGAGTCGGGTCGGGGATACAAAATGTTTGTTATATTCTGTAGTAAAGAATGTGATAAAGGATTTTGTGCTTCATTTGTTATGTTATGTTTATGGTGTAAGAGGTTTACGATCACTTGGCAGAGTCGTGGAAGGGTTTCAGTTTGACTCGTACTTTTAATCATCTAACTTCCGTTTGAACTTCATTGTACTAGACAATTGAATATAATAACCTTACTCGTAGTGCTATTTTACAATTCATTATAGAACGAACACCAGCACAGCAAAATAATGGGTATCAGTCAGCAACTAGATCGGTGCAATTAAATCAAAGGATCGGTGATTCATCATTCGTGATTATGATAGCTGGGCTTTTATTAACTCAAAGAAGAAAGATAGGAGACGAGAGAGAATAAAAAGAGAAAAATAAAGACATTCCCGTGAACATAATTGTCCCGAAAAAACTTTTTTTTTTTATTCACATCTTTGCCACACAAAAACGGTGCATTATTCCAAAAAGCTTTCAATATAGCTAAAAAAGATTTAATTACGATACTGATTTACTAAAGCTACCACCACTCTAACCAAGTGTGGTCAGGAACACACGTTCTCAAAGAATTTTAAGAAATTCGAATTCATGTCTAAGGACATGCCGCCGGTTTCTTCACTATGTTTTCCTTTATCGATGTTGGTTAAAGCCGGTGGGAAACTATTGGCCACATGACTGTATGATTGTGAAATCTTACGTTTTGACACTAGGACACTATGGCGTAACCGATATAAAGAACCTATCAACGTCGTTTTACAGTATTTTTTTTGTCTTCGTATATAGACTGGAGATGTGATAGATTACATGTTTCGAACAAGGTTAGATCCGACGCAACAATGGCTTCTCACCCTATTAGTTCAACACAGTGGCGGTCAACTACCCCTGCCGACCCTTCGTCTAGCCCCTAGGGGTCATCGGGGTCAGACGGACAGGAAGACAATTTGTATTCCATTTTCTATTCGCACAAAGAGCATCGTTTGTAAACTATTTTATCATTGAGGCTAAACATCCGGTATATTTGTGTATTTTTTTACTTTACAAGCATTGCAAGTTATGGCTAGTCTAGTTGGGAGAGCGGTGACTGCCGATACGGTGCCCTTGGATCGATTCCCACGTACGCTACTGTCTTTTCAAATTCATATGCAATATGCTTACTTAAATCAGCAATTGAAAGTATCGTGAGGAAACAAACAAAGACTTAGAATGTTTTAAGGTCATGCGTCATCCATCAAACTGGACTAGGCCAGCGTGGTGGATTATGACTTTGGCTCTTTCCTAACGAGAGAAAGCCCCAAGTACCAGCAATGGGAATCATTTTTCATACTTAGGCTAATGCTACGAGTAACTGCTTCATCCTGCCTTCTCGCCGTGTAGTTACATTGCTTAAAAAGCTGGTGGCTTAGTGACTAGAATGAGCAATTTACAGTTGTAAAGTTGTAGGTTCGATTCATGCCTGCAACTCTGAGCATTGTCCCAAATGTAGATATACATCATTACGGGTTTTAACGATGATCATGAGGAAACCGTCTTTTTCCTAGAATCTTTCGTGGCCATGCATCACCCACCAGCCTGGACTGGGCTAGCTTGCTAGATTATGTGGCCTTGAGGCTCTCTTTGCGTGAAATGCCTCAAGTTCCAGTAATGGGAACATTTAATGTTGGTGATGTATGGAAGAAGAAGAAGATGAAGGAGAAGAAGAAGCTGCGAGGAAGAAGCCCGACGCGTTGGACGAACCAGCAGGTCTACTACAAAGTCCGATAAACGATACATCGGCCGAAGTTATGGACGTTTTGTACCACAAAACACAATCGGTCGGTTGATGACACAAAAACTGTCAAATCAGCGTCGGTCGGGATGAACGAAACGCCCGATCAGATCAACCGACCGATTGTGGTTTATGGTATAAAACGTCCATAACTTCAGCAGATATATCGTTTATTGGACTTCGTAGTAGACCTGCTGATACGCACCACACTCGAATCGACTGTCCACAACGCAGTCCACGCCGCCGCAGATCGTCACAAATTAAAAATACAATATCTAAATTACAAAATTAAAACAGATAATGCGTATGTATTAATTTCATCACAGTGCTTTAGCTGTTTTTAATTTTTGTAGTACTTTTTGGAAGTAAAACCGTAAAATCATTTTCAGAAAAATCTTTTCGAGAGAAGATTTCGTGAGAGGCAAGAAATAGCACACATTTTCTATTTCCACGCGTGATACGCCTCGCCCCACCTGTTGCAGACTCGCTAAAGGGTAAACTGCTTTCAATGGACGTACGGGCTTTATAGCTAGTAGTGGCGTTGTAGACGTTTATACGGCCGTTTATTTCATCGCTGCTTATAACTCAGCGGTTTCTCGTTGTGCAATAAGGATAGCCGAGTTATACCTACAAACACATCCACATAAATCATAGTGCATACACTGATGGTGAGATCTCAAAATGATTTAAGTATTTTTCATTCCCAAGTATTTTTCTGAAAAGTAAGGGAAAAGTTGGTGATTATGATAAAAAACTTTGTGAGATAAGCGTAGTTCGGTGAACAATTAAAAATGTGTGGCGTGATATCAAGTTTAATCATTAACGTAAGAAGAATGAGTTAGCTCTATTTATCGATTTCCTGGAACAATGCTTGAGTGGATGCTTCATTCAATTATCTCAGGTTTTTTAGATTTCAAATTAGGTACCTAATGGGTGTCAAAGTATCAGACGTTAAAAAAATACAGCAGGTACTACTCACTATACATATAAATGATATTTGAAAATATTCAGGAAACTGGTATTACAATGAATAATACATTTTATACATTTCGAAAAAAATTAACAATTTAATTTTATAGCAAATCTTGTTTCCTATACTGCATAAAAACGTATTTTTTTAAGTAGGGAATAGAGATAATAAATAGATAATAATAAACCTTTACTCTCTCAAAGTACGTTGTAATATCATGGTGATAGTAACATTTAGTTTTATTTGAAATTAGGGCTAAAAACGATAACTCGGCAATTAATAGTGCAACGGTTTCAGAAGAAAACAACTATTAAAAATATGAAATATTGGGTAGTTATGTGATTTTAATATTACGTATTAATTTTTTTTTAATTTATGTCAAATTATCTTAATATCTCAATGTATCTATTGTTATGGGTAAAAGTAAAGGAATAATGTAAACTACAAACTAGTTACGTCACAAAAACTTATTTTAAAGCTGGTTGGAAAAATCAAAATTATTCTTATTATAGAAAAACTTAATTCACATACATTGCATTTACGTTTCTCAGCTCCACGTGTAAGCTGTCAAAACTGCGCGCAGAAACGGCACCTTAGTTACCACAAGAACACTTATGGATCACAGTGTAGGCCGGGGTTTGCTGCACAGACTGTAGTGTGAATATGGCGCAAGGTTCGCGGGAAATGTACATCTACAGTGTACGTGTAAAGCAGGAGGTTTCTTTGTGAAGTGTTTTGACAATATGTACTCGAATACGTCCCCATTTTTTAAAGTACAGTGTCGGGACGGGCAAGATTTTTTTTTTAAATAACTTTCATCTAAAGCGGCTCCCAATTATGATCCTTTTAATTTTAGTCAATTTGCCGCATGTGATGTAAAGAAGAGCATATTATCCATCTCCTCCAATGCTGTTGGCAGCGATTGCATAAGTCGTAAGATGATCATGCCCATTCTTGATGAAATCGTTCCAATAATCCTACATATTCTAAATCATTCCGTGGCAACAGGTACCTTTCCAGTAATATGGAAAGAAGCCCAAACCATTCCACTTCCTAAAAAAATCAAATCCTGAATCCTTTTCTGATTATCGTCCTATTTGTATCCTACCTTTCCTTTCCAAAGTACTAGAACGACTAATCCACCATCAACTTTCCTCTTATCTCATCAAACAAAATCTCCTTAATCCTTTTCAATCTGGGTTTCGTATTGGGCATAGTACCACTACTGCTCTTACAAAGATCACCGATGACATTCGGGATGGTATTGGTCATCGTAAACTGACTGTGCTAACGCTGCTAGATTTCAGCAATGCCTTCAGCAATGTTGATTTCGATATTTTACTACAGATCCTTCGCTCTCTTAACATATCTCCATCGGCAATTGATTGGTTTCGCAGTTACCTGTTTGGACGCCGACAGCGGATACGTATCGATGACACTTATTCATCATGGTGCGGGTCTCTGCTGGTGTTCCTCAGGGCGGCGTTTTATCTCCACCCTTTTCGCAATTTTCATTAATGAAATCTCAAAGCAATTAACTTCTTCCTACCATCTGTATGCAGACGATTTACAAATATATACTCAAGCCTCTCTTGAACAACTGCATGACGCTATCAATACCACTAACATTGATTTAAATACTTTACTGAACTGGAGCAGATCATTCGGCCTCAATGTAAATCCAAATAAAACTCAAACAATTGTAATTGGTAGTTCCCGAATGATCTCAAAAGTAGATTGGTTCCAACTTCCGCAAGTGATCTTTGATGGTGTTAGTATCAAGATTAGTGAAGTGGTAAAAAATTTGGGTATCCTAATGGACAGACAGTTTTCTTGGGTACCACAGCTAGCAGAAGTAAGTCGAAAGATATTCGCTTCAGCAGGTTCCTTAAGAAGACTGCGAAATTTTCTCCCGAATACTACTAAAACTGCGCTTGTAAAATCTCTTCTTTTCCCAATATTGGACTACGCTGACGTTTGCTATCTGGATCTTACCGAAGAGCAATTGGACAAGCTTGAACGTTTGCAAAACTTTTTCATTCGGTTCATATTTGGTTTACGCAAATATGATCACATTTCAATTTCGCCAAAAGCTCAAGTGGTTATCTATCCGCCTTCGCCGTAATGCTCACATCCTCTCCTTACTTTACAAGATCCTTTTCAATCCTACCACTCCTTTTACCTAAAGGAGAGGTTTAATTTCATTGAACCTAAATCCTGTCCCCTACGCTCCTCTCGCACACTTAAACTTAAGTTTCCTTCTTCTACTCACGCTAACCTTTCCTATACCAAATCGTTCACTGCGCAGGCTGTTCTGCTGTGGAATGATCTTCCTCTGAATATAAGACAGGCCAAGTCCCTTCCTATCTTCAATAATCTTGTGTATGAACATTATCTTTCCCCTTCGTAATTGGAATGCTTATTATGTTATCTAATTGTTTATGTTAAGTATATACTTGTGTATGTTTTTGTGTTTTTATATATAAAAATATTTATTATATGTATATATGTACCTCTGTATATATATTTTTCAATATGATATTAAGTATTTAAATTTTTATAATAAAGCTATTTTATATTTATATAGTATACTAGATGCCCGCCCCGGCTTCGCCCGTGGTATATTATATAGCACTCATCGGGATCCCGTACATACCTATCCAACGGTGAAAGAATGACTGAAATCGGTTCACTCATTCTTGAGAATATCGATTACAAACAAAAAACCTCTTCAGCAACCTGCTACGCCACCTGTCGGAAATTGGTCGTACCAACTCAGATTTAGAAAAAAAAATAGCAAAGGTTTATATTCGAGGCACAGATTACTGAAATTCAATGACGCAATCTTTGACACATGCTGTCATGTGTCATGTCAAAGCACGAAATGTACGAAAACTCTCTAAAAGCGAATATTTTTTCCCGATTTTGTTACATTCTTGTTTCATGCTCCGCTTCAATGAATAGTAGAAATATTTTCTATAGCCTAAAGCCTTCCTCGATAAATGGACTATCGAATAGAAAAATAATCTTTCAATTCGGACCAGTACTTCCCGAGATCCTAGCGTTCAAGCAAACAAACAAACAAACAAACAAACAAACAAACAAACTCTTCAGCTTTATAATATTAGTATAGATGTACGTGTTACTTATCATATTAACACTACCTACATCACACGATATGTTTCAAAACAAGTTCTTCCTAAGGTTGCCTGGAAGAGATCGCTTTAAGCGATAAGGCCGCCCATTGCTCTGCAAATTATTGAATCGTAAATTGTATTTATTAGTGTTAAATGTATTGTGAAATTGTAGAAGTAATAAAGAATTATATTATTATTATTATGTCATTTATTCATTCTTCTTAATTTCTAAGTTTTTTACAATAAGTATAAAAATATAAACATTATAAAAAACTTAAAAACTAGGGTGCCGCCAGCAGCGGGGCAGGACCCAAGCTACCGGTGGTTAGGGCTGCAGAGAGAGGAACCTCCTGACGATGCGTGCTGTGTCAAGGATGACTGCCTTCTGGATCTGGCCCTTAACCCAACCGTCTAGCGAAAGTCTCTTGAGATGTTGGTCGAGACTTTTCGCTATAAGGCCGTTTGCCGACACGACTATTGGGACTATGATCGTCGAATCAACTTCCCACATGGCGGTAACCTCATGAGCTAAGTCAAGGTACTTGCTAAGCTTGTCCTTCTCGGCTTTCACGAGGTTCTCGTCATGTGGTACGGTGATATCGACGATCACAGCCCGGCGCTCGGACCGGTCTACCATCACGATATCAGGCTTATTGGCGATAATAGTCCTGTCCGTGATGATAGAGCGGTCCCAGTAGAGCAACGCACGACCATTCTCGAGAACTGGCAGAGGTGCGTACTTATAGTACGGCACCTCGGACTCGACAAGGCCGTGTCGAAGAGCAAGTTGCTGGTGGATGATCCTGGCTACTAGGTTATGTCTGTGCAAGTACTCGCCGTTAGCAAGATGCGAACAACCGGAAATAACATGACGAAGTGATTCGCCTGGACGGCGGCATGCCCGACAAATGTCGACCGTACCGTCCTTCATTATGTATTTCCGGTAATTGTTCGTCTTGATAACCTCGTCTGCAATTGCACAGACAAAACCCTCGGTTTCTCCGAAGAGGTCCCCGAAGCGTAGCCAGTTCACCGACGCGAGCAGATTCACATCGGGTCCCGTTAGGGTCCGATAGAATCGCCCGTGCAGCTCCTTGCTCTTCCACACTTCCTTGCGGTCATCAGTGCTGAGCACCGATGGTTTGCGCCAGTTCTCGTTTGCCAGTGAAAGAGGCGTGAAGCTTCTGTCAACTGCCACAACATCGCGATGCATCCCGGACTCGCTGTTGCGGAAATAATCCCTGAGACTGCATACTTCGCGGTTGTGTAGGTTCTTGGCATTTAAAAAGCCTCGACCCCCCCACTTCCGCGGAATATACAGTCTCATAACAGACGAGCGCGGGTGTATATTATTATTATTATTATTATTAGTGACGATACGAGCCTGACATGTGCCTGATGGTAAGCAACATGCCTGCCACATAACAGCTTAGTGGCATGCAGCTATTGGAACATGAAGAGGCTAAATCATTACCTAGCACTGCACTGTGCTCGTCACCCAGAGATCTATGATGATATCTCTAAGCCCTGTAATTTTTCTAGAAACATTGTCCTTCAAACCGGAACACAGTAATCTTTGCACATTACTGGTTGGCGGTAGAATAACTGGCAAAGGTGTGGTACTTCCTCAGGCGGACTCTGCCAAGAGTCCTACCACTACTAATAAATTTGTGCCTGAAAATGAGTAGCACATATACCCTTTGCATCACAGTGCACGCAGCTATTTTAAAACAAAAAATTGAGCACTGTACTCGGCACCCGGAGATGTAATAAAAGTGAAAAACATATTATTTCGTACATATGGCTCAACCAACATAATAAGGCAACCTGCTTAAAAATAATTATTTCAGATATGTAAGTCCATAAGCGGCCCTGCTAGGTTGGGGAACTGTTTAAGAATAATCTATAATGTAAATCTATTTATTGGTTCTTTGAAAATGTCGGGAGGGCTCAGTATCCGTGGCCTATTCTTCCACGGTGTAGTTATGAGTGATTTTGCTTTTCTTAGCTTTCCCTCCAAGTCGGCGACGATGCGGCAATGCAGGTTGCACGGTGTGTGGGTACCGAAGCAGCTGAAGTAGGTAACAATGTTGAGTGGTTGCCGCGTTCCAACCGTAAGCGGCAAAGTTGAAAGCCTGTGGATATTTTAGTCAGTAAGAACACCATTCGTAGTTTCAAGTCCAAGAAAACCCACCCGTCACTCACAGGCAGCAATGTATAATACGAAAATGTATTTCTATACGCAAAAAATAATTGGCTCTCATAGGGTCTGCCGATAGGTGAAACCATACATATTACAATTTTAGAATCTACTAAACACCACTAATGCTGCTCAATAAGTCACCTGAATCAATAACAACACAAATATTCTACCGCCGTTCTGACTCTATTCACTAATAGATGCATAACTATTATTCAATTTTATTTGATAATTTATCCAAAATTAGCATGTTGGTGACACAAATCTACAAGATATTTCCCTACCAAAAAAAAAGTGGTCAAAGCAGATACACATAAGATAAGATTTACGGATTTTGACACAAAAATTACGGTCTTCCGAACGGATCAAGTTGACATTTAGAACACATTATAGGCTGGATATAACAAAGGTGACATTTTTATCACAAGAAAATAACGAGAGCGGGAAACACGCAGGTGAAACCGCAAAGCGATGCTAGTTATGAATAAACTACAGTTTCAAATGTTCTATAAATAGTCCGCAAATCATAGGCAACACTGTCTTATACTCGCCTTTATTATTGATACCACATTCAGTCCAATCCAGCTTCTTAAACATATCATCTAGGCGTTGGAGATCAATTTGGGAGAAATGACATTCTCATATCTCACGCCTCAATGCAAGATAATACGTTTCATCTGTTTTGAATTAGAACCATCAATGTAGCGGAGTCATAAAGAAAATGTCCATCTCTGTCTATTAAAGTTGTTTGAAATAAAGAAATATTGGTGGACAATTCACACACAACACCATCTGATCCCAAACTAAGCAAAGCTTGTAATATGGCGCCCAGATAGCTGATATAATACTTATATAATTGTAAATATATACTTATTATACATAGAAACACCCAGACACAGTGCAAATATTTGAATTCATCACACAAATATTTGCACTGGGTGGGAATCGAACCCACGACCCTCGGCTTTGCAGGCAGAGTTAATAATACCCACTAAGCCAGTCAAATTATGAATAATGAATTACCTCTACTATTCATAACTTTACCTTCATCATTAGGCTGCTTTTATTATAAAGGTTTATTCGCAATAAGTTCAAAAGCCGTAGTTATAGAATCGACAAACTAAATACATATGTATATCGTAGTACATAACATAAATGTGGATCTGCACTGAGCGCTGCGCAGGCGTCGCTCTAAACACCCGGCCGGCCGATAATGGCTGCCGGTCACCGACCCACCGGTTACATATTTAGAAAAAAATATTTGGCAAATGCGCACTGCGATGCAATGTACTGCCGGACAAAATATGTGGCACTTTTAAAATATTTCCATATTGCTGATATCAAATGTAAGAGTTTTAATGCATTTTAATTGTGTAATTTTGTGCTGAAGATTTTATATGTTTGATATATGTCTCATAGTTCCTGAACAAGTAGGCTGGTAGAGCTAACAAATAGAAAAACCAAATCTGATTTGGGTTTCTTGTTCGAAGATGTGACCAAGATTGTTAACGAGAATATATATATATATACTATATAAATAATTGTAAATAGCATACTAATAGTTTACAATTCCATTCTTATTAGTATGCTATTTACAATGATTTATATAATATATATATATTCTCGTTATACTGTATACTAGCAGCACATTGTGGTTTCACTCGCTTACAGTCATTAATTAGATCCATTTAGTAGTTTTTGCAAGAAAGAGTAAT
This sequence comes from Ectropis grisescens, assembly GCA_017562165.1. Lineage (NCBI taxonomy): Eukaryota > Metazoa > Arthropoda > Insecta > Lepidoptera > Geometridae > Ectropis > Ectropis grisescens. The sequence goes on from CM029774.1 coordinate 23,067,785, forward strand.
AAATTGAAACTCACAACATTTATCGATGTCTTATTTAAAAATAACAAAATCCTATGATGGCTCAACTACATATTTTCCATTGACCTCAAATATATATTTTAGCTCTCAACTAATTTGAAGCATACAATAATTTGAAATGTGCTAATTTAGTGGCTGACACTGTATGAACTGCGAGCGTCCAGATCCGAGGCCAACACCACCGTTGCATGTGTGTATCGCTGCTAGGCAGATAAACGCGCTCAGATAAATAGAATTTTATTTCATTTATTACAATAATATTAATTGCTCATTTATTACATGCAAAAAGAATTGGCCTGAATGGCTTTTTTGCATAAATTTTGATAAAATTTTACTAATGTTATAAATGTTAATGTATGGGTGTTTGTTCCTCAACCACACCGCAACGTAGGTACGATCGGATTGGGCTGATATTTGGAATACAGGTACAGTAGAACCTTTTTACATAGAACATGCAGCTGTTTTTTTTTTAGGAAGGATTAGTTTACACTTGGTGCTCTTGTTGCTAAACGACGATGTAGTCTGTGATAGATCGTGCTTATCTAGATAAGAACGACTCTCTCAGAGAAAATCCATTCAGTAAACTCATTCCACAGCCTAGACGTTCTTGTTATGAAAGTGGAGTCAAACTTCCTTGTTTTTGGAACGTCCACCACGAAAAGATGTCGCATTTTTAGCTATAAGTAGTCCAATAGAAAAAAACGGGATCAGATAAACACTGTTTGGAATATATGCGTTAGAAAAATAGATTAGCTAGCGACTTGGTGGCGATGTTCAAGACTATGAAATCTTTTTCTAATAAGGATTTCGTTGCCCCTTTTTAGCACGTCTCTCGATTGATTCTAGAGCCTCCAGCTGGTACTTTTAGCAACCCATCCCAAAGGTGGAATGAGATACCATTTCCCGTTGTTACTTGTTTTTAAAATTTCAGTTTATAAAATAATCTTAGCGCATAAATAGGCATGGCTAAAGCAATTCTGTGGAAATCCACTTTAGCCACTTTAATCGCTTTAGCCTCATAGTACATGTATTGTAAATTTGTTCACTGAAAAAGCAATTTTCGTGGTGTTAAGAACTCTTTTCAGAATTCGTCTGGATATGCTTTTCCACATACTTTGCTGTCATTCTACCAGCAAACTGTTATTAACAATATTTTTTGGCGTTTCAGTTTTAGGGAGATAAGTAAATCATCGGGTGATGAGCATAGAACAGTTATGATTTGAACTCTTCTTGTAAAAATAAATAAATAAAATAAATTTTATTTCAATAACATTTAACTATACAATATTTTCTTACAGCTATAAACAGGTATACTAATTTTAACAGCCTGAACTAGGTAGAACCTGTGTTTCAGGCGAGAAAAATGCCTATTTTAACTAAATGGCTGCTCTTTGCTCATATGAGCTAGTGTGTTGCTTGTCACCTAGAAGCGTTGTTATTGTTGCACTATTTTGTTGGCATACATAATTGTGAATCTGCTTATCGTGTTATATTCTAAGCTAGGCCTCATTTATCGGTTAAGTCATCGTGAGGAAAAAGGTATATTCCAAAGAAGACTTAAAATATGTCTTCTTTTAGAATATCATTTAATAATTAATTTAATTTAAGAGGACAGCGTTATCCGCTAACCCACAGTTGGCCAGCGTTGACTCGTCACGGCTTTGACTCTATTTTTGTGAAACAAGGCCTAAATTCTTCGAACTAAGTTGAGAATTCTTTTGAGAGTCCACCAGGGGAAGTATGACTTCCCCAGGAATTCCTGCCAGGACATTTGCCAGTTAATCTACCACCAAACAATAATGTGAAAATATTACTGCTTTTCTGTTAGAAGGGTAAGGTTTACGGAGAAACTGCAGAGCATGGACATAAATCATCTTCCTAGACACATGACGACACTGACAACGCCATCAATCGATTCGTACGGCGAGCATTGGCTGGATCACCCAAGACCATCCGAGAGTTCGACTGGCCATTAGGGCAAAAGTGTGGCCGTAGTGGAGGCACAGGGCGGGAGGAGGGAAAAATCGGGCTCAGTAGAATTGGGCCGAATATGTACTCTCCCACAATTTCTTTTTCTTCTCTCAATAAATGACAAACTTCACGGACCCCAAAGTGTGTGGAATCGCATCATCATCTTCACATAAATCATCAATGGGTGACGAGTGCAGTGCAGTGTACTAGGTGATAGGTACTGTACCTCAATAGCTGCGTCACACTGCTGTTATGGACATACGTGTGTTTACCATCAGGCACATGTCCTGCTCTTCCCGTCCATATTTACAAACACACATAAAAAAACCTACTAAACATTCCCACAGCTGGGCCTCGGGGCTTTCTCACGCAATCCAAGAGTCTAAGCTATAATCCACCACGCTGACCCATCGCAAGTTGGTGGAGGACACCGAACCTCTAAAGTTTCTATATATCGGTATATGTCGGTTTCCTCACGACTTTTTCTTCGCCGTTTTCAAGTTAGCGACATTACGCACGATTTTGAAAAGATACTGGTGCGCTTGGAAATCCGGACCCTCGGCTCCGGATCGGTAGTCGCCGTTCTCCCGACTAGTCCAGCCGTAACTTCCAACTATCTCCAATCTCCAATACTTAAAAAAATTTCCTGTTGCGTCAGGGTTTAAATATCGTTTAGCTCGAAATTGAAGCAGATGTGAGGTCACCAGTAACGTTTGTCTCCTGTCTCGCCAGGATCAAGGCTAGAGGTTCGTCGCTCCCGCAAGGTTGCTGGGGTGTCGATTGAGGAAGATTTAGAACAAACTACGTGTTACGAGATATTTTAATTTTTTATTAACTTTATGAATAATTTCCAAACAGCCGTAGTCTACTGGCGAGAACGTATTTTGTTTTATTTCACGTACGTCTCAATGACGCTAGAGTAAACCCCATTTAGCATCATGGGCTCTCCTACTAATAAAGCCGATATATTGAGAAATATTACAGCTGGTTAGTACTTAAATTTAAGTTATAAGTTTTAAATTTTATTGGCAGTTCCTATGAGTGGCAATTTTTTATTTTCAGAGTTGATTCTAACATAATAAATTATGATTTTTGATTAGTGAATTGCGTTGTATTAGGTTTAGCACTTGTATTTTACATTGCTTAATTTGCAGAGTCCGCCTGGAGGAGTAACACACCTTACCTTCGCCAGTTTTTCTGCTGCCAAGCAGAAGTGTGGAAACATTACTGTGTTCCGGTTTGAAGGGCAAGAAATTACTAGGCTAAGAGATAACATGCTTTATATCTCTGGATGACGAGCGCAGTGCGGTGCGTGAATGATTATGTGCACACTGTGCTGTTATGGGCAGGTACGTTGTTTACCATCAGGCACATGTCCTGCTCGTTTTGTCACACTATACTATAATAAAACGAGTTCAATCAGTAGGTAAGTAGTTTCAAGAGTAATGGAGCAATTTATCTAGACGGACGGCGTCCAGCCGTGACCCGTCCGACAGCCTTGAGCCGGCGGCATCTATCATTATAAACTAATAAAATCTGTTGTTTACTGCTCATATCTGTTATAAGAGCTTGTAAAATACTTCAACATTTCATTAATTATTATGGATTTAAAATTGACCTTGCTATAATTCTTTAAACTACGCTGAAAGTAATAGAGAACGTCGACAGCTTTTTGCTCAACAAAATGGCATTAATAGCACAATAGTAATTCTAATAATGTGTTAATATTTGCTGTGTTTCGCTTTGAACATTTCCAGAGCCATTACAGGACAATGACATAAATCATCTTAGATTTCTAAGTGAAGGGCGGGCTGCAGTGCTAGGTAATTATTTGGACTCTTCATGTTCTAATCGCTGCGTGACACTGTGCTCTCGTTGGCAGGCAAGCTGCTTACCATCAGGCACGTATAACGTTCGTCCGATCACTTTATACTATTAACTAGCGGTCCGTCCCGGCTTCGCCCGTAGTACATATTATAAAGCCTATGGCACTCAGAGATCCTGAACATATCCAATGGTGAAAGATTCCAAATAGTTCCTACTATCAGTGAGTTCAAACAAAAAACCTCTTCAGCTTTAAAATATTAGTATGGATAATAATTAATTAATAATAATAACAAAGCTGTGTAGGAAGGATCGGACCCTTCAACAGATTGAAGGGCACGGAATAACTTCTCGGAAAATTATTTATTACTTAGAAGAACAGAACACGGAAAATGTGCGCTGAATTGCACACATGTACTCGCGGTACCTCGTTCTTACGTTTCCAACCGTCATCAGCTTTTCTTAAATCATCACTCCATCTAGTCTCAGGGCATCCTATGCAATGTTTACTGATACGCGCTCTCGTAATGTTTATATTGTATTTCTCGTGAGAAGTCTTCTCGTGACCACGGCTCCTAACCCTAAAAATGGTTGCTTGTATTTTTTATTTTTTTAATAAATGTTGGTGGACTGTGCACACCCAACACCATCTGACCCCAAACAAAGCAAAGCTTGTAAGATGGCAGCCAGATAGCTGATACGATACTTATTTCTAAATACTACATACTTATTATACATAGAAACGCCCAGACACAGTACAAATATTTGAATTCGTCACAAAAATATTTGCACTGGGTGGGAATCGAACCCGAAATCGAAAGCCGAGGGTCGTCGGCTTCGCGGACAGAGTTACTACCCGCTAAACCACGAGGCCAGTCCGGCTGTTGTATCGCTGTCGAAACGTTGATGAAGTTAAACAACGAATGATAACATGAATAAGCCCCGTACAATTAAAACGTTATGTGTTCAAATCGCGAAAATTTAAAAACAATACGAGTATACGCTCTCCACTCCAGTTGTCGTACGCCTCTACGGTTATCGGTTCTATGGAAAATGGTGTATATTTCATTGGGTCCAATTGATTTTTAAACCATCTGGGAAAGATGTTACGAACAAACAAATGGATCTAGTAGACCACTGGTGTTAAAATGTCAAACAATGGTTTATTACTTCATATTTATTTTAATCTTTAAACAATTGTTTACTATGCTAACAGCTATACAGCTAAATTGGTTTGCTTAACAAAAGATTTAAATTGGAAAATTTAAAAGCGAGATATAAAAAAATTTACTTTGACTTTTTGTTGTAGAAACTTTTCTTTGTAATGGATCGTCAGAGTGATTATTCCCTAATGCATATAATCTGTGTGTCATCAAATCGATAATTAATTGCAATCTTCCTGGTCATCGAACTTGAATTGTAGACCGCATCATACATTCGGCGTACTTACTATCAATAAAACTATCCATACAAGCAATCAAAACCAAGTAATTGTATACTTACATGACATTCTTCCTACTAATGTAAAAAATGCGAACGATGAGACGTTTTGATATTTTTAGCGAATAAAACGGGTTGAAATTTAGATCATAGAGTCTGATATAACGTAGCAAACGAATTCGAAATCTATGGAAATAACACAAAGATTATGTTTCATCCGGGTTTAATAACGGCAACGGGAAATATGCGGGTGAATCCGAGGGACGCTCCTAGTATAAAATATAGAATTTAGAGGTCCGAGCTTTGTTTGGTTGAAACATGGACAGAACAACGGGTTTTAATTAATTATTTTATTTGAAAAAGATATCAAAATTAAATTCAGATGCAAATTTAATAAGAAGCTATCACTACTAAGAAGAAAGCAAATTTACTTCAATACTTCTCGTAACACGAAGAAGTGGCCCCGTTTCATCGTGGATATTCCAAAGACAAGGACGAAGAGGTTTGACTCTACGTTTATGATAACAACATTAAGGCTGTGGAATGGGATTTCCCGATATTTATAATATTGGTGTCTTCAAATCGAGAGTGAATCGGTTTCTTTTAGGTAAACACGCTCCATCGTAGACCGCATCGTCACTTAACATCAAGCGAGATAGCGGTTAAGTGTAAACCTTTTAAATTTAAAAAAAATCGGTCCAGTAGTTCCTGAGATTTGCGAATAAATAAAATACCTCTTTAGCTTTAAAAAATTAGTATACTCTACTCTACTATATATAAATTGCTCGTTTAATTGTGATGTTGAAATCCGTGTGTGTCTGTAGTTGGGGGCGTACATAGTTGGAACTAACCTCAGTCACGGCCGGCGATAGTGACGAGTCGCTTAGCATAGAATCAGGCCGATGGTCTGACTAGACTGCCAAGGTCGGCGGGTCACTGCCTAGGCCGGACGTTGAGGCAGGCCGTGACTCACGCAACTGAACTGGGATAACTAATCATGCTGTGACGCGAAAGTTTGAATTTCCGCCTGCCGCTAGCAAACTAGCAAATAATGCGTAATTCAAATATTGTTGGTATTAGACGTGGCGATATACCTACGTCTTTTATTCCGAGAAAAATAGAAGAAGGGCCACTACGCGGGTTAAACAACGGGGCAGTGCTTGTAAAATATACTCGTAAAATGACAGTTTACAATTAGTAGCTGATTATAAAGACAGTCTGCTCACGGAACCGGAAGTCGTGGGTTTGATTCTCAGTCAGGACAAATATTTGTGTGTTGAATTCAAATATTTACAGTGTTTGGATATGTCATAACATAAGTATCTATTTACAATTTCATAATTAATTTATTATGTAAGCTATTTAGCTCCCGTAGTACAAGCTTTGCTAGTTATTGTTGCGTGTGGAATATTCAGAATAATAAATTCAAATATTCTTGGTATAATTGGTTAGGTTAGTTATAATGTAGTTTGGTATTAATCGTAATTTCGTTCAGGTGATAAAGAGTCCTGATCAAAACACAAAGATGTATATCCACACAAAGGCAGTATTTATTTCTACGTAATAAAACGTTGTACATAATATACGGTCAAGTAATTAGTTATGCGCAAACAATTAGGCTGCAGCTAGCCTTGAAGGCGGTCGCTACACCCGTCGTATTTAGTGAATGGAAAACATATCTCAAACGCACATGCACTTTGTCTACGCAGTAGCTTAGTTCATGCAGTTACTGGTTTTTGTAGTGATAGGACTCCTAGCAGAGTCCGCCTGGGGAAGTACCACACCACACCTTTGCCAGTTATTCTACCACCAAGCAGACATTATTGTGTTCCGGTTTGAAGGGCAATGTTTCCAGAGAAATTACAGGACTTAGAGAAATAACATCTTAGATCTCTGGTGGACGAGTGCAGTGCTAGAAAATGGTTTGGACTCTTCGTGTTCCAATAGCTGCGTGCCACTGTGCTGTTATGTGGCAGACATGTTGCTTACCATCAGGCACATGCCCTGCTCGTCTCGTCGATCTTTATTTAAAAAAAAAGTTACTTTGCCATAAAGAAGTATCTCAATTCGACACAAAATCAGCAATATCTGAAAATTTTGGATATTTCTACAGGCTATGCTTTCATTAGTAACTTACTAGATCAAATTCCCAGTGTTGGGGCTCAAGGCCTTCTCTCACAAGGAAAAAACAAAGGCAGTAACCCCCGCGCTTCTACTAATCCTAAAACTCTGTAGACTTTATCCGCTGTACCTCAAACATTTATTCAAATTTAACCCGAGCCAAAAAAAAATAGCATATTGAATCTACGACCGGTCTAGTAAGTTCCGACTGGTCTAGTCGGGAGAACGACGACTACCAATCCGGTGTCTCTGTTTCGAATCCCAAGCGCTCCACTGTCTTTTCAAGGTCATGTGTAATGCTGCTAACTTCATGCATGCTGCATTATTCCGCAGCGCCGTACAAAAATCATGCGACAAGGAGAAATTATCGAGGGTTAGAACCTCCTCTTCAATTGCACGCAGTTGGACAGCTTACAAGTGACGGCATAATGCTGAATCTTATTACTTTATACCCTTCTATCATCCTACATAGGTCTCCTGGTGGTTCATTTGACCCATACATTTTGTTCACGGGCCTGTAGTCTATTAGGAAACCGGAAGTTCCAAGATTTTTGAAGTCATGTGCCAGTCGCCAACCCTAACTGAGTCAGCATGGTAGATTATGGCCTCTTTCCTTGTGAGAGATAGCTCTGAATCCTAGCAGTGAGAACATTTAGTGCTCTGCCTATGCACATGTAGAAAATAATTGCATGTCTCATGCGTGGGAGTGGACCAACTTTGCTCTTTAAGCTTAGTCACTGACTCGCTCAGTTTGTCTCTATTTTTGGTATTTATATCTTTGTTTATTTAGTCAGCCACGTAAGTAACGTCCATGGATTGGCCTTTTTTATATTCATGTCGTCTATGTGTGACGTAGAAGAAAAACAAGTCAATTTATTTATTCAACGGACAAATCAGAAAACAACAAAATATATTGTTACGCTGTTTGTATTCGGAGTTATGTTTTTGAAAAAGGTTGTTGGATTTAAAAGGTTATGAGTATTTTTAAAGTAAAACTGAATTAGCTGGGTTTATAGTACATCTTAGTGGCAGAGGAACGCTACGCGTAGACACTTTTTAGATTGGTGATGGGTTTTGTGAGTTTACGTCACCGACATGGATAATAGCAGTATATTTGTAGCTATACGGCTAAAGTATAAGCCAAACATTTAAACTATATGATGTTAACGTAGAACGTTAAAAGTTTTTACTTTTATCGGCAGTCCCTACGACTGTCATATTTTGTGTAATCTTGGTTTGAAACAATTTTCCTTACAAGATTATTTTATTAATTAGCTCGAAGCCAATATACCAAAGCAGCATGACCCAACTTTGTCAGCATGGAATTACACAGCTATAAAACAGTCTTGGTGTGAGAATAGCTGTGTTTTCAAACACATAATGTAAAGACAGGTAACAAGATCATGTACATGATTTGCGAGTCTACCGCCTAACTAAATCAGATTTCGCTTTGCTATTGCTGTTTCTATAATTTCAAACAAAAAGAAAAGAGAAAGAAAAGAGAAAAGAAAAGAAAGAAAAAAGAAAAGAAAAGAGAAGATAAAAGAAAGAAGAAAGAGAAAAAGAAAAAGAAAGATAAAGAAAAGAAAAGAAGATAAAAGAAAAGAAGATAAAAGAAAAGAAGATAAAAGAAAAGAAGATAAAAGAAAAGAAGATAAAAGAAAAGAAGATAAAAGAAAAGAAGAAAAGAAGATAAAAGAAAAGAAGATAAAAGAAAAGAAGATAAAAGAAAAGAAGATAAAAGAAAAGAAGATAAAAGAAAAGAAGATAAAAGAAAAGAAGATAAAGAAAAGAAGATAAAAGAAAAGAAGATAAAAGAAAAGAAAAGAAAAGAAAAGAAAAGAAAAGAAAAGAAAAGAAAAGAAAAGAAAAGAAAAGAAAAGAAAAGAAAAGAAAAGAAAAGAAAAGAAAAGAAAAGAAAGAGAAAAAAGAAAAGAAAAGAAAGAAAAGAAAAGAAGAGAAAAAAAAAGAGAGCAATATCATAGCTAAGACATTTTTAGCTAGGCGGTGGACTGGTGATCTCAACTCTCTTGAAAATCTATTCGATAAAAAACAGATAAATTAGCAACTCTGCGGCGGCATTCAAGACCTATGCAATTTTTTATGGATGGTAGTTATAAAACCGGTTCATTATATTGGCCATAAATCATAAACGCTAAGTTTTACAAAAAACTTTAGTGAAAATAAAAGATACAAAATTGTATTAGCAACAATAATTGTGAATGACTTTTGCCCTAAAAAGCGTAGTTTCCGAGATATCCGCAAACACTTTTTGGCGCAAAAATAAATTATATCATTACCAGACTATTTATTATTGATTTATTAATGTCCCTATGTTACAATTATTTACTATCCGAAGTAGAAGTGGAGGGCTTTTTAAACATATTATTTTGTATTGAAAAATAAATATATTTGTTGTATAAATCCGCCAAATAAAACCTAATTTGTTTTTAAAGTGAAAACTTCTTTTGGCGCGCCACAGATAGATTTTTCGTGGGCTGTGAATTGAAGTCTAGCGTCACGCTCGGGAATGATAATACATTTTCGGGTAAACTCCATCGTGAAATACTGACGCATTTTAGACGGCCGTGCTCATGGCCTCGCCTTTCGGTTTGTCCCGCGTAGTTTCCAAAGTAAGCTATCAAATTCTGTTTTAAGTTTCACTTCTATCGGCGCGGCGGTTCCTAATACAGCCATTTTTTTTTTTGAAAGTGTATACTTTTAAATCATTCTCAAAATCAGGTCTGTGGTGTAAACTAAATATTGATTACAAATTGAACTTTTCAGGAAAAAAAATAACATCAATTTTGGACCTTATGCGTTACCTACGGGAAATTAGCCTGTCTTTAGCCAAAGACTCATGTAGTTTTTTTTTAAATACGAGTATGGGAAGTTTTCACTTTTTTTTACTTTTATATGTTTACACTTGACTGTCATCTCGCCTGATGTTAAGCGACGATGCGATCTACGATGGAGCGTGTTTACCTAGAAGAAACCGATTCACTCTCGATTTGAAGACACAAAGATTGTAACCATCGGGGAAAACCCACTCAGGCAACGTATTCCACAGCCTAGACGTTCTTATCACAAAAGTAGAGTCAAATCTCTTCGTTCGTGTCTTTGGAACATCAACCATGAAACGATGTCGCTTTTTCGAGCTACGACTTGGACTTGGAGACCATCTTGCCAGATTTTAAGTAATAATACGGTACACGATGTAGTGTGCTGACCGTGTGTTAGTCTCTACTGCTTACCAGCTTTATGAGGATTAATTGTGTGCTTATGAATCATTTAAGTGATTGATAGATAATTCAGGTGTGCTTAGTGTAAGTAGTTAGTTAGGTTTGTAGTGTAGTGTATGTAGTTCTCATTGTATTTTAGTTTTGTTAATAAAGGCTCTGCCCAGATAAAAAAAAAAGTGATTGAATATCATCGATAACAAAATACAGCGTTGCTATTCTCATGGCTGATGGATGTAAATGGTCGTTGGTAAAATATAGGTGCGAGTGACCAAAGCGGTGACGCGGTTACGGTGCTGAGGTGTAAACAACTCGCGGTCATAGACCTGACCTTGCTCAACTAACACACCATTTTCAGCGGTTAAGTGAGCGAAACTAATAAAACATTCCAGTTCTATAAAAATTAAAGTTTTAAATAAGAAGTGACATGCGGACATGTGCCTGATAGTAAGCGACATGCCTGCCACATAACAGCACAGTGACACGCAGCTATTGGAACATGAAGAGTCCAAATCATTACCTAGCACTGCACTGCACTCATCACCCAGAGATCTAAGATGTTATATCTCTAAGCCCTGTAATTTCTCTGGAAACATTGCCCTTCAAACCGGAATACAGTAATGTTTTCACATTACTGTTTGGCGGCAGAATAACTGGCAAAGGTGTGGTACTTCTCCAGGCGGACTCTGCTAGGAGTCCTACGAACTTTGTACCAAAGTAGTTGTACTTTGGATTGTCAATAGTTTGTATCATTTCATTCCTAACATTCGCTGCTTTTTGACAGATTTTTAGCTAGGTACACTCAGGTAGCAAAATAAAACCACTGCTAGGACGCAAGCTTTTCTCTCGCAAGGAGATATAGTTCTAATCATAATTCAAAACGCTGGGGCTTAGTGCGGGTTATTGTACATGACCTCAAAAGAGTCTAGGTACATGTCGGTTTCCGCTTTTTCTCTTTACCGTTCTTAAGTTAGAGTCATTACGCACACGACTTCAGAGAAACAGTGGTGCGTGTGAGATTAGATCCAAGGGCTCCGGTAACTTTTTTGTTAAAACGAGTTTAAAAACTTATCCAAATGTTGAGTGAAGTCAAATTGATACAGTTTGAGACCACCATTCGTTAATTTGTGCGGCGTGTTTAGGGCTGTATCATCTAAGAATATTGCAGAATATTCAATGATAGAAGCTCGATGCTGATAGAGGCAATATTCATATTCGTTAATTCATACACCAAGTACACGTCAATTCCGATTTTACAGTGAATAATAAAAAAGTCACAATTTATCGAATGTCGGCTAAAATAGAAGTAAATTGTTTTGCAATGTCCATTGTAATCAAAAATGATATCTTCAGAAATTGGAAACACACATTTTATATTATAATAATACGTTAGGACTAAACACATAGTAGGCTCCTAAAGGTACCGTCGTGTACCTTCGTTGTTACAGTTCAAGACATGTATTCCGTTTCAATGTTATAAAAAGCTTGGGGAATGAGCTAACGCTTGAGTTTAGTTTTGAAACTGGGTAGAGTACTCGATTACATTCTCGTGCAGATATTTATTATCATGATACACTTTATTGAACACACTTTACAAAAATAATTCACAAGTTGAAACAATTTTTACACTTCAACCTAACCTTTTTTTCAGGCAACCTCAAGTTGGAAAAAGTAATGTGGAAAAGGGGAAAATTAGAATCTATATAAAAAGAGTTTATTTAAGTATTTGGTTTTCATCAGCCTACTCTAGGTCACTGATATAGGCACCACACAGTTAGATTTTCAGCTTTGCATATCCACAGAAGACATGTTTTACCTATATCGAAACTCAGTCTCAAGGTGACCGAAGTTACGTTTACCGATTCACGATCTCCACATCTCCACTCAAGAACACATCTACCCCAACGGTTCTGAGATAGATTTGATCGGCACATTGCCACTTCAATGTCTTCAATTTGCTAATGCGTTTAGATATGTAGGTAACCTGAGTTTCTACAGATCACTTCTGTCCGAATACGATACCGCAGAGAAAATCCAAGCATGGCTCTTTTCATAGCTCGCTGTGTGACTTTGTATTTGTGATCCATTTTAACTGTCAGTGTCTACATTTCGGCAGCGTGGGTCTTGATAGGTAGGGGACAGTGACTGAAGAGTTTTTCTTTAGACGTTGTGAGGTAGACGCAAGAAGACATGACATAGCATTGCAAATGTTGGCCACCCCAGCTATAGTAAACCTAAGCCTTTTTAACTAATGAGACGATCTTCTTAGCATTCCATGGATTCACCGTGCGGGTGCCGGGTCCATCGTGTGGCAGAGAGAGAAATCCCGAGTAGATTCCGAGACTTGTGACTCGGACGTAGGTTTAAGGGGCCCCTTTCTGACGCACACCACCGTAGTAACTAATACATTCGTTTTAGTTGTGAAAATAAATCATGTACCAGCAGCGCCCATGGTTTTACCCGTGCAATTTCCGTTTCCGACATTTTACCGCGAGGTTTAAAAAATAACCTACCTGACTTCCAATACCTCGAAAATACGTGAAAAAAGTTTCATTATGATCGCTTAGGTAGTTATCGCGTGAAAACTTAACGTACAAAATTACATCCACATTAACCACATTAGTAGGGATGTATCTATGAACATGCTGATCTCACTCCTAGTTTTTCAACCTTGGCCATCATTTTGACATTGCCGCGGCGGTCATTCGCACGCCTCCTACGTCTATCCGGTCATCTATTGTGTTAGTTAAATGAATTCAATTCTAAATGCACTGACCTGTGGGTCTAAGTAACTTAAATAATTCAGGTTTATCAACAAAAATTTTGTAACGCTCTTGAATAAAGCACGTACCTCCAAATATGGCTGTTCGGTCTTCCAAATTCCAACGTTTTACGTACACAGTTATTGTGGACACTTAGAAGAACGCCGCCTGTTAAGATGCTTCTGTAATAGTTTTAAGTTTATTGATATTTCGTTACTATAGTTGGAGCCTATTAATAAAAGATCTTGTAAAAGATATATAAGATATAGTATAGATATAGTATTGTGTGTGAAATGTTCACCAATATGTATTATTTATAATATATACCTACCACGCCACGAACCGGCAGACGCAGTGTAGGACGGCCCCCCACACGATGGACCGATGATATTGTCTCGCTCGCGGGAAGTCGGTGGATGGAGGCGGCACAAGATCGGTCATTGTGGAAATCATTGGGGGAGGCCTATGTCCAGCAGTGGATGTCTGCAGGCTGCAGATGAGATGCAGTGGTTGGTTGTTCCACCATGCAATGTTTTCTACCGCTACTTCTCTGCTAGTTATCTACCGCCGAGCAGTAAAGTATAAACAATACTGAGCCCCTACTTGAAGGACAATGAATCCAGAGACAATATGCCGTTATGAGCAGGAGTGTAGCCACATGTCCGGCTCGTCCTGACAGTCTTTAGTTAAAAAACAAAAAATGTCAAAGGTGCCTTATAGACTACAGGCATTATAGACAAAATGTATGGGTCATATGATCAAGCAGGAGACCTATGTAGGATGATAGAAGAATATAAAATAATAATATTCAGCCCTATGCCGGCATTTGAAAGCTGTCCAACTGAGTGCAAATTGAAGAGAGGGGGTTCCAACCCTTGCTTTTTCCTTTTTGTCGCATGATTTTTGTACGGCATTGCGGAATAATGGATTAGAACAGGTATTGAAACTGTATGGAACCAATGCCGTACATAATCAAATGACCATATTTACCCTGAACATCGTTGGAAAATCGTGAATTTTACGACAAAAGTAATAATTTAAAAAATTAAAATTTCAATTATCATAGTTTCAATACCTGTTCTAATCCATTATTTCGCAATGCCGTACAAAAATCATGCGACGAAAAGGAAGGAGCGAGGTTTGGAACCCCCCTCTTCAATTTGCACTCAGTTGGACAGCTTTCAAATGAATGCCGGCATATATTATTATTTTATACCCTTTTATCATCCTAAATAGGTCTCCTGCTTCTATCATATGACCCATAAATTTTGTTCACGGGCCTGTGCTCTATTAAAATGTTTTTCCTTCAAAACATAGGAATCAAACCAAACAAAATGAATTCCACACTCCCAAATTCTTCCTCTCAGAAAGTAATAAACTTGAATATCTCAATAATATAGAAGCGTTTGCGTGTGCCGAGTCGTTGACCGGCTAATAATAACTCAAGGTTAGAACATAGGCGAATAGATTGGCAGTCGGGTAGGTCATGATCATGATTCATGTCATGACTAAAAACTACTATCCTTGTTGGTGTTGCACACACTGACAGTGATCACATGTGTGATGTGGCTTGCTTCTGTCGCGATATAAATTACACACCAATGTATTTTCCGTTTAAAATTGTAGCTTTGCTGATAATTCTAGACGGGTTCTAGAATGGAGGTTTGCAAATCGACAAACGTAGCTCTGAGACTAGATGGAGTGACGATTTACGTAGCTGTTTGGAAACGTAAAACTGAGGATTGAGCTAAGTGGCGTATTATTGGAGTAGCCCTGTGACAAGCAGTGAACGAATTTGCGCTGATTGTAATGATGATGATATTTTTATTACAAATAGCTGGTTTTCTAGTAGCGACAATGTCCAAGATCACAAACGTACGGTCGCAAATTCAAATCCCTCTTGCATCTCTGAGCATTTTTTCTAGTGCAGATGTAAAAGTTTGGCTTTAACTGTGAAGGAAAACATCGTGACGAAACAGGCATATTCAATAACATCGGTGTGGTAGATTATGGTCTTTACTTCCCGACTAGATTGCTTATGAACTACAAAATGATGTAGCTAAAATGCGCAGAATGGTTGCTTAAAGCTATTTTAAAGAAGATAGGTTCAGGTATAATGATAGGTTAGTAATAAAATTAAATAATATGGAGGAGGTAATTGCTTGGAATCTTATCAATGCTAGTGTCGTAAAAAAACACAAAAATGATGATAATCCACCACGCTGCCTAGTGACATATCTCCCCAAAATATACGTTAGAACACGTCGGTTTTCTTACGAACTTTTCTATGAAAAAATACTCAGATTAGTACGAGTATGTAGCTCTGTTAAATCTTAATATAATTATAAAAGCTAAAATTTGGGTGTTCGTTGCTCAATCATGTCAAAACGATTGGTAACATAGATTATAGTAGGTTTTAGTTGTGGACCACAGGCCCGTGTACGAGGTTCAATCATTTTAACCCCGGTTGAGGGGTATAAAATAATAAGATTCAGCACTATGCCGTCATTTGTAAGCTGCCCAACTGAGTACAGGTTTGCAACCATCGATCTTTTCCCCTTGTCGCATGATTTTTGTACAGGCCTGTAGTCTAGAAGTATGTTGGTAGAACTCTTTGTAGAGTACACCTTTATTAGTTATTCTAGTCTATTCAGTGCAGTTCTAGGTAATGATTTCGGTTCTTGATGTTCCAATAGCTGCATTTCACTGTGCTTTTATGCGTAAGCATGCTACTTACGATCAGGCATATACCCTTCTCGTCTCGTCACTTAATTTTAACGCAGGATAGTTTAACGTGACAACGTCATAACAAAACATTGATAGATGCGGCGCAAACGTACAATGAGCGTAACGGGACAACGATCGTAACGGGACATAACGGGGTACTTTTTTGTGCATGCAGCCGGCGTTAATCAATTTATTAGACGTTGTCACGTCAAAAAATAGTCTAGAATAGTCCATAATATGCTATTTTTTGGGAAAACACTTCTGTATTTTTTACAAAAATACCATATGTGGGGACTACAAAACAAGCTGCTAGTAACCTAAATAAAATTAAATTAATAAAATTAAATAAACTGCAGTTCTATAGTTAAAACTAAACGACTCCCATATATTTGGAAATGAGCTAACGTTTTAAATTAGCGCTGTGAAGCTCCATGACGTCAGATAGAGCAAAGTCATCGGCCGACGAAGGTCAGCATAGTCCAATAGAAACAAGGTTGGTGTAGGTCAGGCACAACTATTCGCAGAACTAGGTTTATTATTACCTCTATAATCTATTATTAGCTGCTCTGTTTTTTATTTTTATAGATTTACACTTGAATGTTACCCGCCGATACGGTCTACAATCGAGCGTGCTTATCTAATTTATTTTCGATTTGAAGGTACCAAGATTGTAACCATGGGAAAAAACTATTCAGGCAACGCATTCTACAGCCTCGATGCTCTTATCACAAAAGCAGAGTCTAATCTCTTCGTTAGATTCTTTAGAGAGACGATCTTCTTAGCATTCCATGAATTCACCGTGCGGGTGCCGGGTCCATCGTATGGCAGAGAGAGAAATCCCGAGTAGATCCTGAGACTTGTAACACGGGTGTAGGTTTAAGGGGGCCACTTTCCGAAGTACATCAACACTGACCTTCATTACTCGTTTTTCTCTCCCTGCCCAGCTAAATCTGATATGAACCTAGTAGTGCAGCTTTAGATACTCAAAAAGCTGCACTAGTAGGCTGCCAACCATGCGTTAACCATGGAACGATGTCGATAATTTGTTGGCACACTGAGTCCTGTGGGACCTCATTCTAGCTTCTACCTTTCCGAGCGCTTGGCGACTAAAATGCTGAAGTGTTTAAAGTTAAACTTCTTTGATAAGAGTAAATTTATGCGATGCGCGTGCACAAAGTCACGAAAACCCGACACCCTGAAACATGGTAGTCAACATTTTAGTTATATTGTATAACCAATAAATTTAAATAAACTATAGTTGCATTGTAACTGAAGGTTAGTATTTCTTGCGTTAAAAACGTCAGCAATTTTATGGCTGAAGCTTGACATCTTAGCGTGAGGAAAAAATAGTAAGTTCTTGCGTACACAAATTCACACACACACACTTTTTTTATCCGAAATTTAACAGGGATGAACATGATTCTTACTTAATTTTCTATCAGCGGTAACATTTTATTTGGTTTTATAATTCCGTAGATAACAATACAACTATAAGTGCTTATTACAAGAACAGCTATATTTATATGACATTGACGAAGAGACTATCTGCTTCGTCAAACAATTCTTATTTTAAAATACAATTGAATTGGCAATTAGGTGTTTGTTCTATTAAGTAAGTTTTACTTATTATACAGATAATTTTGTTCTTTGTTCGTCCTACACGTATCCTGTAGTTTTATCGACCAAATCATTATGCACTTTATGTACAAACAACTCAATAAACTGAGATAAAACTTCAATACTATTATTATTGACTGGCCTCGTGGCTTAGTGGGTAGTAACTCTGCCTGCGAAACCGAGGGTCGTGGGTTCGATTCCCACCCATTGTAAATATTTGTGTGATGAATTAAAATATTTGCGCTGTGTCTGGGTGTTTCTATGTATAATTAGTATGTATTTACACCTATATAAGTATTATATCAGCTGTCTGGCCGCCATATTACAAGCTTTGCTTAGTTTGGGGTCAGATGGTCTTGTGTGTAAATTGTCCACCAATATTTATTTATTTATTAAGATGCAGTATTAATAGCTTACTTTGAATTTTTAATTATAGTTGTAGAACGTCTGCTAATTAAGGCAATGCTTGAGCCTTGATTTGAACCTTCTCACAATTAGTGGGTAAAGAACTTATTTACTTGGGAAGCTTGTTATGTGTGCATAAATATATGGAATCGGACACAACCTACGTTGACCGGGCTGATCTCTCGAGTAGGTAATATTTCTTACAAGTCTATCTATCTCTATTACATTATTAGCATTATCTATAAAACTAACCACTACATTTTAACATTTACTTAGGGCATAAACGAGGCAAAAACCAATAAAATTGTGAATAATTTAAATTGCCCCGAAACAAAACCCGACTTCGATTTATAATGAAAAATTTTATGTTTTTAGTCATATCAATCAAACTCACACTGTTCCAATGACATGTTCCAGTTCCAAAGAGGAAGATTTTACGAATATATCATCGAGGTAAGCAAATTTTAGATTCTTATTGATATTTCAAAAACTGCAACACTGATTTCAATGTTATATGTATAAATATGACTAGGTACTTCTAAAGTATCTACCAAACAAAAAAAAATCATTTTAACTGATTCATATTCGCAGGAGCTATCGCGCTCCATACATTCATAAAAAAGAAATAAGCAGTCATAGGAACTGCCCATAGAAGGAAAACCTTATAACTCAGAATTTGATTGATTACTTTAGAAACTGCGCGGGTGAAACCGGAGGGCGATCTAGATGGCCATGCTTACAGCCAATGGTCATGGCCGAATTCACCCGAAAATGTATTATCATTCCCGAGCGTGACGCTAGAATTCAATTCACAGCCCACGAAAAATCTGTATGTGGTGCGCAGAAGAAATTTCCACATCAAAACATACAACCGCATTGGCCAAAATTCCTCCTCTTTTGAAGTCGGTGTGCAAATTTGTATTTTTTTTTTTTTTTTTTTTTTTAACTTTTATAGGTTTACACTTGACCGCCATCTCGCCTGATGTTAAACGACAATGCGGTCTACGATGGAGCGTGTTTACCTAGAAAAAACCGATTCACTCTCGATTTGAAGACACAAAGGTTATAATCATCGGGGAAAACCCACTCAGGCAACGTATTCCACAGCCTAGACGTTCTTATCACAAAATTTGAGTCAAATCTCTTCGTTCGTGTCTTTGGAACATCGACCATGAAACGATGTCGCTTTTTCGAGCTACGAGCATTCCGATAAAAAAGGGCAAGGTGGTATCAAATCATGCAACCCAGTCGCACACTCTCCGAAATGTATCCGATAAAAACCGATAGGCCAGCAATTTTTCGGCGATGTTCAAGACTTTGAAGTCTTTTTCGCACAAGAGTATCATTGCCTATGAGCCTTTTCGCACGTCTCTCGATCGATTCCAGTGCCTCCAGCTGATACTTAGCTGATCCATCCCAAAGGTGCGAACAGTACTCCATACAGGAGCGAATCTGTGCTTGATATAAAGTGAGCAACTGTTCAGGCTTAAAATACCTTCGCACCTTTGAGAGGACACCCAGCTTTTTGGCAGCTAATTTGGCCTTGGATTCGATATATGAGCCAAAGTTGAGCGTAGATGTTAAAGTAACGCCCAAAAGCTCAAGACGGTCAGAAACTGGCACGGACACACCTCGAAAAGTAGGAGTCAGTTGGAATGGACTCCTTTTGCGGAAAACAGATACGCCTGCGTCTTACTCTCATTGAACTTGACCAGATTGGCATTGCCCCATTCAGACACCGCCTCAAGGGTCAAATTCAAACGCTCAATCAAACTCTCTCTCAGTACCTGGGTTTGCTGCCCACTGGCTCTCGCGCTAGATATGTAACTCTCTACAACAGTGCTATCATCTGCGTACCCAAAGATACCGGGCTTCAACAGATCGTTGATATGTAGCAGGAAGAGCGTCGCAGAGAGTACCGACCCTTGAGGGACTCCGGCATTGATAGCCATTTGATCCGACGAGCAGCCATCAATGACGACTCGTATGGATCGATCCTCAAGAAGTCCGATATCCACGCAATAAACCCAGGAGACAAACCATAACTTGAAAGCTTGCTTATAAGGCCATCGTGCCAAACCCTGTCGAAAGCCTTCGAGATATCCAGGAGACTGCAAGTGCTTCCCGTGTTTCTCAATAGCTTCACTCCAGATGTGTGTGACGTACGCTAGAATATCCCCGGTGGACCGGTTTCGGCGAAATCCGTATTGCCGGTCACTGAGGAGGTCATTTGATTCTAAGTACGTCAGGAGCCTGTGGTTTAAGACACGTTCCATAGTCTTGCAGAGTATGGACGTGACCGAGATGGGCCTGTAGTTGGCAGGGTCGGCACGACTACCCTTTTTGGGCACAGGTTGCACATTGGCAAGCTTCAAGACTTCGGCACTAGCCCAGTTTGGAGAGAAAGTCTAAACAGGCGCGTCAGTATCGGAGACAACTCAGGCGCACAAGCCTTCAATACTAGGGCAGGAATACCATCTGGGCCACTAGCTTTATTCACGTCCAGATTACGTAGCGCTTTGCGAACCTCCATTTGGCGTATGTGTATCTCTGACATAAAAGTCGGACAGCCAGGTGAAGTAGGAGGTGTCGCGCTACCAGCATCTAGACGCGAAGATTCCGCAAATTGAGATGCAAACAGGGTTGCTTTCTCCATTGCGGTGTGAGCCAACGTCCCATCAGGTTTCAGCATTGGAGGTAGTGAGGGGCGACAGAAGTTCGATTCGACCGATTTAGCTAGGGACCAAAATGCTTTGCTGCCCGCAGGGTACGAAGCTAGTTTGTTCCCTATTCGGCTAATGTGGTCAAAACGAGCCCTCTGAATAACCTTTTGCATGCCTTAGCAGCCTTGTTAAACGCTTTCTTCTTCTGGTGTATATCCCTTACCTTACGCTGTCGAGCATCAACCCAGGCTTGGTAGGTCTCATGTTTTAATGCTTCAGCAGTTTTACATTGAGTACCAAACCAAGGGCGAGCTTTGCTGGATAATGGGACGTCGGAGTATGGAATGAAATATTCCATAGCCGTTCGTATTACATTAGTCACAGCATCCGCGCAGACTGAGGGATCACCAGAAGTGAAGCACAATGACTGCCATGGGTAAGACGCAAAAAAAGAGCGCATCTCGTCCCAATCTGCTGACTTGTATCGCCACAACCGCCGGTTGCCTCTAGGGCTGGGATCAGGCGGATGGTAGACAGATACAGATTTCACCAGACAGTGGTCGGAGCTGCCTAACGGCGCAGATACCACCACGGAGTAACGTAGTTGTATGAACTTAGACATTTTCGACGTTTGTAAAACAAAATAAATGCTATGAGACGACATTACTATAAAATCAAGTTTAATAAATCGGCCGTTAAAGTTATAGAATAAATAAACAACTACAATATGATGGGCTAGCAAATTAAGCGGCACATTTCAAGAATACATTGTACCACTTGTGTTTTAAATGTAAAATGTCCAAAGGTCAGTCATATCGTAACAATTAAACAGAAGAATTTTGAATTTCCAACACATATCTAAATATGTAAAACTGCATATTTGTTTGTATGTTCTTTATATAATCGTTTTCTATGATTTTGATTTTTATGATGACTTTTACAAAACTTCTACTTTTAGCAAAATTGTTGTGGATGAGCTAAAGAAGGTTTCTGAGATTTTTATATGACAACATCCCAGCGAAGTTGGAAAGGGGCGTTAGTACGAGTATATTATAATCACAAAGCTTGCTTTTTATCCTGAAATACTGATAAATAAAAGACATAAAAGATTAGCAACCCCGAGTAACTATGAGTCTACGCTGACGAAGCCGTGGCTAAATTAACAAATAATAATAATTTTGATATCAAAATATCGCACTAATTTAAAAAACGTGAATTTTGGATATTTGTTTTTATTTGATTGTTTGTTACGTTATAAAAACTGAACTTTGTCCTGTTTAAAAGAGTTTTTTTAGTTCTCAAAGAAGGAAGTATGCTAGATTTTATTATAGTCTGGAATAGCACGTTTTAATCCTTTGATAGTTGGTCTGAGTTGAGTTTTCTGTAAATAGTACGCGGACAAAATAATTGTTAAATGTTAACTAGTAGTGCCTGCGGTTTTACAGTCCTCGTTCGGTGATTTTTCCGGTTTTATTGGCAGCATATATCCAAATTTGAATCAAATATCTCAAACGACATACAAATATTTCATTCATTCATAATTTAAGAGCGGCGCTCTTGTCGGTGAAGTTCCCTCCATGTACTTCTACACTCCGCCTTCTCCTTGACTTTTTGACTACAAATATTTAAGTAACAAAAACATGTACCTATATTATCATCATCATCCGCAAGACGTCCACTGCAGAACAAAAGCCTCCCCCCTAGATTTCCACAACGAACGGTCCTGCGCAACCTGCAACCAGCGGTTTCCAGCGACCTTTGTGAGGTCATAGATGGACACCTCTAGTGGGAGTCCGTCCAACACTGCGTCTTCCGGTTCGTGGTCGCGACTCGAGAACCTTTCTTCCCCAGCGATTGTCAATGTAATCGGTATATATTATAAATGTGTTTTATAATATTAATTTTTATTTATAAACTAGATGCCCGCCCCGGCTTCGCCCGTGGTATATTATATAGCACTCATCGGGATCCCGTACATATCCAACGGTGAAAGAATGACTGAAATCGGTTCACTCATTCCTGAGAATATCGATTTCAAACAAAAAACCTCTTCAGCAACCTGCTACGCCACCTGTCGGAAATTGGTCGTACCAACTCAGATTTAGAAAAAAAAATTAGCAAAGGTTTATATTCAAGGCACAGATTACTGAAATTCAATGACGCAATCTTTCACACATGCTGTCATGTGTCATGTCAAAGCACGAAACGTACGAAAACTCTCAAAAGGGGAATATTTTTTCCCGATTTTGTTACATTCTTGTTTCATGCTCCGCTTCAATTAATAGTAGAGTTATTTTCTATAGCCTAAAGCCTTCCTCGATAAATGGACTATACAATAGAAAAAGAATCTTTCAATTCGGACCAGTACTTCCCGAGATCCTAGCGTTCAAGCAAACAAACAAACAAACAAACAAACAAACAAACAAACTCTTCAGCTTTATAATATTAGTATAGATATAAGTACCTACATTTGTTTAGTAATTTGTATTGTACTGCACAGTAAACAACTATATAATTAAGAAAATAATCAAATTTTCTGAAAATTGTTTTGCTTGTCCGCATTTTAACCTGATTTAGTAATTGAACTTACTCTATTTGCTCAAAGTTACGGCTTCAGTTCCGCTCGATCTCACATTCCCGGTCGCTGGTCCGTTGGCTCTTTGTCCGACGTCCGCGGCGACTCGTTAACTGCACTTCTAATGGCTTCTTGTAAACAATGCTTAGTCTGAGACACCGCAACTTTCAAATGCAAACGCACTGGCCTAGTTAAACCATCGATATACACCATTGGATATGCCCTACCAAACTTCAGGCGCACGGAATTATGTTATCGCCAGGAAGAGTGAGCTCACTTTTTCCGTTCTAGTCGGTTGTAGGAAGCGTTGAACGCCGGACGTTTTTACCTTTTTGGCGTTGTCAACAATCAAAATAAGTAGAACCAGCATACCTCGCCATAACCATACACCACACACACATATACTCAGTTTATTACCAATTACAAGATGCTCAGGGCACATCCAATGGTTTATATCAATGAGTTAAACCATACATCACTGCGCGGCAAAGCAAATCTGTAAATATCCTACTGTAATAGTATAAACATAAAAGTTTGAATGTATAGATGTTTTGTGATCAAACACGTCGTAAGAACTCAAGAGTTCAAGCTTTAATTTTGAAACGCAAATTTATTATAGTCTGTAAAGATACGTAAGTTACTTTTTATCCCAAAAAAAAGATAACATTCTTCACACAACTTAAATTTAAAAACCAACATCTAAAAAAACATTCAGTAATACTGTTTTTTTATTATTTTTATTAAATAAAGAGTGATGAAACAAGCAGGGCATGTGCCTGATGGTAAGCAACATGCCTGCCACATAACAGCACGCAGCTATTGGGACATGAAGAGTCCAAATCATTACCTAGCACTGCACTGCGCTCATCACCCAGAGATCTAAGATATTAAATCTCTAAGCCTAGTATTTTTTTCTGGGAAACATTGCCCTTCAAACCGAAACATAGTAATGTTTAAACGTTTTGGCGGTAGAATAACTGGCAAATGTGTGATACTTTCTCAGGTAGACTCTTCCAAGAGTACCAGTTACAAAAATAATCCACTTTTAATATAAGTAAATGATTACTTCCTGAAGATTTATTGAGTTCAGTAAAACATCTATTTTTGTTTAACAAACATCTAATGAACCCCATTGAATCCAATTTACGATTTCTCCTAGCTATAGATTGAAAATGACGTTTTCTTGATAAATTTGTTTGTTAGTAATCTTTTATATTAATTTGATTTGTTACTTGTTAAACCGATATTCAGATTTATTTTATATTTTGTTGTAGTATAGAGTGACAGTACGAGCATGAAATGTGCCTGATGGTAAACAACACGATTTCCACATTACAGTACAATGACACGCAGCTATTGGAACACGAAGAGTCCAAATCATTGCCTAGCACTTCACTGCGCTCGTCACCCATAGATCTAAGATATTGTATCTCTAAAATATCTCTGGAAATATTGCAAGTCAATCCTGAAGACAGTGACGTTTTCATTACTGCTTGCCGGTAGAACAAATAAAAAAGAAGTGTGGCACTCGGGGACTGCCGCGGTAAAGCTATTGCATGTTGCATGCATTTTTATCAACATAAACAACATAAGTGACATTTGTTTACCATAAAAATTTCACGGGAAATCCATTAAGTTGGTAACACTGCTAAGAGCATTTAGTCTGTAAAGCTGATACAAATAAGATTCAAAGTCGAATAACCGAGTGGGGAGGACGGCGTTACGGTCTTCCATCCCTCTTTCTTGTGAACATAAGAAAGAGATGCACGATCACTAAAATTCGGTCCCCAAGCCCGCGATAAAAGCTATGCAATAGCTTAAAAGTATGGTACTTTCATAGGTGGACTTTGCAAAGAATCTTACCACTAGCGATAATATTATCCATATTGCTTCAAAATATATACTGGCTTACGACGACCCGTTTTGTTTTGTCACTCATTTTTTAAATTAATGACTGAATGAAATAACGTATTATTTTGATAGTGACATTTGGACGCAGTTACATGCACAAATATATTATACCCGTGAATATGGTACATGAAACTACAACAGAATATCGGAAATTTGCTATAATTCTGTAATATTCGAGTGATAATAGGCTAAATGTACATTTAAATCAAATCAATCGAATAACTTTTGCTTACCATTAGACGACCCGATTTGTTTCGTCATAGAGGTATTCGTGTCCTTAATATTCTGATATAGTTTTATTACCCTATGCCATTCAGCGCGGTAATCTCGCCAGCATGCTGGTCACGCTACCAACTAATAGGGGGCTTGTGGGATTATCTATAGACTACTAGTTCTCATTGTATTTTTTTAAGAGTATGTATTTCGTTACCAAAATTCCAGTACCTCTATTTAATTCGTAATTCTTAATAAAATTGTACAAACAACTCTTTTTTGGGCAGGCTTGTTGCTTACTATCAGGCACATGTATAGCTCGTCTCGTTACTATATATGACAAAAAAGAAAAAGCTTTTAAGCGGTTCATAATTACTCGTGTCACTCACGCAAACATTATCTATTTATTAACCGACTTCCAAAAAAAGGAGGAGGTTATCAATTCGACCCCTATGTTTTTTTTATGTATGTTACCTGATTTCTCGAGAACCTCTGCACCGATTTTAAAATTTCTTTTTGTGTTCAGATGGGTATGCTTCCCGAATGGTCCCATATAAATCTTATACAAATCGATTGGGTGGTTTTTGAAATATGGTTCATATTTCAAAAACCACAAAGTGTTAAACCACAGTGAGTTCAAAAAGTTAGTAGATTGATGCTATGTAGGCACATGGTAAGTAGGCTCAGGTAAGTAGTATCTCTATCCACTACCTGTTAGATTTGGCTGGAACCGACTTCAAATAGATGAGTGAGTAGCGCTTATAATAATAATTTTATTTTATTTTTCGCTTTTGAGTGCCTGTTTTTGGTTTTGAAGTCGGTTTAATTTTTTGTACGAAAATAGTTTATACAAAGTAAGAATAGAAAAAACTCAACCAATCTATGTCCATACTGATTGTTAGCAATTGCAATTACTCGCACTTAAAACCAAAGAGTTTACATACTTATACTACGTATAGAGTTAGATTTTCCGCACGGTTCCTTTGTGTCAATCGTAAGCAGACGACGTACATACTTTCTATGGCAACAGAGTGTGCCGCGACAAAAGTATGACACCTCCACAAGAGCGACAAGGCAAGAAAGATGCTACCCGTGCTTTCGGTGTAAAGCGTTTGTGCCAACTCTATACGTAGTATATGTAAACTCTTTGCTTAAAACGGATTGGTCTATGGAAAATTCAGATGTGCTCAGTGTATGTAGTTAGGTATGTAGCGTAGTGTAGTTCTCATCGTATATTAGTTTTGTTAATAAAAGCTCTGCCCGTTTAAAAAAAAAAAACTTAAAACGCAAGTTACATTATGGTTGCCTTTGGATCGAGAATGAAATGGGTTTAAGAAAAACATAAGGACCTGAAAGAAACACACCAAAAAGAACACACAAATAAAACGTTATGGTAATAACTACGAAGAGTAGGACTGAGTTTGTATGATATTCATTTCGTCAATCCAATAAATCCCAGTGACAGTATCGTAGGTGTTTATAGCCCAAATGTCGTCATACGGCAGACTACACAGAACCTATATAGAAAGATATCCTAAAAACAACGCGCTATTTGTGGATCTTCTTCATATTAATAGCCATCGCTTCAACTACGTCCGGCCCTTGTACCACCAAACTAAATGGCTTTGGCTCTGCTATTGCTGTATCTATAATTTCAAGCGAAAATAAAGAAATATCAATCTCAAAGCTAAGTAATTTTCAGATAGACGGTAGACTCTCGGGTGGAGCAATAATTCCTTTCGTTCATACTATTTTGGAATTGATGGGCTCCAATTTTTTTAAACCTTTTATTTTACACTTGACCGCCATCTCGCCTGATGTTAAGCGACGATGCGGTCTACGATGGAGCGTGTTTACCTAGAAGAAGCGGATTAACTCTCGATTTGAAGACACCAAGGTTATAACTATCGGGAAAACCCCACTCAGGCAACTCATTCCACAGCCTAGACGTTCTTATCACAAACGTGGAATCAAACCTCTTCGTCCGTGTCTTTGGAATATCCACCATGAAACGGGGCCGCTTCTTCGAGTTACGAGAAGTATGATAGAAAAAAGGGTGAGATGGTATGAGATCATGGAGATCAGTTGCACACTCTCCGAAGTGTATCCGATAAATTAATCTTGTAAAATGTTTAAATATTACACATGGGGCGGCTCGCCAGTACTATGGAATGAACTTGGCTGGCCACACTGCCGTGTGACTAGATGTTTCAATGAAGTATTTTGTACGAGTACTTGTATCTAGGCCTCTCCTATGGATCGCCACATGGCACGATCTTCTGCTGTTCGCATTTACTTGCTGCCAGCCTTCTTTCCTGAGTCTACGTCCAAGAGTGAATGAGTATTAGACAGGCTGATGATGATAATTTGTATTTAAGCTCTCACCCCTCTCCAATACGAGCGCCACAATACCATCACTACTATAGCATATCATTTGCTGGACTTAAGCCTTAACCTTTGACTTATGAAATAACTAGCAACACCCTCGGTTTCACTCGCGTAGTTCCTGATACCTTTATTTTTTCGTGATAAATAATAGCCTATGTGTTATTCCATTCCATTATTTACCTATGAACTAAATTTCATCTCAATCTTTTCAGTAGCTTTTGCGTAAAATAGTAAGAAACATTCACCCATTCTTATAAACTTTCGCACGTATAATAGTAGTAGGGTATTTGTCGTGCATTTGGCGTTTTTGCTGCAATAACGCACTCTTTCTGTGCACCCTAGTATATAGATTATGTATGTACGTAGATTGCGGCCGAAACTGCGCATGAGTAGCGTCGGCCGAGCGTCTATAAAAACCCGTGGTTCGTGAACCCAGCGTTTGGGAAGTGATTGAACCCACACGCACGCAACACACACGTAATGTTTAGATCCGTGTGTTTAATGAACCCAAGCTTTTATTGTCTTTGGTGTTTTTCGATATTCGAGTTTTAAGCAAGAGCCTATGCAGTTTTGAATACCTGTTGTGAAATAAATGTTTTTTGCGACGCCATCTTTTATTTTCCGAAGTGCGATTTTGGACTAATATTATAAAGCTGAAGAGTTTAAAACGGTAACAAATTGTTTATATTTTTCCAACGGAAATCTATTTTAAATCTTTATAAACAAGCTAGCGGGCGGGCTTAGTATTTTCTCAATAATATCTAGATTCCATTTCGAATCGAATGACACTTCAAGAAGTTGCAAAATTCGACCTAAAAATCACTTGTTGACTAGACTATAAGGACCCGGGACTTGCATTGTGGATTGCTGGTAGGTGTACTAAATTGACGGCAAGCCTTTTGCTGATCCCAACTTTTTTGAAGTTTTACTTCTATATGGGAAATTAGGGAAAAATATGACATTAAATTTTTACGATGTGTGCGCACACCGTCACCAAAAACCGGCACCCTTAATTTAGCTGGTCAACATTTTAGAAAATACTGCATGTAACCTGAAGTTCCTGAACGTCTAGGCTGTGGAATGAGTTACCTGAGTGGGGTTTCACGAGTTATAATCTTAGTGTCTTCAAATCGAGAGTGTATCGGTTTCTTCTAGGTAAACACACTCCATCGTAGACCGCATCGTCGCTTAACATCAGATGAAATGGCGGTCAAGTGTAAACCTATAAAAGGAAAAAAAAAACATTATTGTGTTCCGGTTTAAAGGGCAATGTTTCCAGAGTAATTATATGGCTTAGAGATATAACATCTAAGATCTCTGGGTGACGAGCGCAGTGCAGTGTTAGGTAATGATTTGGTGTTCCAATAGCTGCGTGTCTATGTATATGCAACATGCCTGCATCACATAACAGTACAGTGCTATTTTTTTGGCAGGCATGTTAGTTGCCATCAGGCTAGTTGAAGTAGTTTTAATAGAAATAGTATTGGTATTTTAAATTATACTTTTTAGCCGAAATAAAGAGATTTTTTTTTCGCGTTTGACCACCAACTCGCCTGATGGTAAGCGACGGTGTGGTCGAAAATGACGCACGTTGACCTAGAAAGTACCTATTCACTCTGACCTTGAAAAGTTCTAGATTGTATCTTTCAGGGAACAAGGACCGGCAACTTATTCCGTTCCAAAGCTGTTCGTACGAGAAAAGTGGATTCAAACCGTTTAGTGCGGATTTTGGGAATATCCACAGTGTATGGGTGGTAGTGAGCCGACTTACGACTTGTCCTGTAGTGGAAAGGGGAAGGCAATATCAGGTCGTGCAACTCCGGTGCACACTCTCCAAAATGTATCCTGTAAAACACTGTCAGACTAGCCACTTTTCGACGATGTTCTAGGCTTAGCAGTTTTTTAGCTACTAAGTCTCTATCGCCGATTAGCCTAACAGCGCGCCGTTCAACCGAGTCAAGAGCCTCGAGCTGGTACTTTCCCGATCCATCCCATAGGTGGCAGCAGTATTCCACACAAGATTTTGATTTTGATTTCTTGCTCGTGTACATTAGTACACACACACTATTTATGTAAAATAGTGTAACGAGACAATTTATTTGGGACCTAATGGTAACCTACCCACCTGACTCAACATAAGTAGCATGTGCCTACCACTTTTTCCAGTTATTCTACCGCCAAGCTGCGGCAATATTACTTAATATGTAATTATTACAGTATTTTGGTTTGAGGGAAACGTATTCAGAAAAATTACAAAGATTACAAAGAGATTAACATATATCTCTAGTTGACAATCACAGTGAACAAAGCGCTAGGCAGTAATTTGGATTCTACGTATTACTATTCTTAATGTAATAAACAATAAATATCTGTGTTATACTATTCTTAATGTCATAGACAATGATGCTGATTATCAGCAGCCATTTGTCTTGTTTGTCCTGTCAGGCTATATTATAAAGAAATAAATATAAGTACGATTATCTAGAAATTCAAATTAAATTATCCAATAAAACGTAATTAAACTTGTTTGTTCAGGAACTCCCAACAAAATACCTCGCATTTAAACACCTTAAAAAAACAAACTATGTCTTCAAAATTAACATTTTATCAAGGCAAGAAGTTCTTCATCCGGTCCTAAAACAAAAAGCTATGGGTCTATAGGCAAGAGTGCGCCAGCGACGGTGCGCGTGTGTGCGTGAGGCCCAGGCTGCATGTATGTGTAGAGGTGACACGTTTTAATTGCTTTCATTAAGAGTGTTTTGAAATTGGTACATCTAGGGTATACGGACAGACAACAAGAAGCAAACGCACAATAATTGTTGAATTATTTGTACATTTTAGCATCGATAAATGTTGTGTTTTTTTCCGTATATCTCTATAATAATGCTGTACCTCACTACTTTATTCGTGTGTAATGTTCAATATGTCAAAAATATTGTAATAAGCAAGGCCAAAATCAATAATAGTTAGTGATGGCATGTTGTCATGATCCTTTTACAATTATCCAAACAGTATTACTTAAAAATATTTATTTCTAAAATACATGACTGGCTATTCTTACTAGTTTGTGCGTGTAAACAAAATATAACGGAGAACTTACAAAATCAAATCACATATCGTCATACTTTAATCCATTCCCCGTATATAAAAGCTGTGAATAGTTGGTAAAGATTTAAATTTTATAGTTAATTTTTTTACCATCACTGTTTCACTCCTAGGCAACGGTCTCCCCTGATTCTCTCCAATTATTTCGATTTAGAGCAAAAAAATGACGGGTCGTCCCAGTGGACCCAAGACCACGTGACTTAGCGCAGAAAATTGAGGAGACACCAATTCAAATAATGAAATAGGGAGAAAAGAAGAAGGATCATAATTCTCAGCTCATTATTGTCCACTAGAAGAGTTAACCAATGCATTGGCACTTTCACCTTCGCGACACAAACTGAAAACAGTTTAATTCGAATATATTTTTGATGCCAATTGTGTTGTATTGTTGAACAACTAGACTGTGGAATGTTTTGTCTGGGTGTTGCTTTTGGGTATAAATGTATATAAATATGTTGGTCAATGGAGGTCTTGGTGTCTTAAAGTCGTAAGCGAATCGATTTCTATTAAATAAATAGATACAGCCATCGTTTACTGTATGGTTGCTGAATATCAGGTGAGATGGCGGTCATGCGACAGCCAAGCGATTGGCAAAAATAGTACATTACGCGCCAAGAGCGAAAAAAGAGCATTCTCGTCTGTGAAATTTAGTTCACAATCGACGAAGATGTCCTATGTTTCTCCCGCAGTACGTATACGTTGCTTTCTGATAGTGGGATACAAATTTTGACGTGTGGTGTTTCATGCTGGCTTTGATCACTTCAATAAACAAGGCCTTACAAGGTTACATGAGGGAAAAGTGAATTTAATGACTGGGCGTCAATAAAATCTGAACAAGAGAAAACGAAGCACTTTTGTTTCGCATACAGCATAAAGCGAACTTCTCATCTTCCCAGTGAAAAAAGGTAAAACTATTAGCCTTGAATCGATGCCACATCCAAAGCATTTGAGCTCTATGGCAGCAGAGTTAGCGGTTCGTCCTTCGTCTAACAAGGGCGATGGGGCGACAACCCTGGGCTGCACTGCAATGTGGGTTAGGTTAGGCCGACAGTGGGACGATTACAGCCAAAATATAACGATTCTATGGACTTCGCTGCTTTTAGAGACTTGTTTTTATTTTAGTGTCGATATTCTTACAGAACGGGTTTGTTTTTGTTGAGTGTTGAAAATGACGTGATGACCACGTCATTATTAGAGTAAATTTCTGCTAAATAATTTATGTTGTAAATGGGTTTCTGTCTCCTGAAATAAATTATTTTGAATTTTAGTGAATTTTCTATGATTCCTTCTCTCCTACACAAGTCAATTACATTGTCAAACTGAAACTATCTATCATATTACTGTTACACATGTGAATATTTGGATATTTAGAAGTTGGGACAGCTGTACGGACAGAGTTGAGTTTCGAACATGGTTAGTTTTGTTCCCTGGAATAGCACATAGGTATTCCCAGGCAAGCCACTTTTATTGGTGTAAAATAACGAGATCGGGAACTACGCTGGTAAAACCATGGAGAATAAATCAGAATATTTCATTTAGCTATCTTTAGTTAAAAATATTCTGTATTTTGAAGTGTATTTGCTATCCATATTTCCCGCCATTCCCTCCTACTCAAGCTGGGAACCCTGTCAAGCTGAAACTACGTGGGAATAAATCAGATTCTTCCCTTGTATACTACTCGTGGTATTTATTTTAATATATTGTGAGAATCTGTTGACAGATAACACACAAGCACATGTTCGTAAAGTATATAGTCTCACAAAAATATCTAGGTAGCTTGTTTCATATCTATAATTTTAATTTTACGTTATCATTACGTCAAGTTTATCTAATAATAATAATTTCGTAACTAATTTATTTTGATTTATTCATTTATATCAATCAGCACCGTTATAGACAACGACTTACACTAATGAGAGTTAAGCTGGACCAAGTACAACGAACATTTCAATTGATTATTTTAAGTTAGTAGTATTATTCTTATACATGATATAAAATCAAATGTCAAAAGCAAGAACCGTACAAAATTATATTAACAATAATTGTTTTCAGAATTATTCCTCGTCCTTTTTACTTACAATAATTATAGTTAAAAAAAAAAAATTAACGCTTAAAATTATACACAATTAAGACTACGAATAATACATTGGGTTTTTCTTATACGCTTATAGGTATGCTGTTGACCACTATCTCGCCTATGTGACGCATCGTAAAAACTCTGAAGATTTAAGCCTAACTAGCAGCGCCACGTGGCTTTACCCACTTTCCGAACATATAAAACTATAGTTTTGTATGACAATTTTATGAAAGTTTAGAAACTTTTACAAAATTATCACAATAAAAAGAAATATGGTTTAGTAGACTGTGTTGAATTTTAAAAGTTAATAACATTTTATTCATAACAAGAATAAAAGAAAACAAGTAATGTATAAAAACGACAAAATACCTAACAATTTTCGCATATACTTCCTAATACCTATACTAAATACGACACACATTCCTCTGTGTTGGTGTGATCAGTCGGCCAGCCTTGAACCTCGTGTCCTTGGTCTAACGCCACTAGGACATTGGGTCGGCCACCCGCCCCGGTGCACTATACTGTGTGACGCAGCTTGTTTGTTTTCTAGTATTAAAATAAACAGCCCATTTTGTTTCTATATGTATTTATTGAAGGCGAATCCGGAATGTGATATTTTTGATGACAGATGACCTCTTTTGGTGTATGTTAATCATATCGCGAGTTTCAGCTATAAATTAATAGCATTTCAACTTATTGATCATGTTTTTTAATTTATTTGACGTATTTTAAATTATTTGTGAGCAAATTATTAATTACAAAAATGTCACATATTTGTAATTATTAGTGCAATATTGGATATAAGTACTAAATAAACTCTAGATCCCACACTATCACGAGGTGAAGGCCGGTGTTGTGAAATCTAGTTCATTTTTTGATGACATAATTATTATCATAAAAATAAAGGTATAATATATATATTCAGTATATCATGACTTTCTTTTTTCTAATTCTCTTTTTTTCGTAGGAGAAAAGGCTTAAAAATGTAGTAGCTACTGTAAAACGAAAAACATGATCAAGGCATAATTTTGTCACTTTAAATTCTATTGACGTCGTCAAAATAAACCATTAGATATGCCCTGAACACCTTGAAATTGGTATTAAACTGCGTTTGTGTGTGTAGTAGAAGTGGTTTACACATCACCAATATACTTGGCCCCTAGAATCGCTAGCGGCGAGGTATGCTGTGGTTCTACTTATTTCGGTTGTTGACAACAAATAGTGATAGGTAAAAACGTCAGGCGTTCATCGCTGCCTACAACCGACTAGAAAGAGTGAGTACATCTTTGGATTGAGATCGTTGGTTGACGTCACAACCGTCGAAAATTTCGTTTATTGCCCATGTTACTACCCGTCTTACTAGTAATTTTAGCACAAAGACTTAGCTCAAAAATGTAAAACAGTTATTTGGATTTTATTAGGAATACGAAGGAAAGATTTGAGACATACTCGTAATGTTCGTAACTTGGCCTCTCCATTTGTTTCAAGGCTTCAATTTTATACTAACCTGCTTTACCTTTTCTGGATTTCCTTCACTAAATCAAGTATCGTAAGACTGAAAATAAACTTTAAGTGCGGAAGTGACAGTTAAATGTGCCGTGCTGTTTGTTTGTTGCTCTCGCATTTATTTCTAACCAGCTTTACATGAAATAGCCTTGTGTCGTGAACGTCGCGACATCGTTTCATGGTTGGCGTTCCAAAGACTCAAACGAGGAAGATTGGTTCCATTTATTTTTTAAATATAGAGTAACGAGACGAGCATGACATTTGCCTGATAGTAAGCAGCATGCCTGCCACATAACAGCACAGTGACACGCAGCTATTAGAACATGAATAATCCAAATCATTCATGTTCACATTTTCATCCAGAGTGAATCAGTTCCTTCTAGGTGAGTACGCCCCATAGTAAGACTGCATCAGCGTTTAGCATCAGGGAAGATGGCGGTTATATGCAAACATATCATCATGGTATAAAAACAGTCCTATTTTAAATGCGTAAAATATCTAAAAATTACTCTAGGCCAGTAATGCCTCAAAACTGTGAATAAATAACGTAACTTGTAAGTATGTATACTTATATATATAAATAAGACTTCCAGATGCAGAAAACACTGTAGGAAATGAAAAAAATATGCACCCATGGAGTTAATATATTTATTTATATTATTATTTATTTATACGTACCTAACGGATAAAATAATGAAAAACGTTCAGTCGTAAGTTTTAGCCTGTGGCCCTGATTATTTTTTCAAGTGCATAATATAATATACAACTTCGTCACTATGATTGGAAGCATTACAGGAAAACACCGCGAAAAAACATGTTCCGCAAGAAACATCGTCTAAGGACATACACGTACCATCTCATAGCTCGCACTTGACCAGCATGGGCTGTTTGTCTCCTTGAGAGAAAAAAAATAGACCAATGTTTATTTATTTACAGACTTACAAACCCACTAACTTTCGCCTTGATACTTCGGAGAGTATGCAACTGACCTGCGTGATCTAATACCACCTTGCCCTTTTTTTGTCTATTGGACTGTTCGTAGCTTGAAACATAGGTTAAAGAATTACTTTGTTACCTTAAAATTGGTTGCCTGTAAAGTCGGTATACGGGCGAAAGTTTTACGTGACAACGACTTTGAGTGGTAAAATAATTTTACGGAAGGGACGCGTGCCTTTCACTTTTTATGTCTGTCTCTCTCGCTCTTAGGCGGGCTAACCATGCCCGAGTGGAAGGGACGCGTGCCTCTCACTCGCTCTCGTTGTGAGCGCATAACGTGAGCGGAGCGTAACGCAGTTTCTTGAAGTGTCACCCGGCAAACCAATTTATAAGACGTTGTCACGTCAAAAGTGATATCATTTCATTGTTGATGTTCCAAAGACATAAACTAAGATATTTGACTCCACGTTTCTGATCAGAACGTCTGGGTTGTGTGGTTTTATCCTGATGGTTACAATCTTTGTACGAGTATCTTCAAATCGAAGGTGAGTCGGTTTCTTCTGGGTAAGCACGCTCGCATCGTATCGTATTGGCATTTAACATCAGGCGAGATGGCGGCCAATTCCGAGCCTATTATTGTTAAAGAAATAATATTAGAGTGATGTTCATATATTCTAAGTTGGTACGAGCTTTAGTTTGTCTATATGTTCATACATGATATCTTACTAGGCACGTGTTTACCGCAAATGAGTCTAATCTAGGACCTCAAGGCCGAATATTTCATTTGACCCAAAATAATTGATCACACGGTTCGGTTCTCCATATTTTGAGGCTCAATTGATCGTGTAGTGACCCGGCTATAAATAGTGATTAATGGGACCCACTGGATAGTTTCAAAGGGTCTACTATTTTTAAGTAAAGGATGACTTTTTTGCTTCATTACCCTCAGTATTGCAAAATGTAACTTGAGCACAATTTGGGGCCTTTGATTTCGTTTAATGACAAACTAACGGGGAAATAGCTTAGGCAATTTGATTTTACGATCACACTTAAAAAATACAGTTATATGTGGGTATCGCGTTATAATTCTTTGATTATTTATTTATGTCTCGCATTTCTTTTCATTGGCAAGTAACTTACTCTGTCACAAAAACGATGGGGTGTTTTAAGTGTGACGTATTGTGTGTTTTGTGTTTACTTCTAACTGATTTTGATTATTTTTTCTTAATTTGTAATAAAAAAAATTGTCGGACGAAGCTATGTTTGATAAAAATCGGGCCAAGATGGCCGCAACAACAAAATGGCGGATAGCATTTTAAATTTTCACAAATCGCTCAATATGGGTGTCAAATGAAAGGATCGGACTAGTACAAACTTATAACATATTTCAAATTCGAGATGGTGGAGAAAAGTCAATTACTTAAATTTTGTTAATTTTTTCAAGTTTATATTTTGAGGCCTTTAGAGAATTTAGAAAATTTAAAGATATTTTTTTTAATAATTGTATCATATCTATAACTATTAGGCATACATATTATATTATTTGCTTTACATTTTATTCACAATGTCCTGTTAGATAATTTACTGGACCTACGTATCGTTATTATAAGGGGCGTTATGCCGTTCTAATTGATTAAATAAATAAATAAGCGTCAACAAATGTTTGGAATCCTGTGATAAGTTTTTATAAATGACTTTGATTATTTCAACATTTTAAATGTAGTCACATTATAATTTCATATTATGACATTATTATGGCTTCGCAGAGAAATTTGATTGCCATACTTACATCAATTTTAATAATTTGATTTTTTTTTCATCTCCCTATCTCTCACATCGTCACATCTCATTTCAAGTCTTCATATATATATATATATATATATAAACAAACAAAAAACATACGAGTAAACGAGTAATAATTAAAACAATGTTCAACTGAATTAAAAGAATTAGTAGGTTTGGCAATTTTGTTGTATAGTGCCTACCTATATATTATGTTCTGCAATAGCTGCGCAATTGCAAATCGATTTTGATGATAATTTTTAGTTTTATAGAACATATGTTAGAAGTTGTACCACATACATGTAATCGAAATTAATTTACCACATTTGGAATAAAATATTTGTGCAAGTTATGGATTGATTTATTGTTTCGTTCAGTAGAATTTTCACAAATTAGTTTTGGATTTTAGAGAAATATAATTTCCAACCGTATTTCAGTTAAACTTGTAACTTTTTTTATAATATAGAGTCGAGACGAGCAGGACATGTGCCTGATGGTAAGCAACATCTCAGTCAGCAACAGCACAGTGACATGCAGCTATTGGAATATGACAGTTGCAAATCATTACTTAGCATTGCACCGCGCTCGTCACCTTGAGATATAAAATGTTCCTCTATTACCTGTAATTTTACTGGAAACATTGCCCTTCAAACCGGAACCCGGTAATATTTTCACATTGTTGCTTGGCGGTAGAATAACTGGCAAAGGTGTGGTACTTCCCCAAGTGGACTCTAAAAAGAGTCCTACCACTACTAAACTAACTCAAATATCGTAATTACTCGTATTACGACTATCCAATACAGAAAATATGGGTAAATCCAACATTTTGATCACGTTACTCCCTATGTCTCCGTATCGACTTCATAATCTCATTAAAATTCCATGGTGCCTGCTCAATAAAATATGTGGCGAAGAATAGTCAACCGAACGACTCATATTCCTAGAAGGCAGTCTAGTCTCTAGATCAAAAAAACCTAGGTTTTTTGTAGCATGGCCAAGTTTAGGCAGCTACATAAGTGACATTAAGATGACCTGCGCATAAGAGCATGACTTCATTGTTGGAATCAGTAGCTCTATTCGTTGCAAATAATGTTTAGTAAGTTTTTTTAGTTAAGTTAGCGCATCATAATGCGCTATTGTACACGTTAGAGGTTTTATAATTTTATTTGCAATTTGTTTCAAGTTTTTTTCAAATGCACCAGTTCTCTGGATGATGAGCGCAGTGTAGTGCAGTTGCTTACTATCAGGCGCATATCCAGCTCGTCTCGTCATTTCTAATTTAAAAAAAAAACAGTATACCTACGTACGCTTCTAAGCTAAAAAATGTGTTATAAGTGTTACTTTCTGTGAACACTTGTCGCTACTGCAATTAATCGTGTAAGTACAAACATAAATTTATTTTTAAACCAAATAATTATTGTCTTTTGGTAATTCGTGAAATTAGCCATAAATCAGTTTTTTCTCGGTAAGTAAAGGGAAATATCGTATCTATTATATCTACCCAGATATTCTTATTCTGGCGTTTATTTGGCCTAACGTATAAACATTGCCATTCAGCGTGCTAATACCGCCAGCATGCTGGGTACGCTTCCGATTGGTAGTGGGCTTGAACAACTTGATTATCTGTAGAACTTCATTGGTCTATGGATAATTCAGGTGTGCTTAGTGTAAATAGTTGGTTAGGTATGTAGGTAGCGTTGTGTAGTTCTCATTGTAGTGGTAGGACTCTTGGCAGAGTCTGCCTGGGGAAGTACCACACCTTTGCCAGTTATTCAACCGCCAAGCAGTAATGTGCAAACATTAGGTACTGTGTTCCGGTTTGAAGGGCAATGTTTCCAGAGAAATTACAGAGCTTAGAGATATAAGATCTTAGATCTCTGGGTGACGAGCGCAGTGCAGTGCTAGGTAATGATTTGGACTCTTCATGTTCCAATAGCTGCGTGTCACTGTGCTGTTATGTGTCAGGCATGTTGCTTACTATCAGGCACATGTCCTGATCGTCTCGTCACTCTTTATTTAAAAAACAAAAAAAAAATGTATCCCAGATACTATAATTATAATAATAATTAGAGCAGCGTCTCTAGTAGAGTTAAAGTATTTTCATGCAGAATTTATACTTTGCTTACTAATCTTATTTATAAAAAAGTTATGTTGGTTTGTGTACGCTTCAAAAACTCAAAAAGTTCTGCACCGATCGAGCTGAAATTTTACAATGATATATAATCCGCATCAAGGATTGTTTTTATCTAATTTTTACATCACAATGTGCCACAGCAAAGCATGGCAGGGTACAGCTAGTAGACAATATTTTTGTAGTGGTAGGACTACTTGCAGGGTCCATCTGGGGAAGTACCATACCTTTGCCAGTTACTCTATTAAGAGTCATCATATCATCAGGAACATGCTGCTCGTCTCATCACTTCTTAAAAAAGGCCTTGTTTGCACCATGAGCTGTATCGTGACATAATACACGTATCAGTCGAACTGGCGAACAAGCGCAAACCTATTCCAATGATTCTGTTACTGATGTTGCGGATACTAATAACTGTCAGGTCATTCTGAACTTAGTGTACTTTTTCTACGTAAACCTGCACATTTTTTGTTCTCCTCTTGAGTCACGAAAATCATCATCTAGAGTTATTTCTCTAACCCGCTTTATAACACCAACTCTAGCCCAAAAGTAGGCAGGTGAGACTACTTGAAGTCAACCACACAGGTGTCAGGAGAAACACGCTGCAAGAACAGTAACCGTTTTATTATCAAGCGTACTGTTTATTTTATTTATATTACGCTGATAGTACCTAACATTTTCAAACATGCGAAAAAAAGCTATCAACAGGAGCTAACCTCGCTTTGTTGCACAGTAAACACTTTCTTCAAAGGTGCCTTCTTGTGACAGCTCAAATGTTCACGAAAAAGATTTCCTGCGAATATATATTATGGTAACTATCATGGGTCAAACCTGGTCTCGAGTGCCAGATCAAAACATATGGAACCAGTCAAGACCTGAAAAAGAGGCGTAAAAACTCACATATTCTATAGAACAAAATACGCGTGTGATAATGATGATAATTTAATTATTACTTAAGTTATTCAACTTATTACGTGATTTCAATTACTAAACTATTGTTATGGTGTCTTTTGCATTTGTACTTTCTATAGTTTCGTATTTCGAGTGTGTGAGTTTTGATTTTAAATATCAAATATTTAATTCTACAGTTGCAGTGGCTGGTCCAACAGACGCTATTTTTCAAAGCAACTCATGAAGATATAGTAAAATGGGACAAAAGTGAAAACTATGGGCTATATGATTACAACAAATTACAAAAAAAAGAGATTTAGAAAAATACCTACCCAATACTGATAAATATTATAAAGCTGAAGAGCGTGTTCGTTTGAACTTGTTGATCTTAAGAACTGCTAGACCGATTTTAAAAATATTTCACCCTTGGATATATTCTTGATTCCTGAGTCCTATAAGATATATAATATGTTCCACGGACGAAACCGGGGTGGTACGTTAGTACACAATAAAAAACATTACAATCGTTATCCGTTTTTGAGGAGTTTAGTTACAAACACTGACAGGATGTTTTATAAATAAGATGAAAAAAGGAAGTAGTGAGTTGATAACAACGCAATAAACATGCCATTATAAACATTTTTTGCTAGGGTGACAAAAGTCAGAAAAACATGGCTACCAAAGATTAGCCATACTAAAACATACTGTTGTGTATTTGTAGTACGTATGGTAATTTGGAAATATGTATGATATACATATAAATATATGATATACTCGTAATATACTGATATTGCTTGAGTCTAATCTACCTGACTGATTGATAGTAGGACGTAAGATTTAGGCCGTACACTATGAGAATAGAGGTAGAGCACCGCCAAAATTAGAGATAATTGAATGAATAGCCAAGAAATAGGGACGAAATATATTTTTTTAATAAAAATCGACGAGACGAGCCGGGCATGTGCCTGGTGGTAAGCAACATGCCTGCCACACAACAGTATAGTGACACGCAGCTATTGAAACATAAAGAATCCAAATCATTACCTAGCACTGCACTGCGCTCGTCACCCAGAGATCTAAGATATTATATCTCTAAGCCCTGTAATATCTCTGGAAACATTGCCCGTTGAACCATTGCATTCAAATCGGAACACATGTTTGCACATTACTTCTTCGCGGCAGGATAACTGGCAAATGTGTGGTACTTCCCCAGGCGGAATCTGCCAAGAGTCTTACCACTACAAAAAATTACTATAAAAATTAACGTACAGGTATATGAAAACTGAATGTTGAACGATGTGGGAAATAAGTTCGAAATTCAAAAACCAAAAACAGTAGACTATCGTCAATTCCACATAATAATTGGAGTATAACAAACGTTTTATAATATTAACGAATTGGCGTCGTGGCTTGGTTGGTAGTGAGTCTAGACACATAGGTCGTGGCTTCGATTCTCACATAGGACGAATAATTGTGCGATAAATATGCATATGAGTGACGAGACGAAAGGTCGAAGTAGAACCAGAGTAGGAATGTTGCGGTTTTATTTCGATATTACGATTTTCGTATAAAAAGAGTAGACGTCCTGTTTAGGGATTTTGTTTTCACAAATACGTATTTACAATTATAACAGTTAAATTCTTTGATTAATTAATTTAAAAATTAATTGTCTGTGAACTGTGTCTGGGTGTTTCTATCTCTATATATTAAAATGTTATGTTGGTTTGTGTACGCTTCAAAAATTCAAAAATTTCTGCACTGATCGAGTTGAAATTTTTCAATAATATATAATCCGCATCAAGGATTGTTTTTATCCAATTTTTGCATTACAATGTGCCATAGCGAAGCGTGGCAGGGTACAGCTAGAGTATAATAAGTATGTATTTACAACTATATGAGTATTATTTCAGCTATCTGGCCGCCAAATTACAAGCTTGGCTTAGTTTAGGGTCAGATGGTGTTGTGTGTGAATTGTTCACCAATATTTATTTTATTTTTTAATATAGTTAACAGTATTATACTTATACATAACTGTCTACAGAGTAGATAGTAGTTGGGGATGTCCACAAGTATATATAAATAGCCTGAGTGGGTTTATCTCAATGGTTTCAAGTTGAAAGTGGTTTTCTAGTGGCACACTCCATTGTAGTTGTAGTGTCAAACGGATACCTATAATTGATAAAATGAAAAAAAGAAGTGTGGCACTCGGGGACTGCCGTGGTAAAGCTATTGCATGTTACATGCATTTTTATCAACATAAGCAATAGGGATGTCAACAATTTTTCGGAATTGCTTTTATTCAGTCACTCTTCAAAGTTCAGAAGAAGAATACAATCTAGTAAGTCTTCGACAGCTGAGAGCATTTAGTCTGTAAAAATAATACAAATACGATTCAAAGTCGAATGACCGAGTGGGGAGGACGGCGTTACGGTCTTCCGTCCCTCTT
Organism: Ectropis grisescens; assembly: GCA_017562165.1. Classification (NCBI taxonomy): domain Eukaryota; kingdom Metazoa; phylum Arthropoda; class Insecta; order Lepidoptera; family Geometridae; genus Ectropis; species Ectropis grisescens. The sequence goes on from CM029774.1 coordinate 23,110,533, forward strand.
TCTTGTGAACATAAGAAAGAGATGCACGATCACTAAAATTCGGTCCCCAGGCCCGCGATAAAAGCTATGCAATAGCTTAATATTTTCTAAACGTTACTTAACCACAAAGTTATCTCTTTGAATTTATATTGCGTTCAATACACTTAGACGTCGGACAATTAGATGCATTTATGACCTACCAAAAAAATGAAGTCTTATTCCAATTACCTACAATAGTTTACCCAAAACTTTGACGGATTATTTTAACTCGCATAACTTCAACTTCAACGTTTTCTTTTGGCTTCCATTCGGTAATGTCACCGTAATTTCGCCGATGTCCAGCGATTGAGCATTGGGAGTATCTTTGTTATATTAAGTTCTTAATTCAGGTGATCAGTCTTCCATCTTCTTCATAGCTTCTGAGAGTTTTGAGCTTGATTTTCGGAAAACACGTGAAAATAATAAAATTTGATTAAAGCTTGACATACGGCGATCTAAACTGTCAAATCAATGTCCAAATAATATAATTTTAGTAATTCAGCGTAAAAAATAATTTGTTGTCGGTACCGGTGTGTTTTTGGTGTAATATCTTAGCTATACGATTTATTTGCTAGCAAGGTGTTATTCACACACACACACAAAGAGTTATTCAAAATAGTCTATGGTTAGACTAACAAGTTATTGTTTGTTTTTTAGCCTTGATAATTTACCAATTATAACATACTAGCGGTGTCTCACGGTTTCACCCGCGTAGTTTCCTGGGATAGTAAAAAGTAGCCTTTGTGTTTTTTCCCATTTGGTTTCCCAAATCTTATCGTCTTTCCAAATCTCAACTAGACCCGTTCAGACGTGATTGAGCAACAAACATACAAAAATTTACGTTTATAATATTTGTAGGATTAACCTTTGTGGTTTTGTTCTATAAAATTACATATATTAGTTTTATCGATAATATATTTGCCCTTGACCGCCACCTCCCCTGATGTTGAGTGATGATGCGGTTCATGAACCTAGAAGAAACCCATTCACTCTAGACTTGAAGGCCCCCAAATTTTATCCATTAGGAAACACCCACTTAGGGAACGCATTCCAAAGTTTTGATGTTTTATTATGAACCTGGAGTGAAACCTCTTCGTTCGAAGCCTTTGTAATATCCACCACGAAACGATGTTGCTTTCTGGAGCCTCAGATGACCACTACTCATAAGGCTCTACTAACCAAAATCTAAAAACTGTACTTACGAACAAACGTATAATATTTTAGTAGTGGTAGCACTCTTGGCAGAGTCCACCTGAGGAAGTACCACACCTTTGCCAGTTATTCTACCGCCATGCAGCAATGTGTAAACATTACTGTGTTCCAGTGTGAAGGGTAATATTTCCAGTGAGATTACAGGGTATAGAGATAAAACATCTAAGATCTCTGGATGACGAGCGCAGTGATAGGTAATGATTTGGACACTTCATGTTCCAATAGCTGCGTGTCACTGTGCTGTTATGTGTCAGGCATGTTGATTACCATCAGGCACATGTCCTGATCGGATTCTGCCAAGAGTCCTACCACTACAAGGTAATGTACATCATACACTTTTTTATTTTTGTCATTCTCTTATTTTGGAAGTTACAGGGGGATACATACTTTTATCACTTTGGAAGAGTCCCTCACGCAAACTATTCAAAAAAAATATGTTTAAAACCTCCATATCATTTTTGATGACCTATCCATAGATACCCCACACGTAGGGTACTGACAAAAAAAATTGAGTTTCAGTTCTAAGTATGGGACACCCAAAATTTTTTTAGCTCTTATAGTTTCGGAGAAAAGTGGCTGTGACATACGGATGGACAGACAGATAGACAGACAGGCAGACAGACAGACATGACGAATCTATAAGGGTCCCGTATTTTGCTACGGAACCCTAAAAAGCTATAACTAATTTGTCAAACACTAGATACCCAACACAATTACTAGGTTCTTAGAATTTTGTAAATATTTCCTCAACTCCAACGAAGGTAAATTAATAAAACCACTTCTGACCTTTTTTTGCTTCTATGTTATTATATTGTGGCTTATCTATTTGTTTTATAATGCTAGATAAAAATACCTAAAGATCAAAAATAAAACTGCTTACAATGTTTTATTTTAACATACATGATTTAGTCTGTAAGCATTTGATTCCACTAAACACTCAATAATATGCTAACGTTACTGAGTTCTGGTTTGAAGGGCAATGCTTCCAGATAAGTTTTAAGTGATAAATCCTAAATATTATAAATGCGAAAGTTTGGATGTTTGTTGCTCATTCACGTCAGAACACCTGAATTAATTAGGTTGAAATCTGGGTTATACGTTATAGTCTGGAATAGCATATGGGCTAGTTTTTGCCACGGTAAAATTACCGGAACGAAAACTACGCGAGTAACACCACGGGGCGCTACTAATCATATTAGGAATACCTCCGGCTGACGAGGGCAGTGCAATGCTTAGTAGTGATTTGGACTCTGGAGTGTTGATTACCATCAGGCGCAGGCCTTACTCGTCTCGTCACTCTTGTTATGTATAAAAAGAACGGAAAATGAAAGTTCCCCTTTGTCATTATTATTTTATTAAGTTTAATTCTGTTTCTTCAAACGCATTTGTCGTCACAAACATTGAAAATGAAATTTTGAAAAGTTTATTTGGCTGGTTTTAAAAATTTGACAGGTTTCTGCCGCGGGTAAGCTTTAAGTATTTGTAATACCCCAGCATGGCACATATCCTGAGTAAAGAGGTACCATAATCAAACGAGGATATTTAAAAATAAATAATTCCAAATTCAAAAACCAGCTTCGAAGTTTAAATGTGTTCGCGCGGAAATCAAACAACGAATCGGGCTGCCGTTTCAAATCCATCCATTTAGCGAAATTAGTCAGTTCCCGAAAAACGCGGCCAACGACCCCTTCCACCAACTCTAAAAAGTCCTAAGTATTTTAGCCTCTCAAAAAATCTACTGTTTACATAACACTTTTAAAAATACCTACACCACGCCAAAGGGCTCAGACGCTCACAGACAAAAATTTCGTCTGTCGCGCCTGTGTGAGTGATGCACACATCGAAACGACATAAAAATGCCCAATCGGTACATGTCGCACCACTACAATGAAGGCACGACGTAAGTCGCATACAAGTGCATAATTCGGCCGAGATGCAAAAAAAATATTTGGCAATGCGGCCCCTACGCGGCCGCCAGTCGTCCGCCACACAGGGTTAGGTTAGGTTAGATTTTTTGGCTCAAAACGCTCGTTGGCAATTTTTGAAAACCGAATTTTTGTATCACTAGGAAAAGACATCCTTCCTGTCTACTCGTGCCAGTACGCCGCGATTTTTTGTCTAAAGAACTCGACTCGTCCCAACATTAAATTATCCAGTCGGATTCTAATTGGATAATGAACATTCGGTTTTCAAATCTACTCATCTATTTTGGACGAACGTTATGAGCGAAAATCGTGTGGCGCGGGCGCAGTATTTATTTTCAATTTATTTTTCACAGACTTCTCCGATTATGGCCTAATAATTTAATAAAAACCAAGATTTTACATTTTTTAAATATTGTTAAAAAACTCTAGTGTATTGTGTCGTGTTGTGTTATTTTTCACAATTTATTTTTCTGATTTAATTGGACTTTGTGTTCTCAATTTCTGTTTTATTTGGTAAGTCACTTTTTATTATTTCACTGTATTTTATTTTCTTCGTTAAAATATTACTAATTTTAGGTAGTATTTTAAAATTTGCAAATATTTATTTTATTGATTTATGCACTATTCCATTGTAAAATTATTTAGTTTAATCTGCCAGCGAAGAATCTACGTATGCACACAAAAAGTTCAACGAAACACAGACTTCTCAGAATTTATGTTTTATTTTTCGAACTTACATTCTATTTTTGTATAGGTTCGGGATAATCCCATAGACAAGGGCACGTCGACCAATGACGTCAGCGACTAGGCACTGGCGAGAAAGTCGGCCATCTTGCTTTTGTGTTCTTTTTTGAAGCCTACAAAGTGCGCGGGCGCTCGCCCGCCATATTGACACGCATTTGAATTTGGAAATTTTAGGAAAGTAATCGAAGATCCACATTTATTTAGATTATTTATGAATTGCTTTATTGATACTGGGGAAAAATAACAAAGATTAAATTTTATATCATCAACCCACCACGTACTCTTTGGTATACCAGCAAGAATATGAAAATCTAAAATTACATAATTTTTGGACTTTGAAATCCATCATTAAAAGAAACGTAATTTCATTTTTGGGAAAGTTATATTATAGTCGTGTCATGTTAGATCAATTTTATATATACCTATAACAGTATAATATGGATAGATAAAAGTATACCATAAATATAACATATTTCCCGTTTACTTTCCGGACAAAATTATTTATATATAATAAATACTTTATTATCGCCATTGTTAATTTATGATGATATCTATAACGCAAACATATATAGATGCAAACAGGAGATATTTTATAAATGTAAATTATAAATAAAATAGCCGAATAAACAAAAAGACTTAGTTAAACATGTAGAATGGATCAGGGCTCCTGTTGTAGAATGAATTGATTCAAAACTGTTATTGATTGTGGATCTCAAAATGTACTTGATGGTAGGTACAGATTCCCTTCCCTATCTAATTGTCAATTATTTTACATTGTTTTTTAGCACTGCAGTTTATTTTAACTTTTTTATTGTCTATATGCCTAAAAAAAGGTTTTACTAAAATATCTAATTGTAATAACAAATTAGGCGTGGTCAGGAGCTGCGCGGGAGTGCAATAAACTCTTTATTCTGCATTAATCGGCGCACGGGTTGGATCTAAAATCGACGCATAGTGTCGTTTAACTTTGATTTTCAAATGACATCGAGTTTATTTTTGTTTACTCGATGCAAGATAATCATCGTTGGAGCGTCACTACTACAATGCTACTGCTCTATGTAAATGGTTTAGACTACAGAATATAATACAGAAATGCTACTCTGAAATGTCCTCTGAATAGCTGTAGTATAAATGTGAAATAAATTTGACTTGTGTAGTGACTCAGTCACATAAAGCACTGAGCCGTTGACTGTGGGTTCGATTTCCGCCCAAGCATAACCAGCCCACTAAATGTTCCCACTGCTGGGACTCGGGGCCTTCTCTCGGAAGGAGATAGTTTTAAGGTCATAACCCACCACGCTGGCCAAGTGCGGGTGGATGACACATGACCTCGAAAGATTCTAAGTACATGTCGGTTTCCTCACGATGTTTTCCTTCACCGTTTTTAAGTTAGCGGTATTACGCACATGACTTCGAAAAGACAGTGGTGCGCGTGGTGGGATTCGAACCCGGGGGCTCCGGATCGGCAGTCGCCGTACTCCCGACTAGACCAGCCGTAACTTAAATGTAAGATAAATCCGTATTATTTTTTGTCTTGCCATTTGTTCTGTTTCTCTATGTCTCATGTACTTTTATATGTTTTACAAATATTAGTACTCGTAGTAGCGGTCTGTTCCAACTTTGTTTGGGTTGAACCACTAATACTTATTGAGGCGCCATCTCTTTGAAACTTATAGAACTCATGGTCAATAACAACAATCAGTTTATTGTTAACTAGATGCCCGCCCCGGCTTCGCCCGTGGTATATTATATAGCACTCATCGGGATCCCCTACATATCGAACGGTGAAAGAATGACTGAAATCGGTTCACTCATTTCTGAAAATATCGATTTCAAACAAAAAACCTCTTCAGCTACCTGCTACGCCATCTATCGGAAATTGGTCGTACCAACTCAGATTTAGAAAAAAAAAATAGCAAAGGTTTATATTCAATGCACAGATTACTGAAATTCAATGACGCAATCTTTGACACATGCTGTCATGTGTCATGTCAAAGCACGAAACGTACGAAAACTCTCAAAAGGGGAATATTTTTTCCCGATTTTGTTACATTATTGTTTCATGCTCCGCTTCAATTAAAAGTAGAGTTATTTTCTATAGCCTAAAGCCTTCCTCGATAAATGGACTATCCAATAGAAAAAGAATCTTTCAATTCGGACCAGTACTTCCCGAGATCCTAGCGTTCAAACAAACAAACAAACAAACAAACTCTTCAGCTTTATAATATTAGTATAGATTGTTAATTAGACAATATTGAGAGCATTATACGAAATAATAAAATATCTCAGGTTACAAATTACGCATAACTGACAACTTTCGTAAATATTGGTTGGCTTTGTAATTCACTAGGAAAAAAGATCACACACACACTGGACTTTTTATATAAAGACTATATCAGCTGCCTCGCTTCTATAGTAGAATACTTGTTTAGTTTGGGGTTTAGATTATGTGATGTGAAAAATACAGACTAAACTAAAATTGGAACATACCTTTTAAGACACAAAATTTAGAAACTAAGACATTTAATTTAATCACTATTTAAGATGCAATAAATTACTTGATCAGGATGATTCGTCAGTTTATTATATTTCCCAATGTTGAGCAATATACATAAAATACATGGAATATGTATTGATGTGTGATAAGATAAGTGATAAGGTCATAGTATGTAAAAAAAGTTTAATGTTTGTGAAACCATTTTGTTCGGAAGATCATACTCAAAATTGTCCTTCAAACTGGAACACATTGTTTGCCAATTACTGCATGCTGGTAAAATTACCGGCAAAGGTGTGGTACTTCACCAGGAGGAGTCTGCAAAGAGTCCTGCCACAAATATCTATGTAACATATATCATTGTTGAGACATGTATATTTGTCTCTCAAGACCCATTTCATCAACTTGTCGCTAAGCCGAACGTGAACAATTCACGCTCCTTGAAGCGTCTATTTGCAAGTCTTTAGTCGGAAAATAAAGCAACACACGCATGTAGGAAACAAAGCGGCTCCAAAAGCTGTCCCTTGAACGACCCTCACGTAACTTCTCAAACAAAGTTAAACCGAAACGCCGTTCGATTAAGATCTAGTTTCCTTCGACGTTTGCAGTCTATAAGGTTTTGCAAATTCTACATGCACGCGACGGATTGATGAACTGAGACTGGGTTGAGAAATGTGATAAGAATGATGCAATTGCAGCGCTATCGTTGATATGTAGTTTTGCTTCAGTAACGTTGTTTTTGTTTTCCTTGATAAGAAGTACTGTAAAGTTAGGAACAAAGAGACAAATCAGTATGGAAATCAAAAATTGAGCTGAGTCAGTTCTCCATTAAATTTTAAAGTTTTAATCTAACAAAGCATTGTGCTTATACAATTGAATTGAACTGATAATATTATTTGGTAGTGGACTTTATTGTCTCGACCACCTTTAGAACTTCATCATAGGTCTATAGATAATTCAGATGTGCTAAGAGTAAGTAACAGTTACGTATATAGTATACTTAGTCTGGTTCTCATAGCAATTTAGTTTTGTTAATAAAGGTTCTGCCCGTAAAAATGACAGTGCATGTTTTGTAACGCAAGGAAATGTTTTTCATTTCCAAAATTTGTTGCTGAAAAGCTGGCTAAACTTACATAAATTATTAATAACAATTGAGTCGAGTGATGCACAATGCACATAGTGCATTATCGTCACTTCATACCGTATTCTTATTGGGTATTAAACAACCATTCATTATTTAATAGGTCGTTACATTATAATATCGCTGTCTCGTAGGGAAAAAACTTCCGGAAAAAATGGATGAAAAGAAATTTTGATCGAGCTCCAGTTACGAGTATTTGACATATTTTGAAAGAGGTCCAACGGGTCCAACATGTATAAATTAATAAAGATGTGAATTAAGTTTTGCAGATTTCACTCATCATCAGCTTTTGAAGTATCTAGCTCACAGACGAATAGGGTCCTGTAAGTTACAAGAGCTGGCAAAGTCCAGTATATCCTGTAAAGTCCAGAGGTATGATCGGAATTAGTATAAACCTTCAGCGTGGGTAATTTATGAATGGCCAGATGGTAAAAAAAATTGAGTTCAATTTCTCTTTTTTCCTTTTTCACCTATCATAGGTTTACCCTTGATATCTATGCAACGAAATGGTTTATAATGAAGCTTGCTGGCCCAGATTTCTATTGAAAATTAAAAACTACCATTTAAAATAACAATATTTTTAGCTAAGCGCAAACTCAGACGTCGCTTTGCTGTAAAATTTCAGTCAGGCACAATCTTGTCTGGGATCCATAAAAAACTTACACGTGTATATAATACATAGATTATTCTATAATAGGCTGAAAAAAAGGTCTTCGACTGACATCGACATTTGACATACCTTCTAATCTCCATTACAAAAGGTGTTTGCCAGTAGACATCAGATAAACTCAGCTGCAGAGATCTTTGAGAAAAATATATCGAATAGATCCAGACTATAGATAGTTTTAAATGTGTCGGTCTATTTTTTAACAAGCGTAACAGGAAAATACTGTTGTAAAATTTCAGTCTTTTGTTATGATAGGGCGTGAGCGAGACGGTACGTATCTTCAATTTCATAATCTCATTCACTCGACGCATGATTTATTTTATAGGCGTAACTTTAAACTTATAGCACAAAATTTATTGCTTCAAAATATCTCAAGTGAATAGTGTCATATTTGATCATTCAAAAAATAGATTTAAAGTTTTTTTTAATGATATTATCACATTTTATCAGCTTTTGGTTCACATTTGGCGAGGAGTAAATGCAAAATGTAGTCATTTACTTTTCGCCAAATGTGTGTCAAATGTTAAAAGTGTTTTAGCAAATAATTTTGTAGTAGGTAATTATTTTTTAATCTATTTTTTTAGTGCAATTAATAAGTTTTTTATTGTTAACTAGCTGAACCCGCTACTTCGTTCGCGTAAGCAGATGTTACGGACTTATACATTAGTTGAAAGTACGTCATAATTAACTAAATTTGGATAAGTAGCTATTGAAAACCCAAGTGAACTTGTTTTTTCACAAAAAAAATTGGTTGCCTGTAAAGTAGGTATACGGGCGAAAGTTTTACGTGACAACGACTTTGAGTGGTAAAATAATTTTACGGAAGGGACGCGTGCCTTTCACTTTTTATGTCTGTCTCTCTCGCTCTTAGGCGGGCTAACCATGCCAGAGTGGAAGGGACGCGTGCCTCTCACTCGCTCTCGTTGTGAGCGCATAACGTGAGCGGAGCGTAACGCAGTTTCTTGAAGTATCACCCGGCAAACCAATTTATTAGGCGTCACGTCACGTCAAAAAATTTAATTATATTATCTTTATTATTCTTCTTTTAAAATCTAACATACTTTAATAAGTAGGTTTCGTAGTAACGAACACAGCCGCAATTATTAAGTTTGTAGGATTTTTATAGGATACATTATGAAAAGGCGTTGTGCATGATCTTATACCTACTTATCTCTTTTTCTCTAGCTGTTACCTGCGACTTCGCCCGCGTAAAATTTAGAATGAAGCCTTCAAAATGATTAATTTATTTGAGTTTTAATGTTACGCAAGCAAGTTGAACCTATAAATCAAAGCAAAATCTAAGTGAAATCTAATATATAAAATTCTCGTGTCACAGTTTTCGTTGCCATACTCCTCCAAAACGGCTTGAAACGGCAAAACTAAATATTTTTTTCTTTTTAAACAAAATTTTAATTTCTATTTTTTATGATACAACATACAAAATACATACAATCCTCAATTTTCACTCTTCTACGATCAACCCCTATTTTTAATAATAGTCATTTTAGTAATTTAATCTTTTTCCTCTCTGGTCGAAAACTCCCCGCCGCTGGTCCCGCCAAATGTCTACAGGTGTCACTTCTGACCCAGTAAACAGCACGATAATTTGGGGATCAAAAGTAGTCTATAGCATATATATAGTTTGAACACGCTAATCTCGGGAACTACTGGACCGATTTAAAAAAATCGTTCACCGTTCTTTCATATGTTCGTAATCCTTGAACGCTGTAGGTTATATATATGTACCACGGGCGAAGCCGGGGCGGGCCGCTAGTCTAATATATAAAATTCTCGTGTCACAGTTTTGTTGCCATACTCCTCCGAAACGGCTTGACCGATTTTGATGAAATTTTTGTACTTATCCGGTATCTATGAGAGTCGGCCAACATCTATTTTTCATCCCCTAAATGTTAGGGGTAGTCCACCCTAAATTTTTATTTTATTTTTAGACAAAATTTTAATTTCTATTATTTTATGATACAACATACAAAAATACATACAATGCTCAATTTTTACCATTCTACGATCAACCCTTATTTTTTAATAGCCATTTTAGTAATTTAATCATTTTTCCTCTCCGGTCGAAAACTGATCAATCGTCATTTAATTAGTCATCCCCGCCAGTTGTCTACAGGTGTCACTTCTGACCCAGTAAACAGCACGATAATTTGGGGATCAAAAGTAGTCTAAAGCATATATATAGTTAGTACACTGTAATCTCGGGAACTATCGGACCGATTTAAAAAAATCATTCACCGTTCTTTCATATGTACGTAATCCTTGAATGATGTAGGTTATATATATGTACCACGGGCGAAGCCGGGGCGGGCCGCTAGTGTTAATATATAAATTTAATTGTAACACAGAAAAAGAATCAAAGAACGAAAGAATCCAAATTCGGCATAAAAATCATTTTAGCAGCAAAAAACTCATTAGTACAATTAGGAATACCAGTAACGCCACCTAGTGCTGAAAGAAAAAATACATACCACAATAGCAAAACATTGATTTAAATGGGGTTTAGTGTTTGAGATTTAAACTGACATTAGCGCAATCTAATGAGAATATAACGTTGCTTGTTATTTTGATTGTGCATCCAAAGCACCTGTATTATCTACGCCAAAACGGGCGCATATATTTAATGTACCTACTTAATATGGAGTTAAATTAAAATATAGACTTATTACCCCATGTGAAATTTTAGACTCTAAACTATCTGCGTTTCGTATGTCAAACCAATTCGTTTTGTCGTTTTGACGTTAATATTTGTTTCCTTAGGGCCACAGATTACATACCTCCTTAGGGCCAATTCGGGTTGATAGGTAAGTAGTGTATGTGGTATTTCAGACTATAAGCTATCTCTGTTTCATTTTTCTACCAAATTTGCTTAGTATTTCTGACGTCACATTAACCTATAAGTAACCGATTTGCTATTTTTGAGTACAAACTAAGTACGTGTGTTTCGAATTCCTTCCGAATGTGTTCAGCCGTTCCCACGTTGTCCTGTAAATATTATGAATGTCAATGTTTGGATGCTTGTTACTTAATCATGGCGGAACGTATTTAGTGATCGGGTTGAAATTTGCAATACAATTAGATTATACTTTGGAAGAACACATAGGCTAAGGCATTGCTACTTAAGCTAAGCCTGCTAAGCCAAGATATAATGTGTTTCAAATTGTAACTCAATACATTCAGCCGTTTCAACGTAATTGAGCAGCAAAAATTTAAACATTGGCATATTTGTATAATATTGGTAGGATAGGATTTTACCAAATTTTAGAAAAATAAAACCGGTCAAGTGCAAGTGGGACTCGCGCGAAGGGTTCCGAACCATTAGCAAATAAACGGCTTTAATTGTATGGGAGCCCGCTTCATAACTTATTTTAATTAATTACATTTAAAGATAACATAAAACTAAATATTATGTGAATAGGTAAAGCGTCTGTGACAGGTACGTTATTAGTATCGAGCAAGAAACGATAAAAAATATGACGTTGTATGGGAGCCCCTCTTAAATAAATATTTATTTTATTTCTAGTATTCTTTGTTAAACCGGCAATAGAAATACATCATCTGTGAAAATTTGAACTGTCTAGCTAACACCGTTCTTGAGATACATCCTGGTAACAGACGGACGGACGGACGGACAGCGAAGTCGCAGTAATAGGGTCCCGTTTTACCCTTTTGGTATGGAACCCTAAGAACGGTCTGCTTCGGTCACCGAAGCTTGTTAAACACTACCTTTAAATTTCAAACAGTATTTGGATTGAAATAATACGTTTTCTAATAAGTTACGGCTGGTCTAGTAAGTTACAGCTGACCTAGTCAGGAGAACGGCGACTGTCGATCCGGAGACCCAGGGTTTAAAACCACGTGCACCACTATCTTTTCAGAGTCATGTTCGTAATGCCGGTAATTGAAACGGTGAAGGAAAACATCGCGAGGAAACCGAAATGTACCTAGAATCTAAGTTCTAAGTCATATGTCATCCACCAACCGACACTGGGCCAGCGTGGTGGATTATAGCCTTGACTCTCTCCTTGCGAGAGAAGGCCCCGACGCCCAGCAGTGGGAACACTTAATGGGTAATAAATGGCTATTTATTATGCTAATATGTTTTCTTCTAAAGAACAAAAATCTACTTCAATGACAGGTAATTTAATTCTGTACAGATATATCTAAGCTGATTTTAGTTTTTGTTGATATTTGAAAACTACCTCCATGTTTTCGATATATGAGATCACCTCTGAAGTATTTTCTAACAAACAAAAAAGGAATTATTAAAATCAATTCACAGTTAGCGGACTTATCGCGTAAAATCAAACCAAATAAAAAACATGCAACCCGATTGAGAACATCCTCCCTGTTTGAAGTCGGCTATAACCGAATGATGATTGTTTTCCACACAAAAATGTATTTTTGATAATTATTCTTTCATTCAAGACGACGCGACGCGATCACGTGGGCACGTTCTAGAATCTAGAATTTCTGTGGATCGTCTGTGAGACACAGAATACTTAGAAGTTAGTATGTACCGAACGCGCCGCGCGTGTCGTAATTATTTAATGTTTGTGTAATTTCCGAACCACCAAACCGATAATGTTCAAATTTTGACGGTACAGTATTAAAAATATGGTCTTTCTAACAAAAAAAGAATTAATGAAATCAAACAACGCAAACATGAGCTACAACCAAATACACATTCTGACTTTCAACCCCTCCCGCAAGAAAACCGATCAGAATTTGGGGATCAAAAGTAGCCTACAGCAATTTCCTTAGTATAAACTAAAATCATGCCAAGTTTTAGCTGAATTGAATCAGTAGTTTCGGCGTGATGCGTGATCCCTATACAGAAAGACAGACAGACAGACAGACAGACAGACAGACAGACAGACATGAAAGAAAAAAAATGCAGATTCGCCATCAGTATCGAAAATAGAGTGCTCCAAAAAAAAAATTTCCAAAATATCTTCAATGTACAGAATTCGACCCGTTACAGTTTTATTATAAGTATAGATTGTCCATTTTCAATTAGAATTCTGTTTTTAACTTATTTTCTTTCATTGCTGTTGACTTTTCATTTTACGATAGTTTTCTTTGACATATGACAAATTGAAGAATTGTGAATGTTATTGATATTACAATATAATTTGAGAGAAGATGATAACAAGTGTACAGCTTGATCCTTAAAATAAAGAGTTTCATTTCATTGTTTAAACGCACCATGTCAATTAATCGTTATTTTTTTTCTGTCCATTTTAATTTTGTAACAAGGCCCTATTCAGGATCAGAGTGATATTGTGAATAGTAGAAGGAGGTTATATAACATATTATACATATCAAATACCTAATCATGGCATGCTTAGAAATCGAAGTACCAACACGTTTTATATATTTTATTACTTCAACTTTTATAACGTATTGTGCTTGTACCCTTGTAGCATTTTAAGACGGCTACACACAACTCGATCGTGTTGGATTTTAAACAATAATCGCATCAAATTTTTAACATCCGGTGGTCATGTCACACAGACACAAACACGCAGATAGACGAGTCAAACTTACAACTGTTGGGAAGAAAGATAATTTCAAGCGATTTCTGTTAATCGTTCCTTCTATCTATAAAAAAATATATCAGCATATCTTTAAAACTAGATAACGACAAATTGTTAATAAATAAATAAATAAATATTGGTACACAATTCCCACACAACACCATCTGACCCCAAACTAAGCAAAGCTTGTAATATGGCGGCCAGATAGCTGATATAATACTTAATTATATAGTTCTAAATACATACTTATTATACATAGAAACACCCAGACATAGTGCAAACATTTGAATTCATCACACGAATATTTGCACTGGGTGGGCATCGAACCCACGACCCTCGGCGTCGCAGGCAGAGCTACTACCCACTAAGCCACGAGGCCAGTCGAATATTTTCTATTAAGGTCATAAATAAAAACGACATAAATAACATTTATTCGAAGCTGACTCAAGTATAAAATCTATCAAATTTTTGAAGTAAAGTCTATGTGATAAAACGTTTTCGTCATTTCTTACGTAAAAAGAACTGAAAGAGGTACAAAATGTGCTAAGTAATAGGTATAATACTTAAACTAGTATAGTTGAATGTATATATATCACAAAAGGTCTTACAAAAGCTATTATTACAGCCCCACCTATACCTTAGCTATCGGGCGCATAGCATGCTTGCACCGGGCGTCCTTGCCGCTCGCGTTTGGTTACGGAAGCTTTTATACGTTTCACAGTATCCAGTTAAAAATGTAGTAAAATACATAATATATCAAGACCATTAATAGTAAAAGAATTTACAAAAAAAAAGTAAGTGTAGGTAGAATAAGTATGTCTAATGTTGGCGTGGCAACGCACTTACCTAACCTACCTTACGGGGCCTACCATTTTTATAATTTGTAAGCAATTTACCGATAAAAATGATAATATACCGCTTTATAAGAGACGAAAGTATGGTTGATTGATGTAGTAAGTACTTTGGAATACAATTTATTTTATAGACATTCTTCTGGTCAAGCTTTTTGGCCAAATGCAGCTTGAGTCGCTTTAAAGTAACAGTGCTGAGACTATTCCTTTGACAGATTTGTTATTGCATATGTCTATAGGCAGCAGTGATCACTTCCTGTCTGATAGACTGTCACTTGTTTTGTTTATATATAAAATCTAATTAGATTATTTGTCAATGTAAATGTAACTAGTAACTAAATGTCATAAATAAGGATAATTACAAACCAAATAGTATTGAAATAACATAACGTGTACGTAGAAATTATTCTTAAAGCCATGCCGAGTGCATGTAGGAACTATTGCTTATCCTGTGAATGCATATCACCCGCTAAGCTGCAAAAAGACGTCCATTCAAGGTTGTCTGATGAGTAACCTGCCGACATCGGCTAGTGTGTACTTTTCCTTGTACTGTCGTGTGCACGCGCATAGAGCTTTGTAAAGACTTGTCTTATATTTATTTTTATTTGATAGAGTGACGAACAAAAGATGGTGCTTGCGATGCGAGCGTGTTTTTTACTATTAGGCTATCATCACGCTTTAGTAAAAGCGTGTTACCTACTCCCTGTCTACGTAGGGTAGACGACGGGTTCTGGAGTGGAGACCGCGAATCGGTAAACGTAGTGTAGAACGCCCTGAGACTAGATGGAGTGACGATATTCGAAAGGCAGCTGGTGGTTGGAGACGGAAGATCGGGCTGAGTGGCGTATCTTGGGAGAGACCTATGTCCAGCAGTGGACAAGTACAGGCTGATGATGATGACTTACTCCTGCATAACCGTATAAAAATTTGATTGGCGACGTGGTTGAGTCTGCTAATTGAGTTGTACTTGGGTTATGGGTTCTATTCTCACTTATTACTGCATTTTTCTTAAAAATACTGATGTTTCTTTTGTGTACAGATGTTTGTAATATTAGAAGATTAAAATTGTAATTTAATATTAAAAAAAAACTGTCTCATGCAGCAAAATGTTTATGTTGTAAGTTTAAATTTAATGTATTACCTAATTTCAATTAATTATGAATACGCATTATAAATACTCATAAAACATTTCCTGTATAACTAAACAATTAAAACTTAATAAGCCTATGTGATAATTCTATTGTTTGGTTTCAATTGTCTTAATTCTTTTCATTGTGGAAACTTCAAACCTTCCTGAAAATTTTCTCAGTATAAATTTTAATCAGAAGTAGGCATACCTATAATGTACTTCTAATTAAGCTCAACAAATAACGATTAATTTTGGTATTAATCGTACGTTATCATACGGTCCCACTACATTGTAAAAATAAAATTATGATTGTTTAGGTATTTTTGGATGCCAATCATCCAAAAACCTCACACTTGGAATGGCTCAACGGAAAAAGTAATTAAAAAGCTCTCAAGCTGTTTATTTTCTGGAAAAATATTTTATAACAGAAAATTATTACAGTTATGATATAAAATACTTTAAGGTATAGAGCGCAGTTTACGTCATATGAGTCAAACGTAACGCTTGCATTTATCACATTCACTAAATGTCACTGAAAGCCAAAAACATATGTCTAATAGTTGTGCAAGCTATTAAGATTTATTTGAGTTTCAAAAATAAAATTTTACAACAAACTTTCAGAAACAACATTGAGACAAAATTGCATTTAACAAATTTTTAAAACTTCCTTTTTAATTACCAACCGTTAAAGAACTACATAAAAATATTAGATTAAATATTTCTTAAAGAAATAGCAACTATTGTTGGAAAATTTGAGAGTGTGTATACTAAAAAGTATCAAGTAAATAAAAATGAAATGTTGGTACTATTTTACTTTAATAATGATTTCAATTGACTAATAAAGCTAAAACAAGCTATGACACTTATAAACTTTTTTTATTTCGACTCCATCGGTAACAATATCTGTTGGTGCTACTCTACGCATTTAAGGCTTTTAACTCACCAAGATACAGAAGTGCGATGGACGGAAGAAAGTGATAGATACTCGTAAATTCTAATAAATTGGGGTTGCAAAGCATAAGTTTTTACACAATCACAATTTTTCAATCTTCCTAACATTTTTCTTGAACATGCAACAATTGAACATTTCAATGGTATACTGTATGTCTTAACAGCTAATTGGAAAATAAACTTGATATTGTTTTATAAACAAGTTTTTATAAATCAAATTTTGGCTTATTTGTAAATATTAAATTAAATGCGTAAACAAAATAATTTTCTACATAAAAATAGTCTAAAAGGCTTTTGGTAAAAGCGCCAACAGCGCTTGCAGTATTTCCACGTTAAGTTGCAGTACTAATTTGTCAGATTGTATTATTTAATAGATTGTTTTGTTTTATTGTCTAAAATTTCTAACGTTAAAAAATGTTTGGATGGTTCTTCTCATTTGTTAGCCATCTCCTACCGGATATCAGCTATAAGATATACGAATTGTGTGTGTCAGAATATTGTTCGTACGTGTTCTAAACTAGCTAGTTCCTTCTAGAGTAATAATCCCCCCGGTTTGTCTAAATTTTACTGCAGGCTGATCTGTGCAGTTTCACTAATGAGTGACACAGATCAGTACGTTCAAACAAACATACAAACGCCTAAACAACCAAACTTCTTTCATATTTTTACAGTAAGTTGAATCGATGAGTATAATAATAAAAGCCATTATTCGATGAGTATATCAAATGCTTAATAAATAAGAGGGCTGCTTGCTACGAATCTAAAACACGTTACATTCTTCATATTAGGTATTACTAAAGTGAGAAGTGCAGTATGTCCTAGTGCATCGGCACCCTTTATCCTTTAAACGCATGCCCTAGTGCCCTTGGAGCCCTATTCACAAACACGCACACAAACAAACCTTCCGCAATCGTTAACCGACAACTACATGTGAGCTCGCTTTGACTATAAATAAGTTCGAGCTTGCAAGGATAACACTAGGGATGCTAACGGAAACTTGTTCATGATTTGTGTCGATATAATTTATTTTACTATAAAATGTGAATTATCTTTTTGCGATCGCGATTTAAACGCGGAATTTTGGTGGTTACGTAAAAATGTTACCTTGTATTGATTAAATAATTTGTTAAACTAATACTAAAAAAAAATAATTTTTAATAGTTTGTACTTTTTAGTCAAAGTTTCGATTTCTATATAGCGAATATAGAAAGCACTACAAATTAGAAAAACGTTATTTCCAAAATAAGTAATAAAGCTTAATTTATTAATTTGAATTTTAAGCAAAAAAACTTTTATATGTCTTTTGTATTATAATAATGATATAGTTGGACACTCCTCACTTAGCAATAATTACCCCCAAACTAAGACAAGCTTGTTTTATGGGAGCCTGATTGCTGATATAATACTTATATATATATGTAATTGTAAATTTGTTATGGTATTGAAAAAGCCTTCATAATTAAATTAAGGCGTAATTAAAACTTAACAGATTTATTATTTGGAAAAAACTGTGAAATGTCTCCACTGATGTTAGCTACTATGTTTTTTCCTATCGACATTACTCATCCCTACGGTCGAGACATCCGAGGGGGCGGGAGGTTTCGAAAGTCGCACAAACCTTGACCTCGATACAGGCTGCGTCTGCGCACGCACTATTATTACGCAGATGACATACATGCAGTAACGATTGTCCATCCGTTTTACTACAGTTATTTTTTCTGAAAAATACCCAACACCTGGGTTTAATATAAACTTTAAAAACGCTACAAAGATTTCAATAAAACGTAGAATACGTAAGTGCGTAAGTATTCGGTAAGTGTAATAATAAAATACTTTTGAATCGGTTCACCATGTCAGAAAATCTAACAAAACAAACATACAATCGAATTGAAAACACCTCCTTTTTAGTCGGTTTAAATTAAAATAAACTTAATAATAACGAAATAAGAAACTCACTGAACTGTAATTGTTCGAAGCTTATAAGTGTCTTGTTTCAATTCAATAAGTCAGAAAATATAACAAAATAACAAATCATTCATTTATATCGTAAATAAATAACAAAAAACCTTATGAAATATACCTAGTTGTTTTTGTACTTTGCCACATTTTTTTTTAATTTGTGATAATGACAACCTTGCACTAAAATACAAGTCAGATAAAAAACAGTGAAAAATCATACATTGACCACACTTCCTACTGGACTTACTTTTGAACTTTTATTAATCCATGGATAATTAATGCGTAGCGTAAGTAGAAAGGAATGTAGCGTAGCGTAGTTATCATTGTATGTTTATTAGTATTGTTAAAAACTCAGCCCATAATAAAATAAGTAAAACCGCTAAATTAGGTCAACATATATAACAACCTCTTTGTCCATACTGTCTGTGCAATGATTACCGCTGGAATTTTGTTTTAGCGTTTTTTATTATTTTAAATCGTCGATGGCCAGTCAGGGCGTGGTATCTCCTAGATGGTAGATAATGCAAAATAGGGCCAATTTGTGGTTTTGAATACGGGTATTAATTGTTCTTGTTAGGCTAAAAGGTAAACTCATGCCATTTATAGTTAAACGTAGTGGAGGGTTGCATATGATGGTTAGGGAGATTGTTGATCAAAAACAAATCCAGTTTTTGCTAACCCAACATAGGCGTATTCAAGTATCAAGTTTCTTAGTTTTCAATCTGATTACATTTGCGTGAAATAATATTTTTCAATAAGATTTAAGGTCATTCTGCTGTTCCGACGTAACGGAGCAACAAACATCCAAACTTTTACATTTATATTCAGACTAGGATTTTGGTTTTATTTTAGGAAGAGTCATGTTTTAAAACCTTATTCCAGGTAGGTACTTGAACACATTCTTTGTTGTTTTGTTTAAGTTGAATTCTTGTTTTCTTTTTTCGACAAATGCTTTATTCGTGTTTGTAAAATGTTTCTATGTATGCAATAATCTAAACTCTTCTTAGAAATGCTATAATTAAGATCAAATATCTTTTATATGCTTTAGTTAAACACTATAAAAAAGAAAAACATTATAACTGTATCATGGACGTAATACGTCCATGAACTGTATAAATATTTTCAGAAAATGGCAATACATATTTAAAGTGATGTCCACAGTATGTAAGTGAAAGTTTGCTCAAGTTATTATTGCAGTAAACATAAAAAAATCATCAAATTAAGTCGCCGTTTTCACGTTCAACAAAAACGCCAATGTCCGTCTGCTGGCGCGGTTGTTTGATCATGACGTCACTTTCACCCCTAATGATAGCAATTTTACAAACGAACCCTAAACCTTTCAGCCATAGTTTCTAAAACTTTGGCCCACTTTAATATTTTTCTTTTATTTCCCGCGAACTTCTTATATTTATTTTGTATAAACTTAGAATTGTCGACATAAATTAATTGAGTATCGATCATTTATGAATAAGGGGTACTTATTTAATAAACATTAACAGATATGGTAAAATAGGAATATTTACATTCACCTAACTCATTTAAAGAGTAGGAGATTTTTTGTAGGATTGACTAATGATGAAATCTGGGCATTTTTTTAATTATCGTATAAAAATTCAACTTAAGAGAAACATTTGTGTGGTATAAAATATGGATGATTGTTATGTATGTGGGTGTTATATATTCAATATGTAGGCTTTGTAAAGGTGACGGTTTGATGGTGTTGTATATTGTTTTTTTTTAATTGCAAAAAGGTAGAATGAAGCTAAGCTACTCACCAGTACTTCAATAGTGGTCCTTCAGTGAACCACTTTGAGAAACAGTGTAAAGGGTGAAGAGACGTAGGGGAAAACTATTTCGTGTCCGGGGAAAATGTAATATTCCGTCAGTTTTAATGCTGATGAGAGGGATGACATGAGAGAATAATTTATGGTTAAGCTAATTACAATTATTATTGTTTAAATTTTGAATTATTGAATTAATTCCTGTACTAAAAATAGCTGTTTGATACTATAGATGCCATCCATGAAATATAGTAATTGTCTGTTGCAGCTATTTTTAAAGGAATAGTACTTATGGTAGTAACAAAATTAATTTAGATTGAAAACAATACAACACTGTCTACAAGTCTAATAAAACAAGAAATACTTACATAAGAAGTAAAGGTGAACATTTTTCATGCAACATATTTTGAAAACCAAACCCAACATAAAATATTTATGAAATTTTGACAAATGTACCCAGACACAGAACAAACAGATTATTAATCAGACACATTTTTTGTTGTGGGTGGGAATTGAACCTGCAATCTTCCACTCAGTTTGGAGACTGACTGAGATTCGAAAATAAATATTCATACTTATCTAAGTTCTCACAAAAATGCCAGTGAATAGTCGATCAAGTGTTACTGAAAATGATATTTGTAGGCCAAATAAATATTTGAATAAACTTTTCTAAATTTCTTGAAGACTTTTATTTTAGAACACTTTTTCAGGGATCAAACGTAGGTAACTATCGGTTTTTACTGTGTTATGTAATTCATAACACGGTCTTACTCAAATAATGTTATATTTTATATTTATTAAAATAGGATAGCTTTCCGAACGTATCTGAATCCCGCTCTATAATAATCCAGAATCAAAGCGTGAATTCAATCGATTTTAAAACTTATAAATACGGAAAAATCTTGCCATAAGTATTTTTACAAATGAATTGCGTAGACGGTGTACACGCAATTAATATATCACAGAATAGATCATAGTTTTAAAATAAACCGCGCTATCATTTCAGATTTGGGCGGCGCTTTTTTACGCCCTCACGATGGTTTTAGTTTTTAAGTTTTGAGTTTCATATTTTCGCCGGGAGATAGATTTCAATAGCTCCAGAGTCACGAGGTTAAACTGTAGAGCTCTACGGTGTAGCATAGACAAAAATGTTGTCGCGTCTACGACAGAAATCTACGAAGTTTCGTCTATGTATTACTTCAAATATCTTTGAATATTGGCACAATTACAAGTACATCAGTGTGCTATTATAACTAGTTTTGACTACGAAAGAAAAAAACTAAAGGAAAGGTATAAAGGAAATAAAAAGAAAAAAAAATGTATTTTGATGACACGTGACTGTTTCTTACTCTTGACCAATGTGGTTAATTGCAAGATTATGACTGTATGGCAACTTAACTCAGCAGTGGGGAAAAATGTTTTTATACACACAAATAAGAACATCGAAAATTAGAGTTAGATGTAGTGGTAGGACTCTTGGCAGAGTCAGCCTGGGGTAGTAGTACTAGTACCACATTTTTGCCAGTTATTCTACCGCGAAGCAGTAATGTGCAAACATTACTGTGTTCCGGTTTGAAGGGCAATGTGCTAGAGAAATTAAAGGGCTTAGAGATAGATTTCTGGGTGACGAGCGCAGTGCAGTGCTAGGTAATGATTTGCACTTTTCATGTTCCAATAGCTGCGTGTCACTGTACTGTTATGTGGCAGGCATGTTGTTTACCATCAGGCACATGTACAGCTCGTATCGTCACTCTTTATTTAAAAAAAGATTAGACATTAAAATACCCTTTACATTCACAAATAGATGAACGCAACTTACCACGTACACCCACATGTGAACGACAATGAAGTCAGCACTCAGTCTACGCATATTTGTAATGAGTGTTCTAATAATGGAACCACATTCTTACTATATACGGACGGACACATGCTGGCAAAACGTGTTTTTAATAAGAATTATACAATTAAATCTACGTCATTGATGAAACTGAATGATTTCAGTTCTGTATTTGAAACATGCTGATTGAACCGGAACGTAGTTAGTAAATACGTAAGTAGACTAAAGTGGAATAGGTAAAATAATTTACTTATTGTAAAAAACCTTTTTTCAACCAATTACGCTTGATGTTCATCTCGGCTGATGTAAAGCGAAGTCAAAGTCTAAGTTAAAGTTCTTGATTGATAAATGTACAATTTACACGTCAATGCGGTGTTCTTCTATCTGTGTCCGTTATCTTAACTATTAACTATGTTATTACAACTTTATAGGCACATAGTTTAATTTTACATCTAGTTTAGTGTATACTGATTGACTGTAGGTTTTCAAAATACCCAGTGTATATCTATTGGTAAAGATCCACTCGGGCAGTTTATTGCATTGCTTAGCTGTAGGTATAACAAAAGAGAATAAAACTGTTTCTTTCGAGTTTTGGTATGTCATACATGTACCCGTATCGCTTTTTGTGTTTCGTGATGTATGGTTACAATACTATAAAAATATACAGTTGGGACAAATATGTGGTTATAAAAATCAAATGACCTATCCTCTTTGTTGCCGTCAAAATAAAATAAAACTGACCTCTATCTCTACACAAAATAAAATAAATCATGAAGTAGTACTAAATATTAAGGTTTATACATTTTACTTCCCTACTGCCTCTGTCGACAACAAAGACTCTTTCGTCGTGAAGTATTGTTTGCTATCGGAATACGACTCATGTACACCCATACAAAGACACATACATGATGCATAGTAATTGAAAATGAATTGTAATAGTTTAGCTCACATCATAACATCTTATAAACAGTTTTTTGTAATTTGGTTGGTAAGAAAATTTGAATTTTGAATGAAACACATTATAATGAGTAGAGCTAGTGAAAATGTATAATATTATAGAGACTTAGTTAAGCCAGGTATTGTGTCACTTAGATGATACCATACGATTTACTTACCAATATAAGAAGAACAAAAAAACAAATTGCAGTTCCGAAATAAGAATCCAAACTCAAAATGCTAACAAAAACGAATCTCATTTGTTTAGTTACAAATTAAATCAAGTTTTAAAATTAAACGGCATTATTCCCTTTTCCCTTTTTTCAGTCAGTTAATTTTTTCTTCTTACAAATTACCCTTGATACAATGAAGAGTCCTAAAAAGCTCGCTGTAAAGCTCACCTGTCAGGCAAAGCCTTTCTTTTATTTCCCAAAACTAACGAAGCCCCTCGTTAATTACCGCAAAATAATACGTGGAACCCCATTGTTTGCAAAAAAAAACGTTTTACAAAACTCCAAAATTCAAAATGGTGCAATTAAAAAAATGCGGCCAAGTTCGTGCGTTCTGGTGAAAGTAGAGATTCGGTATTCTAATGTAGTGAATTTGCGCGGAAATTTAGAAAGCTGTTAAAATGTAGAATAACTTTATATACCGTTTAGACAGTGGTTGTTACAGAGTAGAAGCAAGGAAAAACAAAATTGTTATACAATTTTTCAACGGTTTTATTCAGTTTGTTGAATAAATATGAAAATTAAGACGTTACTCTATTCTTATTGGCTATTGCTCTTAAAATTTCTGCACACGATAAATTGTAACAACGTTTTATTTTAGGAGTTATTTTTTGTACACAATATGTTTTTTTTTGTGATTGTTATAGATCTGTTTAAAAGAGAAAATCTGATTTTGTAAAAGATAACGCAACAAAATATATTTTGTAATTTTCGGAAAATAAATATCACAAATTTACTTTCTACTAACTTCACAAATTATTTACTCTTAAGTACATCATTCAGCACTTATTAATGTCTGTGATAATATACTTTCATATTAGTTTATTAGTTAGTCGCTAATAAACGAAGTTTCCTCTTAATTTAATCTATTAGTTTCTGAAAATTAGAGGTTTCACTTTTGAAATATTTCACTGTACCCTAACAAGCTTCCCGCGCAAACTGACGCCGCAAGATGGCGGCCCTATTTAGATCCTGCCTTCTATTGGCGCGCTAGCTTTAAATTTAAAAATGGAATGCACTGTCCTTGGTTTGCCAAGTTCAACGACCTTCCGATGCATTTTGGCGGTTTCTCACACAAATCGAAACGCATTAACCACGGCCACGCCACACCAAACCAATTTAGACCTTATTCTATCGCTCCAAAGGCAATTTTTCCTCAATTCTACATATAACTACATTAAGACCGGTTGTATTCGCATATTCAAATGATTTTCGTCTCTCAACGTTCGAGTTAAGACTGGTAATTGTATTCAGTTTTAATTTTTATCTCTCACGGTCTGATAGTAAATTTTAGAGCTTAACTGCATAAATTTTAAGTTTAAAGTCGTTATATCGGTTCCTTTAAAGGATGAAGTCGTAATTTAAAGGTGATGCTAGGCATGGACGGTTCGTATTTGAATTTTGGATAACATCTGCTCAATTTAGAGACCTGCATTTTTATTGTGGTATAAAGAAGCAATGTTATTGGATTTTATTTTTTAAACTATACTTCAAGTGGGCCTTTATAAAATAAAATTGATGATTTCACTTCTGTATCTGCTAATTCTAGTTGTAAATATCCTAGTCATACCGAATATTGCTCTGTAGAAGTCAAACATAGTCGCCACAAATGTTTTCCGCTTTGGCGAAAATCTGGAACTAACCATCTAGAACAGAAGCTATAACATAATATTAGAAAGTAAATCGCCAGTAACGCCACGCGGAAGCAAACAATAATAGCAACGCCTCTAGCTACGAAAACGTGGTAACGTAGCGCATCGTAGACAAATCTAGCTACGGCAAGGCGTGAAATCTCTACGATGTTTCTGGGTGGATTTCTATTATTGAAAAAATTGAAATAAAAAACCTATTACAATTAAATAACAATGTATAAGGGAATATTTTTTTTATTAAGTTTGACAAAAAATTTGTTTAAGTATATCAAAACTGTTTTCCAAAAATGTACTGAAGACTTACACGATCTAAAAACCGGCCGAATATTTGAGCCAGATCTAACCGGTTAAGAAATGTTCGTCGTTGATGACGTCATAAGTACTTAGTGAGACAAGTTAGAGCTTAAACCCAGTTTTCTAATACGGTACTTACTGCTTAAATTCCGGAAAAGATCCTATGGCCAATATTTTTGTGAATATTTGATTAATACTGACTACTCGTTTAAATTACTAGACTTTCTGAGAATATGCACCATTCACCAATTTCTGCTGACGTGGTGGATTATGACCTAAATTATTACCTTATAACAAACAACCTAGAATATCATGAGAAGGAATATAAACTGCTTATTTTTCTGATACACTTATATAGTTTGGCATAGTAATTAGACTACATTTCTTATGGTACCAAACTTCGTACAATCGACTCATGCGCTTGACCCATCACCTCAACTTATACAAAGCAGAACAATGTAGTAGCTTAACAACTAACCCCTTTAAATACATTAACACAAAGTTTAAAATAGAAAAAACCAGCGTACCGACAAGTATCCTTAATACATAAGTAGAAAGTATTCTTTACCATCTTTGGTCACCGGTATTATTTGGCATGTTCATGAGCAATTGCATAAACCGATTGCCAATATATTGTGCTTAACTTTTACCGAAGTAAAATAACATCCGTATTCCAAAACCAGTAGGTATAACGTAAAGGCGCGGAAGAAGCGAAGTGGAAAGGATAAATACAACACAGTTTTCTTTTAACTACTGTAGGTTTACATTATACTCGTACAGCTATCTCGCTTGTACGCGACGGTAAAACTCGCTTACGTAGAAAAAAACTGATTCACTCTCGACTTTTAAGACACTAAGGTTGCAGCCAAAGGGAAAACCCCACTCACGTAACGCATTCCAGAGGCTAGTCGTTTATATCACAAAAGTGGAGTTACATCTCGTTGGAGCCTTTGAAACGTCGTCAATAAAATGATGTCACTTTTTCCAGCTACGATCAGTTCTATAGAAAAAAAGCATGTAAAAAGACTAGATGGTATGGCAGAGTACAATTATAAATTTAAATAATATAGTCAAATTACAGGAAATGTTCGTCAATAATCAAAAACCCCGGCCTTTACGGCATCCGGCGCAAAGATGCTTTGTATTGGCCACGTTGCCACGCTGCATAGATGTGGTCAACTTTTTATATGGTACTACAATATATTTAGTGGTTAAAAATAAAAATAACTTTCACTATTTCACTATAGTCTGTGTCATTGTTTTTTTTCCTTTTAACTCCAATATTTTTTTTTAGCGCCATTTGTGGCGCTAGTTCATAATTGTGTGTTACTGTATTTTTTTTTCCTGTTTTGTGTCACAATAAAGAGTTATCTATCTATCTATCTATTTTATTGAGTTCCGGTTTCCACATTCTTACTCTAAGAGCTATTCCTGGGACGACGGCTTGCGAGCGCATGCGAGAGGAAAACTATTTACGCTCCTCTATTTTTAGACACGGATAGGATGAGAAATGAAGACACGGGTACATCAAGGGTTTGATTTGAGATACTAGCATTTATTAAGAAGAATAAGAATTCATTTCTTGTCATACTGTGCTCCCATAGATATCTAAGAAAAGATAAAAGATGAGAAAACACTTTCTTAATAGCCACAATATAAAAACACAAAATAAACTTCAATTATTATAAAAAAGATGGCATTTCAATTGGCGGCCTTATATCTAAGTAGCTTAGGTACGAGTGTAATGTACAAACAGTGTGCTCAATTCCGACGTGCAATATGTGAGACACAGTACTTAATTTAATAATAGTTTTAGACGGGGAGAAAGTCCAAAATCAAGACCTGGAATATATAACGAAGATGTGGAACTCTACCAGTAGTAATGTTTCTGTATTTTTACGATTTGGGAACTTTTTAACAAAAAGTGAATAATTCCGGTCAAGCCAGTTTAACCTAATGTCTTTTGTAAACTCTACCCAATTTAGACTGACCTAGTGGCTTAGTTGGTAGTAGCTCTGCCTGCGAAGCCGAGGGTCGTGGGTTCGATCCCCACCCAGTGCAAATATTCGTGTGATGAATTCAAATGTTTGAATTGTCCACCAATATTTATTTATTTATTTAATGAGTTAAAAGACAACACTAACACTCAATTTATCTTTTTGATTTTGTTGGATGGTTAGACATGTATAACATATCTATGTTATTTTGAATGAACTCTAAAATTTTGCAGGTTTTTTCGGTTGAATAAACATTATCTATAAAATATGTTTTTAGTACAAGCAAGTTGCGTTTTAAGAAAAAGTTAAATTAGTGTTTGATCCTCGATGCAAAAAGGACGGTTGTTGTACTCTCTCTCTCTCTCTCTCTATGTTTGTGTGCGGTTGTGTGTGTCTGTGGGATCGTATCTTCCGAACGGATGAACCAATATTGTTTTTTTTTGTTTGAAAGGTAAAGTAGTCTGAAGAATTCTGTGCTAAGTTTCATCAAAATAATTTTTCACCATCGTAGGAATTTATGACGCATCATGATTTTTTTTTCTTAAAAACATATGCGTGCTCTAAAATTATGGTACAATTTCGTTGCTTCCGTTGTGCAAAATTTTAATACGAATATGTTTTGGTTTGGTTGGTGACACATTTAATTGTAAAAATCTACTTAGTCTTTCCTGATAATATAAATTGACTTCTCTGATTCGCTGAATCGAAAATCGCTGAAATTCGATTGAACTCTCTGTAATGTTCTCAACAACTCTCCTTAAACTTTGCGACTTCAAAACTTAACAAGGTTCTAATGTTCTAATGACGAATGGCATTTCATACTAAATCCATGTTATTCTATACTAAATGTAATTGTGTGAACATTTTCGCCCAGAGTGAGGGCAGAGGCCTTAAGAGTACCCTTGTATTATGTATAACCTATTTGTATTATGAACACGAGATTTTGCACATGCGTTATAAATGATCGACTAGTGAAACCGAAATTAGTCACCGCCATGATACCTACCAACAGCAGAGTACTACACTACGGCTAGGTAGTGATGCCCTAATTCTCGCAGTCGATAGCTTACACAATTTTGTCGATAGCTACCAAATTACAGCAGTATACGTGGTAGTCGTAGAACTCTTTGCAGAGTATGTCTGGGGAAGTAATACACCTTAGTTAGTTATTCTACCGCCAAGCAGTAGTGTGCTAACATTACTGTATTCCGGTTGGAATGGCAATGCTTTCAGTGAAGTTATAGGGCATAGAGATAAAACAGATTAAACGAGATTATATCTCTGGGTGACGAGCGCAGTGCAGTGCTAGGTTGTTCTTTTCATGTTCCAATAGCTGCGTGACACTATGGTGTTTTGGGCAGGCATGTTTCTTAGCATCAAGTACACGTCCTGCTCGTCCTTTCATAGCATCATGAATAAACTAACTAAACACAGTTTTACAATCAATTTTGTAGTATTTTAAAGTATTCAACTACATCTTGCCTTTATCCATCGTCCGATCTTAAACGTGTGTTGCATTATTTTCGCTGTTGTTATCATTGTAACATCAGTGCTAAGCCAGTAATATTGCCAAATTAGCATGTGCAACATATTGTTTGGTGCCAGGAAACGATTTTGTTTTCGTGCTATCTGACCGACACAGAACGATGCCATGGAATGCTAAATAGGACTTCTTTAAGAAACGAAATTTCGTATTGTTATTTTTCTCATACTGTAATTTAATTTGTAGTTTATTATGACAGTATTTTAATGAACTAGAAAAACACAGTTTAAGATAGTAGTTAAACATAACTTTGAGGAGTTTGGGCGATAATGTATTGTTGTCATTAGTAGTAAAATACACAACTATAATTAGTGATGGGATTTAAACTGCCGTTATTTTATGGAATGATGCACGATATTTTTATATAGTTTTGATGTAACTTATTAACGGGTAAGAGTAAAACCCGTGTTAAATACCAATGTAGTAGTTACTTTGTAATTACAAAAAAATTACAACATTTACAGTAATTAGTTCCTATAGTTTATGGCTAGTTTGTAACTGAATAATGTATGTGATATCTTTAAATGCATTTCAATGTAGTTGTTGCATTAAAATACTGATTGAAATTCGTGCAGGGACAATTTTGTAATTCTACCAACGTCCACCACTAAGCTCTGTCGGCATTTGATGAAACTGCATTAAATAGTGTTGAAAAACAACATTTTTATTGTATCTCAGTATAACTTAATTGGACGATGAACCATTATTTACAATTCAAAGTACAATAATTACAGGTAATTTTTGTTTTAGGTCGGTAACCTCGCTTGAAAATAAATTAACCTATTTTGTATTATAATCAACATTTAATGTCGTAATTAAATTATTCTTCCAAACAATGATAATTATTTTCGAATATTCATGTTTTATTCTAGATACCTACATTTTTATCCAGAAATAATAATTACACACACATAAATTTTTGATTTAACACCTATTAAGCTAGAACGAATTCACCTTTAAGCTTTGAAATACTCGAAAAAATATTTTTAGATCAAAACGAACCAGTTTCCGAATAACGCTATTCATTTGCGAAAAAGTATCGATATCCGCTCTGGTTCGCCCGTCCAACACTAGTATTTCTAATTTCACGGGCTGCATCTATGTGTGCGTGGTATGTTAGTGTGCGTGACCTTGTTGCTTGCTGCGTTTCGGCGGTCATTCACCCTGATGCATTTCTGTTCAACCCTTGACTTTGGCAAATACTACAACAATATATTTATTTATGTACACATACACTTGTGTTCTATGTACCCATACTCATACATAAAAAGCTACCACGTATTATTACTGAATTAATTTTCTTTATGTTACCTGTCCATTGTTTTATTTTCTCACGCGGACCTATTAATATGGAGGAGAGTGACGTCACAGTTTGTTTAATTATTAAATTTGGAAGTTTTGCTTTTTAAAACAATAATGATTGTGTGTGGCCATGTAGATGACGCGAAGATACGCAGGATACGCTGAAGTTGAAGGACGATCGTAATCTTCTTGAGACAATGTCACGAGTTTTCTGACGTTTTTTGGCATAGTTTCCTGGTAGGTACTTATTTTTTCGTTTTTATTCCGAAAATCAAAATGCCGTCGTAGCAATTAATAAATGAATCTTTTAGTGTGGTCGTTCTCTTCATAGAAAATCAATAATGACCATAATGCTTCAGAAGCAATAGAGAATAAAAGCACCTATTCAACGAATAAAAGTACCTATTATATGTTTTGGAGACATTTTTTTCAAATTAATTTATCTATTTTCTAATAAACATTTATGTCTAATTATGAATGTCTCTTTAAACTAGTTTAATCAAGTTTCATTTCATAGCCATGAAATGTAGATTGAATTGATTGAATTGATGAAGGCAGCTTACAAGCAATTTTGCTTCTCCCAAAGACTAAATTGTCTATAAATTCTACCACTTTAAATCTATTTGACGTTCAAGATATTCGTGTTAACTCGCACAATATTGGAACTATATTGCAGATAACGGAGCTATCATGATTTACAATTAATCATAAAATATTGATTAAATCATAAACCCAATTTCAACAATAACTGACAATAAATGTCTATTTAAGCCATGTTTAACATAACGGAATAAGTTATTCACAAACCCTTCAATGGAAGACTCAAATAGAGGTTCACCACTCAATTAACTAAACTTACTAATTCAACCCACAAACAATGTAACCTTACCCAAACCATAGACAACAAATCCCAAACTAATCCGCCAAAATTCGTATTTAGAACCGCAGTTCCCGCCAACCGCATCCGTCTACGACGCGTCTAGCCTACTACACATGTCCAATGAAATTTGAGCCCAGTAAACATAACAAAACTACTATAAGACAGGTCATAATACAATGGACGTTGTGTCTAGTTTTCCTCACACGTCCAACATAAAATGGACGGTTTCGCGGTTAAGTTTTTAGTTTACAGCAGATCAGCTTATAGCGGACGATTTACAATAAGTAGTTTTATAGAAACTATTACGTTATCTATGGGCTTAACTTCCAGTGTACCTTGAACTGTGTGTAGGCGTGTAAAATGAGTTGTGGCAGGTCAATTTATATTAGGCATCCCGTGTAGTAAGTAGTGGTCCTGACCTACGACGCCGACTATCGTCTCTAGGTCAAGAAAGGATAGACGCACACGTCCACACATGCCGCACACTCGGGCGCGGAACTAGCTATTGTTGTGTATGTGTGCGTTTAGAGGAATTCGTGGAGATTTCAGAGGAATCCGTCGGCGGTTTGATTGGATTTGTGTTTTGGTTTCGCTTTCGATGCGATTTGGGAATTGAGCCGGTTTTGTTATCAATTCTGTAGACATTTGTTATTCAAACAGCTAAATAATGATGGGTAGTTTATCTAAACTGGTACTTATACGTTTTGTACGGAAAACAGGAAAACGAAATTAGTGGTTCACCGTAAGTATACTATTTGTGTTTTAGAATTATTATTTTTTTAACGAAACCCGTCTAATTTTTTTGCTATAAAATTCTTGAATGTACTGTATTTATTACGAGTATGATATTATTATCTGTGTTCTGCGGTTTCCCCCCGTGTGCCATAGAGGTAATCAAAGTTATTTGTTTTAAGGAAACCCGTGCTAGCTAAGTTTTAGCCGTGTTAGCGTATGAATAATAGTGTGTTTTTTTAATATCATAGCCATAACAGCGCACGTAGTAGTAATAGTGACACGTAGCTATTTGAACATGAAGCCTCCAAATCACTGTTAAATACTCTGCGCTCCTCACCCGATGATTTAACATGATCAACTATTTGATTGACTAATCGATATAATAGTATATTTTTCACATCATTAAATGGTACAATGCAGTAATAAATAGAACAATAAAACAACAGCTGGCCTTATCGATTAAACATCTTTCTCAAAACTCTAGGATGAAAAAAAAATTGAAAACCGCATGAAAGTACAACAAAAATTATTAATGCAATTTCTCGACTGTTTTCTTTAATAATAGGTATATAATAAATTACGAGATATATACTTTTTATTACAAATAAATATGATTATTTATCATATTTATTTGTAATTTCATTTCATTTCATTTTTTATCTAACTCTATTTTTTATTTTGATTCTTTTTTTGAATTTTTTATAGCAGCATAGAGCCGCGCAGTTAATAACTGCACAGACTGCTTTCAAATCACTATCTAGCTCTGTAGTACGCTCGTCACTCGGATAAAAAAAATGAATTATCAAGTTGCCCTCTAATTTAACCGGAAACATTACTTTAAATTAGAACCAGTAATGCTGAAATAATATTTTCCATAATACAACGCTGCCGAAACGTCGAGGTATTTAAACAATGAATTAAATCGTGATTAAGTCCTGTACATTATAAACATTATGTGTTCAAATCACGAAAGTCTAAAAACAATGATATTTTCCAATCTGGATGGTATTGCCATATATTTAGAGCTAATCGATCCCGTTTGCAGACAAATTACTTTACTTCATCAAAACAGGCCTTTGTGTAGATATAATTACGATACTCTTATTTTTTTGACCTCCAACTTCACTAGCACTCTCATTTCACAAAACCACCTAAAAAGCAATACACAATACCGAAACAATATGAAACTTAGAGACAGAATCCACTTTAGGTCAGCAAAGGGCGAATCACTTCGTCCTACAAGTATACACTTACCTTACGAAAGTAACTTTGCCAGTCTAACTTGATCTCCCTCGCCCTTCTTCGTTCGACACTTTCGCACAAACTTCAAGGTGTTCTAAAGAGTTTCGAGGGTCACGTTGAGTTGGACGGTAGTTTTATAAAAAGAGCCAAGGGCTTAAAGGACTCTTGAGCTAGAGCGAAGGACACTGGGTCGAAAAACTGGATTGCATATTGGTTTTTTTGTGTCTATGTTTTGGGG
This sequence comes from Ectropis grisescens, assembly GCA_017562165.1. Taxonomy (NCBI): domain Eukaryota; kingdom Metazoa; phylum Arthropoda; class Insecta; order Lepidoptera; family Geometridae; genus Ectropis; species Ectropis grisescens. The sequence goes on from CM029774.1 coordinate 23,143,849, forward strand.
CTTAGTAGGTTAGGATTGTGGATTCGCTTAGCAACAGGCAACTTTTGTTCTATTTGTCTATTGATGCTTGCTCTAAGCAGACTTCTATTTTTAGTGAATGTGGTAGACGCTTTTGTGTTTAGAGACAAAAAGTTATGGAGAATTTGAAGGGTTTGGACTGCACAACATAATTGGTATTTTTTACAAGCAAAACAAAAATTACTTTCTAGAAGTTTCTGTTCATAATATTCTTGATAAGGCGTTCGGCATGTTTTAGTTATTCTACATCTGTAGTAGAATATGTATTTGACTATATTTGGTTGGCCTTGTAGCTTAGTTGGTAGTAAGTCTGTCTGCGAAACCGTGGTTTGCGGGTTCGATCACAACCCAGGGTAAACATTGGTGTGACGTACGCATTGTTCTGTGTATGGCTATTTTATGAACAATAATAAGTATATTTACAAATATATAAGTACCTATTACATTAGCTATTTGGCTTCCATAGTACAAGTTTTGATTAGTTTGGCGCTAGATGGTGTTGTATGAGAAATGCCCAGCAATATGTATTTATTTAGAAGTCATAAGTACTTTAATATCTTTTTTAGCCTTAACTTTGACTTGGAATCAAAAGCTATTGTATTGAACGTCTGATTTTATTACCACGTTGGTTCAAACTTAGCCTTCACATCTAAATGTATTTCTAAGAGTAAATAGGACGAATGATTATCTACTCTCTTCTAGTGGAAGAAGGCTCAATTGCCAGTTGCACATATCATAACATAGAAACATAAGATTAGATGTTAACTGATTTGAAATTCTTCATTGTTCGCTTAATTAAATTTTATATTATACAATACTAGCGTGTCATGGTTCTTTGTCTATGCTCTTTTCAAACAGTAATCCGCGCTCAAATTTCAACTTCGACGTAATTGAGCAAGAAACATCCAAATTTTCGCATTTAGTAGAATATAAAAACAAGAACGGTGAAAACCTTCCAGAAAACCTTGAGATACTAGATGTAAAAGAATCTAATCAAAAATAAAAATCTAGACACATTTTACTTACCGCAATTTTTTAATTTCAAATACTACTACTATTACAAACAAATACTCGTACTTAAACTACGAACGAAATATCTATGGCAAGTTGTATCTAGTCTGCCATTTTTAATTAATCATTTTTATTACTATATCAAATAATAAGCGCACCAAAAACCAATGCTCACATCAAAACCAGATACGGAACGTCATTGGGAAAGCGCCGAATTTACATTAACCGTATTCCAATTTCAAATTGAAAAAAGCAATCAGACGAAATAAAAACTTCATTTCAAAAATGGAATCCGCTTAAAATCGTCACTCATTATTAATGCGTGTATGTTTCAGCCAGTACCTAATAATATCAAAATGTCCTAAATATCACACATTTTGTTTGTTAGTATAAAAAAATGTTTGTTTTTGATGATTATGTGGAGTGTTAGTTTCATTGATCGATTCTTTTTTCAAATTTACCACTGTCATGAAATCCAAACACAATAAACATCGAAACAAAATATTAAATCACGTTGCCGCGCTTAAAACAATTTAAAATCTTTTGTTCGAAATTTAAACGTATGTGAATAAAATAGGGTGTTTTTGTCTATGTGCCAAATAAAAATGAGGGCGTAATGTCCGGCGGCGCGTTTATCGAATTTACCGCACGAACGGAAAGAGGCAGAACTGCTATTTTTAAAAATTGATAAATTCAACTGCCATCATATAATATTTTAATAAAATTAATTGTTTTATGCAGTCAATTAGCGACGGACTCGTAAATTGACATAATTAAAAGCTTATCACAAATAGTACAGAATTGAGTATTTAAAGTTCAGAATTTAAATTCAAATTAAGCAAAAACAGCACAAAAACACACATTATGATATGATAGCCGATAGTCAATTAGATCAATAGTCGAAACAAAGTACTAGCATCTTATCTAGTCACGATGATCATGATAAATATCTAAAATACTAGCAGCGCTTCGCAGTTTTACCCGCGTAGTTCTTGATCTCGTTATATTGCCAAAATAAAATGATGACCCTATGCGCTATTCCTGCTATGCAGTATACACAATGGAAGTTTTGAACAACAAACATGTAAACATACAAAAATTCAAACTTTCGAATCCGTACATCGTTTTTATATATTTATTAGCTTACTTCACTCACTTCATTCATCATTGTAATGATATACCAGTAAACATGTTTAGTATATTTATATTGTTGAGTTTTTTAATTGTAATGTCCAAATTCAAAGTAAACTGTATATTTTTAACGGCAGATAAGACATATCCTGTTATTGTATCGATTAAAAATATACGCAGTAACAATAGATACAAGGTCCTATATCAATTATACAAATACAACCTTTCTGAAATAAAAACTGGTAATTAGCAATCGAAGTGCGGCGCGTGCGCAACAAAGTCGAAAGTTTCGAATATTTTAACTAAAAACCCGGTTTTGGAACAACCCGACTGGAAATTTAATGAATTCTTATTATTATTAGTCCGTTTAAAGATATTTAATGGACAGTATTTTGTCATGATAAAATAAATATGCGAAACAATAAAATCTTTGTAAATGTACACTCTTTTATTGTATGTATTTCTCATAAAAAGAGTGTTTTACGAACTGGTGATATCAAGATATAATGTTATTTATTTTTGCAGTAAGGATAAAAAAAAGAATCAGTGAAAATTCACAGCACCGCTACATAATTTACAGATAACGTAAATAATTTAAATGATAAGGTTACGTATTGTTTTATTTCTGTGAAACACGTAATACAATTTAGATGATTATTAATATTTATTAGTAAAAATAGGTCAGTAGTAAAAAAAGTAATTGTAAAAAGGAAAATTAAGTCAGTAAAGTGACAAGCCTATCACAATTCACAAAAGTCTGAAATCTGTACATATATTTCCTATTAATTGTATATACTCGTAACTATGAAATGAGATTTATGATATTTTGCTTTGAATCAGATAATCAGTCTTAACCTTTTTGTAATTTGTTATTTTCTTTTCGTAAATTTTAGGGAGTTAAACTAGCTATACGTATATGGATCATCTTTTATGGTTTATGGCTTTTTAAGAAAGTAAAAAAAATACAATTTTTGTCACTCCATAAAACTGTGGAAGTTTTAAATATTGAAATGCGGCAGAGTGATAAATGGTAATGGTAAAGTTCAAGATATATCCCGACATTTTGAACCGAAGGTCGCCCACATCTGCGCCTGCGCCGGTGCAGGTGTCTAGCAGTGACTAATGCAGTACTTTTATTCATTTTTAAGGTTCCGTGCTCTAAGATTCTATAAAACCCAAAAAAAAACATATCGATACTTTTATCATTCTTTGCTTTCCATTTAATTGGAAAATACTAAGAAAAAATTTAAAAGATTGAAGTAGGATCGTAAATGAAATATGGTAATTGATAACCACTTTAGAATATACCTTTTTATGAAGATATATTCTTTTATGTGATTATAATTGCTATCTTCTGCATTTTAATCTAGTAAGAAGCAATTTTAATTTAGCTGAATTTATATCAACACTTATAAAGGAATTTAAGCTTGTGAATAGGCAATAGGTTTTGGTTCCTAGCAATAAACAATAATTATTTAATGCTGTTATGTATTGTTATTGTTAGCTGTATCTTTTTATTACGTGCCTACGCATATGTTTTAAAAATTATATAACATTAAAAATGTTTGTTGTAAAGTATGCCATTTAAAAAACATATTTGTTTAAATGTTGTTGTTTCTAACAAAATGAATTTAATTATTATGCGAGCAAACAAAAAAATAATGATTGTTCTGAGATTTAGTTAATAATATAAATTTTATTATTTCTTCAATACATTTCGTATCCTTGTATATCGTATCGATAAAATACCAAGTGTTAGAAACTTGTTTCTAATCCCAGTAAAAGATGGAATTCAAAATAATACCAATTATGTTCTAAATGCCGTCTCAAAATATATTAATAAAATAATAGATCTAATAAAATAAGAATGTGTGTGCAATTGACATTTTCGTATGGAACTCTGAACGGAAGATTGAATCGCACTTTATTTATTTTATTTTATCTTATTGCTAGTCCTTATTGTGGAGTAATTTCCTAGTGAAATCATCAGGCTGCAACACGGACATACCAAATAGAGTAATATAAATGTGTTTCTACATATTTTAAAATCTTGATTTACACTATTAATGTAAATATAATAAAACATATAACATAATTTATTTTGGTATATTCAGTTCCCTGCCTTTTGCTTTAGTTCTAATAATATAATAAATGTGATTAATATTTTAAATTATATGTATAAGTTTTTTTTTCGAATGTCTATTCTGTATAGATTTGCAATGATAATTTGTAATGATCTTGTATAAAATAGCTTATAAAACGTGTGTTTTGTATCTGATTGTTTTGTTAATATAACTAATTGACAAGCCTGTGTTTTTATCTTGCTTAGGTTTGCGTTTGACCATCAACTCGCTTAGTAAGCAACGGTAGGCCTGAAGAAATGCATTTGTTTGTCATATTTATTGTAAATCTAACCACTCAACTTAAAAAGTTCTAGATTGATTTTTGTTTGTGAATTGGTTGTAAATTTAATTAAACTTCTATTATCTAATGCAGATCAGGAATAAAACAAAATTAGGAAACAAATTTTAACTATACCTTTTAAGTGAACCTCAAAGAAAATTTAAAAAGAACAGATGAAAAATCAAATTATACATATTAAAATTAACACAATCATAATTTACCTAAAAATCCTAATATTTAGTTTTCCCTCCAACCAATCGACCAATATTCGAAATTTAAATGAAGCATCGCAATTAGTGCGCACAAACGTATTTACGCGTACACGCAACTAAACACACACACGGAAAAAATGCAAATAAAAATACCCTGATCAAAAATGTGTGAAGGAGTCACTCACACAAGCACACGGCACACCACAATTCAATATCGCTTGTCATTGGACGTACAGTTGGAAAATAAATTGTAAAGTTCTCATAATTAATTTGGAAATACCTAGTACTTCTTTTAACATTAAGATAATATGACAAAATTGAAATATGTGTTTTGTTTTTTTTTTTAGTCTATTTCTCTATAAAAATTACTTGTTAAACTTAAAACATTTCCATTTCCCTACCAAAAATTATGTCACAGGTATTTTTCATTTAATCTCAACTAAAAATATATTTAATTGTATTGTATATATTTGTGTTATGTACGAAACCATGACAAAAAGGTAATATGTACAATTAATTGATTTCCGCAAAGTATTTCGTAATTGCAATTACAAAATCCTTGAAGCTTAAGCTTTGAAGTTCTTATAACAGCATAAAAATGACATCACTTGTGCATAATATTCATTTTAAAAAACCTCCAAAGAATCACTAATTACCCATATTAATGCAACTGCATAATTAATTCTGCCGACCGTACAAAAACCTGTATGCACACAGTACAAATGTGTGAGTGCACATACACAAACATAACTACATGTATTATACATCAATCGTATGCATGAAGACAGTGTGGCCATGTGCAACTAACGTATTTAGGTCAATTGCTGATATAAACGCATCGTTGGCCGTTGCTTTTTTTTTAGAGAGCAACATATTGCTCTCTTGTCTTTCCATTTTATTTTCGCTGAACTTTAGGCGCCGCGACGTGCGTCTTGCATGTATACGCTACCAAGTTATCTTTGGAATTTAATGGTGGAGCCACGTTTCTAATTATTAAGTAAAAAGATAGACTATGCATGAGTCTTTTAGTTCTTCCATTTGTGCGCCCGCATAGATTGGTTGCAGAGGTCCATGTAGTACATTATGCTTATTATCATAAGTTGTGTTTAATTACACTTAGCTGTAAGTTTATACACTTTATTATTTTATAAACTAACAGTTCTCCGTGGTTTTACCCCCACAGTTTCCATTCTTGTAATTTTTCCGTGTTAAAAAATAGCCCATGCATTATGCCAAACTATATTCTGATTGTTTTTCCAGTCCGCTTTTTATTCTACCTATTATTCTGCCCTGATTGGGCAACAAGCAAAAAACACAGAAACCAAAGTTTATGCTGCAAAGTCTTAAAAAAATGGAGCTACGAGTATAATATTAGTTACACTATAATAGCCAAAATAATAATAGGCAAAATCGTAAGATAATAATCTGAGTCGTCCTTGGTAGTACTTACAATAAATAGCCGGCAAAATTATAGCGTCGATATACTTGTAGTTCCCTTGTATAGGGTAATAATAGGTTTTTTTATCGGTAATGACTTCTTTTCCGGCATCGTACATTTATAATATATTTAAAACCTTCAATCTCTTTGTTTTTTAATGTTGTTTTACGTGGTCGTATTAAAATTAAATATGAATTCCTTGCAACTTGCCTAACACTTGCAGTGTTTATCATAATGCAAAAATTGAATAAATTATTTAGACTACATAACATTGTTTAACATAAATAATATTTGTTTTATTTATTCTTCTTACTTGATGGTACACAGTTGGGTAGATGGACTTGTAGAATAACTACAAGCAAAACGCCAAAGTGTTGCAGCACATCAATTTATCATCAAACTGTACAATTTTTATATCTTCCTTGATATTTGTAAAACCGCTTAATCAATTTGGGTAGAATTTAGAACCTGAGAAATATTTTTTCCACAGTAAGTAGTTCAAGTGACTTCTAGTTATTGCCGGACATACACAAAAAAGGTACCGACAAAATTAAATATTCCTTTTTTAAACTCGGTACCTACATCAGTTTAGGTTTAGCTACGTTACCACAGACATAAAATGCACAAGTCAAACTCAACACTCCGCTTTTAAGAAAGATAATTACTGATTCAAGTTCGACGACTTAAAGTTGTGCAATTATATCATGATCGTTTAATAATACTATAGAAATTGTTTATGGTCAAAATAACAAGCAAACAGTTACGAAAATACTGAAATTTGAAGTAGCGTTGCATCAGAATAAACCAAAGATCTTTATAACATGGAAATTGTACCTAATTTTTTTCTTTAGAACCAGTTAGATTTTTTTCAACTTTTGATGTGAAATCTTTTTTCGCTCTGTAACACAGATTTTTTAAGAAATTGGTTCGTAGCTGCTGTAATTTGCTACAAATTGCTGACCTGTCAACTGTTTACGCATATAATAATAAAACTGTCTATGTAAACAAGCAGTGAATGCGAATGTATTAAAAATAGGTTGTGGATCTCTACAAGTTTGTTTAAATAACTTAAATAAATTTCCTGGAAATCCTCAAACCTCAAAGATAAAAATGAATTCAAAGAACTCTCTCCTGCCTGACAAATGTATATTGACATTGATGGAACGACTTGGATTGTGACTACAATAAGCGCATATTAAGAAAGCTAGCCCAATATTTAACAAAATTTCGTAAGTATTTTTTTTCTTAGTCTTAACTTTAACGTATTTTTCGAAATATCTGCGATATTCATAGTTATATTATATGAGTTATTTTAGAAATGTTACTCTAATTATTAAGACTTAACAGTACACCTTCCAGTTTGGTTAAAATTTCCGTGGAATGAGTATCTATTGAATGTTATACAACAGTTTTAAAGGTCAAAGAGACTGGTTATGTTTTCGAAGGGAGTTGACATGTTCGTAAATTATAACTTTAATGTTGTTAGGTTACTTTGGTTTCCAATAAGGAAAACTAGAACTTATTTCTCAATCTGTAAGTAATATTTTGATGTCAAATTTATTTTTTACTGAAATTGACAATTAATAAAAAAACTCAGGACATAAGTGAAAACTTATAACGAAGAATTTTAGAATTAAATAGAAATGATGTATTACAATATGTCAAAAACGTCGAACGCGCAGTTTCACTGTTTGCTAACGCTACGCCGCGACCAAAAATGCTAAACACAGCTTAAAAGTTTTCATTTCAAAAAATAATTCCCTTTATCCTTTATCAATACGAGTGTTATATATTTGACGTGTTGTCTGTGTTTCTTTCTGTAGCGTTGTATATATATCCTTAACGAGTTGACCTATGTCGGTGGAGATTCTGGTTCTAAAGTTAACTAAGCAGCAACCTATTGGCAGGCAGTATGACAATCCTTGTACGTTAAGTAAAATCACCAATTGTCCAAAATTGCTAATAAAATGTAGCTGATGAAAATTTATTTTGCAAAGCAACTAAACTAGCAAACTAAGATTTTTGTACGACAAATAGAGTATTGCAATTTTACATCCAGCATGTTATGTAAGAACGAAAGACGACTAGTGGCAGTTTGAAACGTAAGACCAAGGGCTGAGTGGCGTATTTTGGGTGAGGCCTCTGTCCAGCAGTGGACGAACAATGATCAATGCTGATAATGATGATATTCATTATTAGTATAATTTTAGTATCTTATAACTTACATGTGAATTATCAATAAAATCTGTAGTCCGTATTCCGAAACCTCATCGCCAGTTAATTACCACACAAAGTACTCGAGAAAGCATTTCAAAAGATTCACAAAAGTAGGAAATCCGGTCGTTCCCTTGACTTTTGCTTCGCACCGGCCATCTATTCGACGTATCGTAATCGACCTCGAGTAGTTTGACAAGACTCACTTAATTTCTGATACGGCAAAGTTATTTCAGTTGGTGGTCAAAGTTGGAATTAACAATGCCAGTACGAAATTATTAACATTTCCTTTTAATTCGATTGTAGCGACCCGTCTCAGCGATATGGATAATGTTGATGCATTATGCACAATAATACGCAATGGAAATGTAAAGGATGTTGTACACTAAAATCGAAACGTAAAAATTACTACTCGTATACTTTTGTAAGCAAAATGTTGTTTTTCTTGCATGGACTAACAAACCGTGCAGGTCATGTGCCTGGTGGTATGCAACACGCTTGTCCAAAACAGCACAGTGTTACGCAGCTATTTTAACACGAAGAGTGCAAATAATTACAAAATGTGCTGCGCTCGTCATCCCAGAGACATAGAAGATTTATCTCTATGGCGTTATTTCAATGAAACTCTGAGTTTTATAATCAAGTTGTAATGTATTTTAAGATCTTCTTAGCACAACCAACCTATGTGTTATTGCTAACCCTAGTAAACTTTTTTGTATGAACATTGGGCTTGCATTCAACATTCTATGCCCTGTAATTTTGTTTCTCTGGACTTTACGATTTTGTCCTATTTCGGCTTGGCCACTTTCTGAACAACGACTACCTTGTTTTTGGAGCGCAGTTTTACATACATATACATATTTTATGCGATCAATTTGCTTTACATCTAAGATACTACGCTCAATCTCACTTTGTTTTAAATCGGCACATTATTAAATCGTTTACTAGCGTAAGTTTAAAAAAAACGAGTAAATCTTTCAACATCATTGATACTTTCATGGACTGTGAATAAAAATATGTCAGCAATAAACCTTATGTCAAAGACTATAAGACCGCTATCGACCAGTGACTAAGTTGCAGGTACCATGTAACAATTATTTCCTACCTACCACCTTAAATGGCGTGGTCCTTCAGTGTGCCTTTACATCTTTACACCATATCTGTATAAGAAACTTAACACAAAGGTCGAAAAGAAACAGGTTCGAAATCGCCACGATCGCATTTCACAATAAATCGATACGGTGTATTTTTCGGTAAAATATGTTATTATTGAACTCTGGTACGATTGATATTTAAAAAGTATATTATAAAATTCTGTTGTTCGCTCGTATCGAATCTTTAATCGAGATATTTGTTAAGATTATTCCTTATTAAGACAGTCGAGAGGTTTTGAGGTTCGAGGACTTTCGGAATCTGCTTTAGATTGTTATCTTTACTTACTACGTGTGTGGATAAAGAATACCGCATTTAAATGAATAAATACTTCGAGAATAATAATAAATAAATATTGATGGACAATTCATAAACAACACCATTTGACCCCAAACTAAGCAAAGCTTGTAGATGATAAAAATGTGTCCTAATTTCCTGCAAAATAACGATTTCATTGAATTTATTTGAATTATCTCATTTAAAATTCACTTTAGAAATATTTTTGACTTTGTGCATATTCAGTATATGTTTACCATTCTAAAGCAAAATATCCGTGTGGTAGTGAATGTAGTTAAATAAGGTCAAAAACATTAGCAAATATTACATTAAATATTATATTTAATGTCCGCTGGTAATTAGGTACAATTTTGCAAGTAGGTGTAATGTTACAAAAGACATTTGGATCTAATTAACCAACACATTTTAAATAGCTCGAATTCAATTTGCTTCTTTTTTAATAAAACATTGAAATTACAACAAGAAATAAGCTTCATTGCACTATTGTTTCCATCGTATATCTTATTATTATATTTTAAAAGATATCGTAGATGTAAAGCTTTTTTTTAACTTTGATAGGTTTGAATGCGTTTTAACCGCTGTTTCGCTTGATGCTAAGCGACGATGCAGTCTACGATAGAGCATGCTTACTTAGAAGAAACAGATTCACTCTTGAGTTGACTTCACGGTTGAGGATAGGAATGTAACCATCCGTAAAACTTACTCAGGCAGCGCATTCCACAGCTTAGTTGCTTAACATCAGACGAGGTTGTTAAGCTCGGCGATTAAAAATTGCTCAACGTGCATTTGAGCAAAGTTAAATCGATGTACAAAATGACACATTCTGTGTCTACAAAATATTGTGAATAAAAAAAGCTTACGTTACATTTTTTTAGCCTTTATAATTTCTTCTTACTTTTTCACTTCTCTACCTGTGCCTTATGCCTCTTCCATAATACGCTACTAAGCCCGATCCTCGGTCTAACGTTTCCAAGTAACTTCTTCTAGACCAAATTTATGTAAGTTACAGATTTCATCTAATATTGAACAGACGCAAAAAAATATAACTGCACTGAAGCGCACACGAGCAAACAGAAACAAATCATTAGGTCTATAAACAGTCAAAATCACCAAAGTTATTTATGGTGAGTTAAAAATTAAGCCTCATCAAAAATTAACCATATAACTGTTTTAAATGGTAGCAAAATTAACTTGAACCGTCATTTCTACTAATGAAAACTCAAACCACCGGTTAATGATACGATTATACACCGGTGTTGTTTAACCTATGGTTGTTCTGAATCATCGCTCGTCTTGAAGTCAAATTAAATTGGTTTTTATTGTTGGTCCTTTGTCCCAACAATAAAGTCAATAAAAAATAATACATTAAAATAATACATACATTTTTAATGTCTCAAAAACTTACAGTATACTTTCGTGTTTGTGTTTTACAAATACGTTAATATTGGTATGTAATGTTTATTTTTTACTGTTAACTTTACGACCGCGACCCATATTTCTTCTAACTTGTAAATTCACGAGCTTTTAGCAAATGCATAACGAACGATTTGTTTAGAGAAGCTTTACGAAAGCTTGCATTGTATTGTTAACACAAGTATTTTTTAAATTACATTTATTAGTTACTGTTTCATTTTATACCTTTGCTAATTTTTATTTATTATAATTATAACATTCTAGAAGTATTTTGTATTGTAATGTTTTATCTAATTATGTTTTGATTGATTGTGTATTTGTATTGTTGTCAATGTTTGGATGTCGGAACAGCTGAGTTGATCGGGTTGAAATTTGGAACACAGTCAGATTAAAATCTTGAATAACATATAGGCTAATTTTTATATTCCAGGAAAATAAAGATAACGGGAACCACACGGGTGAAACAGCAGAGTCATGCTAGTTGTTACATTTTTTTTGTTTTGTCTAGTCAATTAATTCAATAACCGTAGATGCGTGTAGCTGCTTCTAGTCGTAGAGCTACGAGCGTAGCATTATCTAAGCGTAGACACGTAGTATTTCTATTCTGAGATGTGATGCGACGGCAAACAAACTTACCATTCTGTCTATAATAATGTAATAATACGTTTTTCGTATACATTTTGGACATTTCTATTCAAAATAAGAATTGACGGGTTTCTCCACATATGTAAGTGTATTGTTTTATTATTTTTTACTAAATAGTTGGAACACAAAACACTCTTTTTTACTGAGTCATAAAACGACCTATAAATCAGTAACAATCAGCCTAAATGCATCAAGTAGGTACTTCAGTCCAACTGACAACAAACACTTTACAAGTCTTTGACCCAAATCTTTCAATGCATCCGAACAGAAAGTAGAACAGACAAATATGAATTTGTGTTCAAATAAGATGAATGAGGCAAGTCAGGGGCAGAAGCGTGTATGATGTCATTATTATTTTTACGGCTTCATACGAGTGCCGTACGCTTTCACACTTCATAAAATGTCAATAAAAAAACAAAGAGATATTTATTAATTTAAAAAGTCAATAAAATTATCTTTTTCACGCTATAACTGAAGAACGTAATTAATGTATGTAAAATTGAAATAAATTGTTTTCATTATGTAATATTATTAAGTTCTCTTTAGAATCGACATTATTCTTAAGTTAACACTGCAGCTTCAAAAGAACCGCGTCTTTTAAGTAGAGTGTTTCACGTAGTGGCTATTATTTAAGCTGTGGCCCTACTTTCACATCTCATTTTATAACTAATAAAACACACCTTCAAAGAAATCACAAAACTGACTTTCCAAATTCTCAGTAGGCAGATATTTTTTTTTTTCGTTGCATCACATTCGCTTCTGTAGGTGCAGACTGACCTCGATACACACACGCAAAAAATGCACTCACACACTTAACTTGTACGCGACTGTGTGCGTGAATACACACATGCATGCTATCAACTACATGGTGTCCGGATTTTGAACAAGCATTTTTTATTTTTTTATTCATTTTAATGGCCATATTAAATCAAAATAAAAGGTGGTCATTATTCATTTGTTTAACATCCGTATTTATGTGTAAGTTAATTGTTTTTAATTATTTGTTTTTCGATATGAAAGTAAATGTCGTGAGTTGTAAAACAAAATGATTTATTTATTAAATGTTTCATTTGGGAATTTTATTGTTTTTCTTGTTTCATCTCTCCGATTCGTATTTAATTGGTTAAATTAATAGGGGTTTAAAACGTCTTTATTATCAATGCGTAACATACTGATATTTTTTGTTTCAGTTGTATTTGCTGTTAACAACTCTAGCGAGTCAACTGCATTTGTAAGTATATATTTTTTTATTTACATTTTTTACTGAAAGTTATTAAATCATCTCATTATTTTAAACATAACACAAAGAAAATCATACCGGACATATCCCGGAAATACGTATTTTGAAAACATGTGTCATCACTTGCCAACTAGGATTAGATCAGCGTGGTAAATTGCCTTGACTGTCTCCTTGTAAGAGAAAAATCTGATTTCCAACAGTGGGAACAAGAAGTGAACTATTTATGCAACTCTTACACTCATACCCTACAAATGATTAAAAGCTAAATTAGGTTTCCTAACGAGATTTACAATTAAAATTTTAATATCTAACAAAACTAACGTTGCATAATTCGTCATGTGGATAGCTTCAGATATACTGTTATTCCGCATGTTGATGACATTAACCCATAAGATTATTATTCTGTACCATAAACTCAACGCGACTGAAGCAGATTTCACATCAAAACTCATGTTACCTTTAATTATCTTTTTATTTTCAGAACACGCTGTATATGATCAGTGCACAAACACGCACGAAATTTCCTCTCTCATCTGATCGGCTCATAATAAAATGTGGTTTTTTTATCACTATTTACTTTTTTCTATGTACTTTAATCTGTATGTACGCCGTACATGGCGCTCATTTGCATCAGTTTGGTAATGAATCGATTGGGGACTGCAGTTTGTCTGTATTGGCTTGCAATCAGCTTTTTATCTTCCAAATTTAAATTTCGACTCGGATTCCAGTTTTAAATTTTGAAATTAGTCTGTGCAGATATTTGAAAAGTTATTTGTAATAAGATAATCGTCATAGTGATGTTATTCCTATTGCTGTTTGTTAAATTAACTTTAAGATGGTTTGTTTTATACCTGATGATTTTAATTATGAATGGTTGTTTGAAATTTACTTAAAATGTAAATAAATATGATTGAATTTCCATTTTTATACAACGTATCAATTTGAATGTAAGAAAAATCGAATAAGTATAATCGTTGTCATATTAAAGTTAGACGACGAAGTTTCTTTCAAGGGAAACCATTGCATAGAAAAAAACAGTTAAATTACCATAGTTAACATTTGAAGCATGAGTTCTTAAGCTCCAATTTCACCCAGAGCTTATACATGTGAGTAATTATCCCATTATACCGATTCCAAGAAAATAATTCTAATTTAATGTTAAAACAAAATTGTTAGAAAATTATTTTAATTTTAGTTAGAAAATCTTTTGAGGAGATGTGACATATTTAAAACAACCTAATTGGTGCGTTACTTTGTTGTTTTCTTTCTGCTAGTGAAATAAATATGTTTGACACTCAAACTTTTCTTTTAATATTTTTTCTAGCATAAAGTGAGATGGAATTGGACAAGACTCTATGCCCTTTGATTTCAATGTTTTCACATTACTGCTTGGCGGTAGAATGACAGCCAAATGTATGATACTTCCCCAGACAAACTCTGCAAAGACTCTTTACTTTTTTTTTTTTATTGTAAAAATTTTGTTGTCAATTTGATCATCAAAATGAATTAATTTTATATTTCTAAAAATTGAGTCCAGGCAAACCCAGTCCCAACTCACTAGTGTTTCGGCCGCGCCGTTTTTTGCCGACGATTTTAACTAAATGCACTCATTCATTATATATTTATTATATTCGTTTTTGCGGCTGCATTTTGTTTCACGCAGACGCGTACACTTTTTATGTACATAGTTGTATACTATGATCATTTGTCCGCGCTGCCCAGTAATTTATAGCTGAAACTGAATGTTTAAAATGAGTTTTTTTGTGTTGCATTTTAAAAGTGTGGCGATAGCCAAATAAAAATACTTGAAATTGTTGCAGAACTCTATTAAGAATTTACTTGGGAAAGTATTAAAATACGGAATATGTTATTCGAACAACAACATAGATTAAAATCGATGCTCCAGAGTAGACTTAACAAAAGGCGAGATGCCAAGTGAGTGCAACTTACCTTACTTGAAGGTGTGGTACTTCCCCAGACGGACTCTGTAAAGAATCCTACCACTACAAAAAAGTTTTTATAATGAAAACTCTGTCCGCTTAAAAAAAATAAAAACAATCTCATTTTATACGCTTCACATTTTTTAAATGTTATCCAAATTCATTAAATGGTCAGTAGACATTTCGGTTCGATACGAGTAATGAAATATAAAAATTATGTTTGATTAATTATTTTTGTAGTGGTAGGACTCTTGTCCGCCTGGGGAAGTATTCTTCTTTGTCAGTTATTCTACCGCCAAGCAGTAATGTGCAAACATTACTGTGTTCCGGTTTGTAGGGCAATGTTTCCAGAGAAATTACAGGGCTTAGAGAAAATATCTTAGATCTCTGGGTGACGAGCGCAGTGCAGTGATAGGTAATGATTTGGAATTTTCCTGTTCCAATAGCTGTGCTGTTATGTGGCAGGTATGCGGTTTACCATCAGGTGCATTTCCTGCTCGTCTTGTCACACTATGCGATAAAAAAAGTTATAATATTAAGGGATTTTAGAACAATAATGGACCGTTTTTATAACTGTTTTCTTTAACTGTGAATCCTTCCTTGACATATTTCCTGTGTTCCATTTTCAAAACGAATAACAAACAAAGCGCTTCTATTTTTAAAATGAGAACACAGATGCACCAATGAAAAGAATGTTTTCAACGAATTTATTACTTTTAAATTTAGTTGGTACTTGATGTCTGTTTTTATGTATTTTTTTTAACTCTGCGCAAGTATTTTGTGATTCAGTAAAATAACCTACTTAATTCTATTTTGTTAAGTGCACTAGAAAAAGCGTAACCTTTGAACTTTAACTTTTATAATTTTATTATATTTTAGACTAGCTGTCCGTCCCGGCTTCACCCGTGGTACACAATACATATTTCATATAGTATATAGTATTCGGGATCACGGCCATATCCAGCGGTGTAATAATTTTTGATAAACGCGTTCAAACAAAAAACCTCTTCAGCTTTAAATTATTAGTTTAAATAGTTAAAACGTGAGACTCAGAATAAAACAGAAAAAAGTTTTTTCTCTCATTTTGTGTGGTCTAGTGGAGGTTTCTCTTTTTCTATCATCTTTATAAGAAGGACTCTATGGATAGTCTACATTTATAAAAAAGTTACACATCTTGGTGTTTATTTGTAAATTACTAGATGCACTCCGTGGCTTTCCCGCGGTAAAAAAATACTTCGATAGTCTATGTGCTATTCCAGACTGTAATCATTTTTTCAATCCAATCCGTTCAGGAGTTTCGACGTGATTGAGCAATAAATAACCAACATGTAAACAGCCAAACTTTTGCATTTACAGTTTTAGTAGTATTATATCCTAAAGAACGGTATCACACTACAAATCAACAGGAACTATTCACCCGAACAACTGACGGCTTCATATCACAACAAATTTTACGCTGACCCGCTTTATACATACGAAAAAGGTTAAAAAAAAACAAAAGATCTCGCTCGACCAATCCCAAAATAGAACTCTCACTCTCCACGGTCAGTGTTTCTTCTTTTTTTACCTTTTTCACGTGATTCTTTTTTCGCTCGCTCGATAGAAATAGTGACGGATTTTTTTTTCAGTTTCGCTTTCGTTAGTGCTCGTAAAAAGCAAATAAAAATCGGTAAAAACTCGGTTGGAATTTTTGCGGCAGCTTTTCTGGGTAATTCATTTTTTCCATTTTTCCATTGAGCCTATATCAATTTAGACTCCGCTCGTGATCCGTCGATTGACAGATTTTTTTTTGTTTATTTGTTTATGGCGACTTTAACCGCTTTGCGGTGTCGTTTATTGAATAACTGTTGGATTTTAATTGAAACATTAGTGTTTTTCTACATTTTATAATGGTTTTAAAATGTAAATGTAATTTTGAAACTAAATGACTTCATTACTTACTTCTTGACAATTTTTTCAAATAAAAGTTTTATTGTGCGTTATCGAGCCATATTTATAACTGTCAGTTCTAAGTTTCATTCTTATTAACTGTTAATTGTTTTTTATAAAAGTTTTTGGTGTCGTTTGTCTTGACGTACATATAGGTATGTCAACAGTGAACTTCTTGGCTAGTTAACTGATCATCTAATCATAGAAAAAAATACGAATTAATTAGTGCATCCACCAAATGTTACTTAAAATTGGTTGTGATGTGTGGCTCATGAGTTATGATGATAATAATTCCGAACAGTTTAATAAAGCTACTCGAGCCAAAAACCTGTCATTCTTTAGCAAATTTATTGATGTAATATAACAATTTTACAATGTTTAGTTAGCTTTAGATATACTTCATTGAGTAAAAAAAATTAAGCCAAGACATCTACAATCCTTATCAGAATAACCTTGGTCAATCAAAAACACCTACAATCCTGAGCAGAATAACCTTGGTACCCAAACTTGGTATGTCTGTCTAATGGCATATCAAGGCCGTAAAATCTATTGGAATCTAATATGATTTGCGTTTGAGCTCGTCATTCAAACAAACTCAAAAAGATAAACCTGAAGGTGACCCAAGTATTATTAAACGTTCATTAGATACCCATAGGTAGATCTATAGAGCTCCCAATATTTCCATCATCAAGTCCTTCATAACCTGGCAACATTTTACGCGCCATCCAAAGGTGCTACATAAAAAATCTATTTCCTATCTTTATAGAAGTCATCAAATTTACGATTAACTACAAACGCCTCCAGACCGCCGCGCCGTCAAAACCGAACACTAAAATAAGCCCTTAAATCTTAACTACCGGCTTTAACTTAGATCTATAAAATGAGAGAAAAAAGATAACATAAAAGCATCTGCATAGACGCTACTACTAAGCGCGTCACGTCTTCCCCCTAACACCCACACAGAAATAAACGGCACACTAACACAAATACGTAATAAAGTACCAGCAGTAATATAAAACTAAGAAACATCAACATCTTGCCCCCTCTCGCCTCCCCCCGAACCCCGAGGGGTAATTTCCCCCGAACTTACTAAAATACTAAAAACGGAGATACAGGGGGTGGTTCACCCCTCGTTTTCTTATGCAAGATCCTTATATTTTAACCTAAATGTTGGCGCTACAGATTCCGCGCCAGCTTTGAATTACAACGATTTTTCGCGTAGTTTTTCTGCAGAGGGGAAATGTAAGATGTACTTCCGGGAGCTTTGTAATTGTTTGAGATTTTGTGATTATATGAGTCGTGAATACAGACGAAACGTTTTGTGAACAATCACTCAGTTTTATAAGTTTACTATCAGACTAAATAGTTTTAATCAAATAGCTACAAAAGATAAATGTACTGTAAACACTAGAGTATGACTGTTTGAGTTAGAATACACATAGCGTTAGAATACGAATCTGTTGCATCTCAGGCCAATTTGAAAATTGTGTCTTATTACTAGAGGTACTCAAACCACAAAACTTTATAACTTTCTTGTAGCTATATCTAGATGGTATCGTCGTCTTTATACATACATACCTAGTTATGCAAGTCAATCAGTGTGTTGTAGTAATGATAATGCATTTTACTTATTTAATTTTAGTGTTTGATTTCTGGGTTTGGTTTGTGCATACCTTACGCATGTCTCGTTTCGTTAGTGTTTTGATTTTGTTTTTTTTCTCACAAAGACAGAGGGAAGTCGATAATCTACTACGCTTGATAGGTGTGGGTCAGTGGATGGCACGTGTTCGCCAAAGATTTTGAAATATTTCTTGGACCACATTGCTTTTTTCAAGATGTTTTACTTCATCATTTAAAATAACTTCTATCTAGTGACATCAAACTTTATTTATTTATTTATAACATGTTCTACACTTAGAAAACTACTCAATGATTCAGGTAGTTCTAGACCTCACGAGACCTCTCACAACTATGAAACCGGACCTTCTCTCCACTGAGCCTCAGTGTCATCATTTGGTTTACGAGACCAATATAAAAGCAAATTCTGATAATTTAAAGCTAAATTGCGATGATAACTACACTATAGCTGTTTGCACACACTGCAGCACGTCTGAATTATCCACAGACCAATTATTAACGTCTTCAGATAATCAAGGTTATCAAGCCAGTTAAATGCGAATCTATCATGCTAATGGGATTACCAGGCCAGATGACGATGCTTATAACTTAAATCATGATTATTAGATAAAAGCTTTTTTTATTAAAACCCGGTGTAATCAGAAATATAATAGACTCCTCAAACTAACAGTGATTGTGCTATAGTCTTCCTGAAAATCACTATAATATTAGGCTTATCTAAATCAATGTCTTACGCGAGTAGTTAAATATTCGTGGACATTTCACACACATCACTATCTGACCCCAAACTAAGCAAAGCTTGTACTGTGGCTGCCAGATAGCTGATATTATACATATATAGTTTAAATACTTACTTATTATATATAGTAACACCCAGACTTAGTACAAATATTTGAATTCACCACACACACATTTGCATTGGGTGGGAATCGAACCCACGACACTCGGTTTCTCAGGCAGAGTTACAACCCTATAAGCCACGGGGCCAGTCAATTCTTTTCCGATAGTAATCTAAGTAGGTATATTAAAATTGAAAGGAAGGCAGTGTTTCTCTAGGAAGTGTTTTTGCCAGACATAGCTCTCGAAGAGGCCAGTTTGTACTGTTCAACTTTTAAGACTTTTGTGTTTGTATTTGTTGACCACCGTTGTAACCTTAGAAAAATAATTATTCTGTGCTATTTATATTTTGCTGACATTTTATTTCTCTCACAGAATATTAAATCAAATTTAGAGAATTCAATTCATAAAAATAGACAAATAACAGGAAATTGATTACAGTATAAATAAAGCTTTTAATTTTTTATGATTTTAACCTACATTGCAGACACAAGACTTAATCACCTTAAAATTTTCAAGCATTTTTAAAAAATTGAGATTAAGTCCGCATATTTAGAGTATAAATTTGCTTGTTATTTCGTTTCCCACATGCCTCCGGATTACATTATACATTATTATTTTACGCTAGTAGCATCGTGCAGTTTCACTGGCGTAGTTCCTAATCGCGGAATTTTCCCGTGACAAAAGTAATATTATGCATTATTCCGGAATATTATCGATATATGTACCAAATTTCAACCAACATCTCTTCATTACTTACTTTTTCCTTGAAAAATTAACAAATATCCATCAATAAAATAATATTCAAAATAATATTTGAACATTCAGAGCCTAAAACTCTGCCTAGCACTGCACTGCGCTCAGCATCCAGACAAATACGATGATTGATTTCTATCCCAGCATTTTCTATGGAAACATTTTCCTTCAAACTCGACTACAGTGATGTTTGCATACTACTGACTGCTTAGCGGTAGAATAACAAAGGTGTGGTACTTCCTTAGGCAGAGTCTGCCAAGAGCCCTCATCATCATCATCAACATCAACAGCCCACTAAATGTTCCCTCTGCTGGGACTCGGGCCTTCTCTCGCAAGGAGAGAGTTAAGACCATAATCCACCACGCTGGCCCAATGCGGGTTGGTGGATGACACATGACTTCGAAAGGTTCTAGGTACATGTCGGTTTCTTCCCGATGTTTTCCTTCACCGTTTTAAGTTAGCGGCATTACGCACATGACTTCGAAAAGACAGTGGTGCGTGTGGGGTTTGAACCCGTGGTCTCCGGCCGTTACTTCTGCTTCGCCAAGAGCCCTAGCACTACCAAATATAATACAGTTAATAGATACGTATATAAATAATTCTACTGCTTTGGTATTTAGAATTTTTTTAGTACTCTATGCATGTTTCGTGCAAAATACAACCATATCCTGAACATTGGCTAACAATAAACCGCGAATCAAGTAAACAAACTCCGCCTTTACCGACCTGTAAACCCTACCATAAAGAAGTACGTATAAAAAACTAACCCATCCGAGACACACGCATTGCAATAATACTTTACTACACAGCCTCTACGACACAAAACATAAGCATTTTACAACTTAACATAAAACATATACATATAAACCGAGCACATCTTACGCGAGGCGAAACATCAAAAACTCTAATCAAAAACATAACGACACCCCACCTCCCCATTAAGCTGGAAAACTTTCAAGCACCCCCCTTCGGCCCCATCAATATTCTTAGTAGAATATAATCAATTCTTAGCGAAAGAAACAGTCTCTCTGTATTGATAAATGAGCGCTCCCTTCATATTTCCGCGTACCCCCGTCCCACCCTATCACCCTTGGGGGGAGATCTTAGGAACGTGCAAGATAGTAAGCAGTAGGGTTGGCAGGGCTAATGAACTTTTAAGTTTTTAGGGGGTTTTCTTAGGGGTTCCTTGATTTAGTATGCATGTAAGATTTTGCCGTTTGTTTGTTGTTGGGAGCTTGGCGTGCACCCAGCTGTAAAAGAACATGTAAGGGATTTAGGGATAGAGTTTAGAAACGACTTCGAGCTAACGCGACGGCGATTATATTTAATCTTTTATAAGGTTATGTCTGACCGCCATTTCGCCTTATATGATGAGTAGATGAGTGATGTTTAATAAGGTAATACAGCAGTCTATTGATCACATTTACTTCGAAGAAACCGATTCAATCTTGATTTGAGTTCTCCAAGATTGCATGTGCATAAAGCCACTCAGGCAACTCATTTAAGTCAGAGGCTAAATAAAGCTGGTCATATGAAAATTATTAGGTCTGCTGTCTTACCTAAACCTTTGGTATTTGATTTATTATTAAATACTTATACTTAGTTTAGATTAACTTACACGATATAGAATGTGCTCAGTATAAAAAAAAATGAATTTATCTTCACTTCTTGGATCCGTTCTTCAAACTATTACTTTATTTTTTTCAAGTTACCCTTCTGAAACAGTCTTAACCGCAGCATAATATTAAAAACAGAAGCACTCCGGGAGTGCCGGCAAAAATTAAAGTTTGATCAATTAAATATTAAATGATTTTTCCATTTCAGAAAAGGCCTGTTTCCATTTCGATAATAAAAATATGTCATAATTTTTGATCTTATCATATCATTATTTACATAACATTTAACATTATGGGGTCAGACTAAAACAATGAATTATCTATATTTAAGACCAGTTTTATTTTTTTCATAAAATACGGTTATAAATTTTATTCTTAACCCAAGTTTGGTTCTAAAAGCAGTCTACATTACATAATACTTGAAAAAAAGTTAACTTAACAATTATTATTGCAAACCTTTATTCGCCTTGTACTCTTTCAAATAACACTACCTAAATAATTGACAGTCTGTATTAAAATTGAATTAACATTAAAACATTTTATGTTTATTCAGATTCAAGTTCCCTTTTACTGCAACCACTAGAGCTTATACATCTAAAACATAACCCACTTTAATAAACAACTCAAGAGGCAGTCTTACAAACTACGACTCTTAACCCTTGGCGCGTTTGGTGGTAATAGTCACATGTCAGCTTGCTAGGTCTGAGATACCCTGACATATTATAATCGACAAAAAGCAATCAGTTTCTTTTTAATACGTAATATGGAGTGCCAGGACGAGCAAGAAATGCACTTGCTCATAACAGCACAGCGAGTTCAGATTACTACCAAACACCATACTGCGCTCGTCACCTGGAGATTTAAGATAATTTATTGCTTTACCTTGTCATTTCTTTGAAAAAAATCACTTCAATCTAGAACATAATAATAAAGGTATTTGCACAAGCGGAGAGTGGGTTTGCAAATAATTAGCGTTAAATCAAAACAAATCAACGTCGAATTAAAGGTTTTTATTTCATATAGCGTAATCCCAAGTTAAATAACAACTGTGTCAATTTGTAACTAAAATCTAAAGAAAAATCAAGGTGGTTATTTATACAGAAAGTTATTTAGTCATCAACAAATGAAAAGTAGCAACCTAGGCAACAATCCCCAGTATTGTACCTACATAAATGTAAATATACTTAAAAATAGCACAAATATCTTTACTTAACACAAAAGTAAAAAAATGTCTCTGGTGGGAATCGAACCTACTTACTTTTAATTAGTATACACTATACACACATATTTTACTTCACAAGACCCGTCCAATAATTTTAAAAGCACGTCGTTTTACTGTTCCGGGTTTTATAGACACCACGGCGCAAATCGAGGGTTAAACCTTCTTCAGCGTAAACAAATATTTCCTTGACTGAGTAAAAAGGCTGAATTTGAATAAAAAGAAATCTGTAATTAAGTGCTACAGCCCTGCTACGGCGTAGCAGGCCTACGCCTCACAGCGGGCACGGCGTAGGCGCTAGTGCCGCCTCCCCTTATACAACTTTTTACTAAGAACCACGCGAAATGAGTGGATAAAGCATAGGTAGCTTCACTTCCGATTCGTAAAACTATTAAATATTAGCTATTCTTTGTTTCACATGTCGCTGTTATAACTTAATAATAATATTACCCTTCGACGAGGATAATGTAGGATATGATGATATTATTTATCCTATCTGTTATATCATGCTTCAAGAGTTAGGAAAAATGTATACTATGTCCAGTAGTGGCTTAGAATAAGACCAATGATGATGATGGTGAAAGAGGCATTCGATTATAACAACCGTTACTGTCGTCCTATCGCCAACATTATCATGAGAGTGATCTCATTACCATCATCATCAAACAACATCGTCAAACAAAAGTTATCAAGCCCACTGCAGATCATAGGTACGAGTAAGTCCAATTTTCCCAGTTTCCATCAAATCTACCTTCTCGATGTGTATTTTACCTCAAAAAATGGTAATAG
Source organism: Ectropis grisescens (assembly GCA_017562165.1). Classification (NCBI taxonomy): domain Eukaryota; kingdom Metazoa; phylum Arthropoda; class Insecta; order Lepidoptera; family Geometridae; genus Ectropis; species Ectropis grisescens. The sequence goes on from CM029774.1 coordinate 23,167,747, forward strand.
TCATTAAACACAAATACTCAAAATTGAAATCTAAATTCAAATATTTAAAATTTGGTTAATTTTTTTAACATTTAATTTTGTAGTTGATAAGGTTAAGGATATGAGTTCCACATAATCATAATTATGAACAAATTGTACAGAAACAAGTATGTATTCAAATAGTTTGAAATTAAAAAACAACTCAATTGTTTTCAATTTTAGGTTATACGTATTTTTGCAAGTACGGAGTGTTCAAAACATCTAAGCTTATCACCGCAGCTAACAAAAAAGCTGACAGCTTCGAAACTGCTTAACTGGTTTTCATGAAACGTATAAAAAATACTGCTAAAACTAACTCATTCCAACAAAAAAAAAATCATTTCAGTTATCGGGAGCTACGGTGTCACAGACGACATACACACACTTACGTCGAACTCATACCAACCTATCGATTTTGCATTGTGGGCAAAAAATCAAATGCTTCGAAAAAACTTAAAAAAATTATAAAATTACTTATTTCTTCTCGCAATTATAAGAACGACCCCATAATAAATTATGTAGAAAACTTCTTTTGGTACTAGTAAAGTTTAATACTAGTAATATTAGTTTCTCGTCGCTTACATTAGTAGTTTAATTTTTTTTTTACTCCCCTTAACCCCTTTTTTGTTAAGTATAACTAAATAATCTGGCAACAAACTCATATCTAAATAAAGAAGTAAACAACTCACTGCAATTATCGTAAAAATAATTGCTGGAATCAAACCTACGATCCACGTCCCCGCAACCACACAGCCATCAGCCTCGCGCGCTCTTATTTTAAACAACTACCGCCTTTATAATACATCCAGTTTCGCGACTAAATATCAGCGAATGTAGCTGCGAACTACGACCAACAAGTCTTGATACTTCTGAGGAAATTATATTTCTTGTACCTACTTAGTTTGTACCACTAAATATAAATTTAGAAATATACTGTTTTAATGAAACTTTACATTAAATTACTGCAAAATTACAAATATGTGCAGGAATAAATAAAGCATTTTCAAATTAATTTCATTGAAACAACTGAGATCATTTTTTGACTATACAATAATCGTACTTATAATAATTATAATCATTTGATGGTGAGGTGGTTGGTCTCTTTAAGTTATTTTATGAACACCAAAATCGTTAAAAGCACTTAATTTGAACTAAATCATGAAACTACATTTTTCTCAGTAACTCTCTCACTATACTATTCCCACATCCGGTAAATTAAAATCAGTTACACTAAACTAATATCTACTTGCTGGTCGACCCCATTATTGGTTTCTAAGCATACGTCGCCAATTAACACTACAGAAGCTAAAGAAGCTAAAGAGCCAGATTAGAATACGAATATATTACAGAGACTGGAACAGTAGCTATAAATGTCTATCATCACAGCTTAAATACTTTGACGCCATCGTGCTTTGAGTTACAAATTATAATTTAAGAGAGCAAATCTATGGTTGAAACATTACGTGTTCTGTCTGGATCAAATTTTCTTAAACAAAAGTATTATTAGAACACGGAAGTGCCAAGTCTAAAGTACCAAGCCTGCGTCAGCGTAGTACTTCCGCGTGCCGTATTTACAAGTATTGTAAGTATAGAATTATATATTTTATAACGCCCGCCCCCCTGCCACCCGCGCGAACTAAGTCTTTGCGCATCTTTCTATCCCCACCTTTTTGCCCGCTTCTTTTAAACCACCCGTCGTATGAACCCCTTCTCCCCATTCGACTAATTTCGGGGTACAACTGAAGAATTATTCCTTGCCAACTAACCCGCGCGCGAATCTACACTCTAAACATAAGAACATAAAGTTTATAGCTCGTTTCATAACGCACACAGTCTTGGGACTGTATCTCTTCACTTCGAAAACTAATTCCGAATTAGAAAATGGAAACAAGTGCTGGCGGAAGACAAAGAATTTCTGCATCTTATGCGAATTACACAAGGTCGGTTTTCGGGATGAGGGTAGTGTAAAATTAGAACCGTTTCGTCAAAAATATGAAATTAAAATCTTCATACTAGCGAAAGAAGTTTTAGCATCTTTGTTTTAGACAGAGATGGGGGATGGTGCATTAGTCTCGCTCTCTCAAGGGGTGGGTGAGGGGTAAGAGATGGGTAGTTTGAAGTAAAAAGCTGGTTTCTTGATCAATGCGGGGCGCATTTGGAATTAATCATAACCGAGTATTTTCGTCTATTCGCGGGCAGGGGGGAGAGGCGAGAGGAGGGGAGCGACAAGAAATCGTATTCTAAATGAAAATACGCTTGTTCCTGTTTACATTTTGTAATAAATTGTTTTAGTTAAATGTTTGCGTGACGCTGCCTTTTGCGTTTTATTATTTACGCTCTCAGATTACTACTGGGACGCCAGTTGCACCGCTCTCTCGCTATTTTAAGATGTTTTGCTTTATGGCAGTTGCCGCTTCCTTGATTATACTCGTAATTATAAAAGAACATGTAAATTGTTGGTTTAACACAACATATATTTCTATTGTCAGTACAAACTACTGGCAGACAAACAAACAAACTAGACAGTTTCATTTCCGAACTACATCATCGATTCTGCAAAAGTATAACGAATTTTCTGTCATAACTACTAAATTTTACTGCTAAAGATTAACTAATGGGCTGAAAAGAGCAGAACTAAGTAGTAACTTGAACATCCTAGTCGGAAAAACTGCATGTCGTTGCGTGATTCGTATACATTTCTGAGGTTTTACGACTTGTTGTACTGTCACTCGACACCTAGAAAGAGAAAAAATCCTACGAATAAAAAACACTAAAAAAGCACGCGGAGTTAGTTTTTTGTACACAACATACGAATTTTGTTTTGTGGTTTATTATTATTTTGAACATTACAATTTTAGTTCATTTAAAACAGATAGCAATTTATGCTTAACCGATTTGATTTTTAGCTGCTGAATCAACAAAAACCAGATAAGAAAAAAACCAATAAAAGAAACTGAATCTGCAAAATCAAGAAACAAGCCTTCATCGAGCCATAGGTACAAATTTTACTAAAAACAAATGTCGAACGAACTCAAACTGATAAGAGTGAATTTATATCTACTTTTGTAATATTCTTAAGTTTAATATCATTTCCAAAAGAATTTGCAAAAAATCTACACACTTTGTTTGCTGCTTAAATTATTTTAAAAGATTCCAATTGAAGCATTACAGATTCTTGTGGTCCAAAAACCTGAGACTATAATATTGACGATATTCATTTAGTACAACACCCGCTGGCATTACCTGATTTTCAACTGCGCAGAGCCACACGAAGTATCGGGGTCAAGACGTGTTTAGCTTATTTGTGAATCGTTACTCGTACAGCCACTGCAACAGCGCCTGACAAGAAATGCAACCGCAATGCACTCGTATATTCTTGCTACAACCAACTGTGAAGTTACCAATTTGCCATGTCTCTTTTCAAAGTGTAAGTTATTTATAAAGAATAATTAATTTACAATAATTTTATTTAAAATTTAATAAATAGCAGTTTGTAAATAAAAAATTTAATTAAAACACAATATTTAGCTAAATTAAAACTTATGTTTATTATTTATTATCATCGCGAATAGGATCTTATGTCCAGGCGTGTTTACCGATTAATTATTATACGATTTCCGAACCACACTTTTTAACCGACTTCAAAAAAGGAGGTTTCTCAATTCGACCGTATGTATGTTCCTTTTTTTTTTTTTTTTATGTGTGTTCGCGGATAACTTCGTCGTTTATGAACCGATTTTGATGATTCTTTTTTGTTTCCAAGGGTGGTACCATGATAAGAAACCAGGATCTGATGATGGTATCCTAGAGAAATCGAGGATAACTTTCGAAAATTGTAAAGATGACTAGTGCGTTAGTTAAGTTTTTGCTTGAGCATTTTAAAGCAGTATAGTTTAAAGATGATCTGGAGTCGATCTGATGAGGGAACGGGAAGACGGTCGAGGGAACTCCTCGACGGTACATAGTAGTTACCTTGTGTTTGGGCTCGATGAATTTGTATTGATGAGAACTTTTACATAGATGGGTTGTGACTGTCATTAGTGGTCTGATGATGAAGATAAAGGACAGCCAAGGGAATTTCTTAACGGTTTACAGGAACTACCCAGTGTTTGGGTTTAATTCATGTATTGAGATCTCAACACGAAATCATGTAAATCCATTAGTGAAAACTTGTTTAGCACTAAAAGGGTAAAATAAACTATTTTTACAAAAATTAAACCGACTTCAACACCACAAATAGACACTCAAAAGCGAAAAATAATTAATTATTATAACCTCTACTCACTCATCTATATGAAGTCGGTGCCAGCCAAATCTAACAGGTAGTAGATAGACACTACTTACCTATGCCTACTTACTTACTACCTCGTACATAGTATATCTGCTAACTGTTTAACTAGCCTGGCACCGACTTCATATGGATGAGTGAGTAGAGGTTATAATAATTTCCTATGTTAAATTATTTTTCGCTTTTGAGAGTCTATTTGTGGTGTTGAAGTCGGTTTAATTTTTTGTAAAAAATAGTTTATCAGATAATCAATAAGAAAAACATTGATTGAAGCGATTTACCGATTTCGAACGAGAACACTCGACTAATTCACATATCAAACATAATCATAATTTTTTCGAAGACAGACAGAAGGAGAGAGACATAGAGAGAGATACCTCATGAAATACCAAAATTTAATTTTGCATCCCGATTAAAAATAAACGTCTAAAATAACCTATTCTTCAACTGATAAACGTCTAAAGATTGTTCAAGTTTAGTAAGCGAAGTCTGGCTCTATGTTTGTTATAAAACCTTTTAGGATGTGAAATTGTGTTGCCTGAGTGCTTTTTCCCGTTGATTGTGTCTGCAAATCGAGAGTGAATCGTCTTTCTAGGTAAACACAATCTATCGTAGACCACATCGTCCTTTAACATCAAGTTTAACATCAGTAGAGATGAAGTGAACTGCAAACCCAATATATCGTTAAAAAATTGTTTAGTGACACTAATCCTAATATTGTTCTAGGCTATCACAGTTATTTACAATTTTATGGTAGTAAGTCCCAGAAGACCAAGAAACAGGATAGTTCTATGTCTGCCTTTGATTAGGTACTTTTGTGTCAACTATTTCTATTTCATTTATCCACAAACATGGAGAATGCAAATGCATCGGAATATCAGCGACACGCTCCACCACATAACCACGGTAAATATTTAACTTATTTCATTTTAAACTATAAAAAGTTAACAAAAATTTAATATGAACCCATTGACTCCATAAATGTATATCCTGCAATAAATAATATACATATACTAGTACTATAAGACACATGTGTATTATATTTTTTTTATATTTAGGAAATTAGAAATGTAATTATAGTAGAATGTACAGATCTTATTGAAATAAATAAATAAATAAAAATTTATATGTATATATATATATACATAATATTTATCAAAACCCTATTTGTATGTCTCTATCGAAATTTCACTTCAGGAACCACAAAAATTTAAAAGTTCATCACGATAGACTAAATTTATAAATTTTGTTTAGAAATTGATTAGGAAATTCCTTGAATTTGTTTGCCGCGGTGTCGTCTTATAAATCTCTTCGGAAAACATCGAAGTATTTCTAAAAATCAGCTCCGGCCTACTGAAAAATATACTAACTTCATCGAATGTTTCACCTGAATAACCATTTAATTAGATGATAAAGCTGGCATGATAGGTATTTTTTAAATAAAATCATTTCTTTTTTTGTAAAATATTGAGTGATAAGACTTGTAGACTTTTAGTAAAATCAAATCGGCATAAGTTAAGCGTGATCGTGATAGTACTGATAATCACACAGTGGTCTAAATTACCATAGATTCATTAATTTATTCTCATTTTGAACACAGACTTTTGAATTGAACAATAAACAAAACATTAAATGCGTAAGTGTCAAATATTCCTGTATTCTTTATGTCAATTTCCTCTTTTCTCATTATCCAAGAAATGTGTAAAACATATATATATATAATTGTAATGACAAAGATCACGGACCCCGGAGTCTGTGGAGTGACTAATTTAAATAAATAAAAAAGTGTCAAATATATGGTAAGTGTGTATTGTATACCTAATGGCTTTTGTATAGAATGTATTTTTGGGCAATATTAAAAAAATACTACTATTCTACACTCCATTTCTACATAAATTATAAGTGTAAAATTTCATACTCTACCGTACGCGCAATTTTTGTAAAATAAGGCAGAAAATGTTTGCTTCGCGTATTAGTGTAAAGATTAAGGAATTCTAGTAAAAAAATATTTGAGAATCATACTTTTTCTACTCAGTACTCAATTTACAAGAACTTTTTCCCTGACTCAATAGCACAAACCGCTCAAACGCACACAAAACATGTCAGAAAAATAGGGTTCTATTCGCAAGGAAAACGAAACTTGTTGCTTACTAAGAACTGTCATGTCATAGTGTTCCGTCAAACGAGCTCGCGGTTCAGAAGCGGTTACGTTACGACATACTAAAAAAATATTTTTGCATACGCTTCCGACTTTGTCACATGATTTAGAACCTTAAGTTTGCGGAGTAGGTTGTATTTTTGTGTTTGGCTAAGGTTTTTCCGTTGGGGGAAGGAAACTATTTTTATTTATCCGTATATTTGGCCACTCATAGCTGTAATAATATTGTGAGTTTGGGTAGGATGGTATGCTTTAGAATATTTACGGGGCATAAGTAGTTTGCTCGGAAAGTCAGTTTATGACGGGATGGTTGCGGTGTAAGTGAGTGATCGATTATGGTAATGATGTATTTTACGCGTTTTCTAGAGATCTATGCATTGGAAACTTAGGTTAGTTTTTATTTAACTTGTATGCTGGTTTGAGAGAGATACAGATCTTTAGCTAGATATCATTTTATTATTTGTAACACTGAATTTGAAAACAAAATATGCAAATCTTGAAAAACAAATCTTCAAAAATGAAAGCAATTCCGAAAAATTGTTAACATCCCTATTGCCAACCTTATTAATAAGAGCCATCTCTTCTAGACAGGTAGGACGAAAAAATCTAAGGTGATCTAAGCTGTTAATTGATTTCAAATTAATTCTCTCTCTGCATGTTCCAATAGCTTTGTGTCACTGTGCTGTTATATGGTAGGTATGTTGTAGTTTGCTTACCATCAGGCGCAGGTCCTGCTCGTCTCGTCACTTTTTATATAAAAAAATGTGTTGTAGTTTCTTTCGTTGTGTGTTGAAAATTAAAATATGTGAAAAATTATCAGTAAATACTCGTTGTTGAATGTCGATGGACATTTCTTATTTATCGCTAACTAGTCTAAACTATATATGTATAACCAATGAAATACGTGCATATTGTAATATGCGTACTTTTAACTTTTTTTTTAAACAGACCTTTCCCAATTGTTTTTTTCGTAGCCTCTATTGCCTGCCGATTATCTTAGCAAGCGTCGCATAATAATATTATAGAATTCTCTCAAAATAGTAATGTAATCCGAATAGTTATGAATTTTGTTATACATTTGTGTGAATAAAACGTTATTCCATTCAGGGAATCGTGTTCACTTTCTACAAATACGATATTTGAATGGTTTGGTATTTAAAAATAATTTCGTTCCGATACAATAGCGGAGCGTCGTGAGGAAACAATACGGCCTACGTGATTCTTCATCGTTACAAGTTTGATGGGCTGATTATAGCACGAAAAGCGACATCGTTTCATGGTTAGTATTCGTTTTTTATAAGAGTAGTACCTGGTTGACCGAACTTTGCTCGATTTTTTTAAATGATATTTAGGCCGGTACGAATTACGTAGTGATGACTTACTTAGACCTACTTAGATACGAATTAAATGCGTTTATAAAATAAGCTCTAAGTATAAGATTTTCTCATAAAAAAAAAAACAAAAAAATCCCGAGTGTAACCATCAGGATTCGAAACGGGGCCTGTTGAATCCGAGGGCGAGCATATTCCGTCTGAGCCATTTAGACTTAAAGGACAGTGGCGAAATAAGTTATCGTATTCTAATGACATTGTAGGAGTTTTTCATTGTGTAAAAACGCGCATAAAACGATGTTTAAAAAAATAAAACCTAGCTAGATCGATTTATCGTCTCCGAAACACCCTGTATACATGATTTCATGAAAATCGTTCGAGCTGTTTCCAAGATTCAAATTATATATACCTACAAGATTAGCTCGTTTAAAGGTATAAGATAAGATATGGGGTCTGGAATAAGTTGCCTATGCGGATTCATCCCAATGTGAGGATATTTAAGTTGAAAGTTAATTACTTTCTTCTAGGTAAGCAAGCTCTATTGTAGACCGCATCACATCTCAAGCTAACATCAGCCAAGACTGTGATCAAATGTAAACCTATAACAGTTATTTAAACGTCAAAGTTTGTGAGGATATTTGGAGTATCCTTTTTACTCCTTCACGCAAATGCTGGTGAATGGTGTGGACGAAATTATGGAGTAACATTTTACATTAGAATAATATTTAGCCTATTTTTGCGTCGATTTTTTTCAAATTCGAAGGAATAGCCGTGTGAAACAGCAGGTTCCAGTTAGTCATTGATACTAGATAATTATTTTCTTTGAAAATTAATGTTAATGCATGTCAGAAATGACTGAAATAATTGATTTCGTTGATCGATTGATAATGTTGAACTTTTAAAACATGTTTGTACACAACTTAACTTATAGAGGTAGTTGTAAAATGTCTGTGTTTTTTGTTTCATTTTACATACAAATATGTAAATTCTCTATTTTCGTAATTACGTACTTACGTATTCGGACAAGTACTTCTCTTTCTCCAATACAATACAATCCTTGCTACAACAAACAATTCTACGAAGGCTCCTGATAAATATTCATAAAAAAATCTAAAAAACGCGAAGTTCCGAAACAGTCGCGTCGCAAGCAGCATCCGTAAAAACCTTCTAAAACGAACTAAACAGGGCCCACGCCCGCATGTGGGGAATAATTTAAAAATACGCAAAATACGGCCACTTCACTTCTAACCAGGGGGGTGGGGGGCACCCCCCCTCGTTTTGCGTATTTTTCGGTATGCGTGGCAGGTGGCGCGCCCCCCTGAACGGGGGTTCGTTAAAAAGCTCCAGAGTACGTAGTATTATAAAAGTTGCGCCTACCGCGTGTAAGTAGTGTTGGTGTGGGGCAGTGGGGTCGCCCCCCGGGGGGGCCACCTAGTTAGACAGTTAAAAGTATGCGGTATTAACAGAACGGAAATGAATATACGAGTAGGTGCGGGTTTTTGGGAGGCTGCGTCACAGCGGGTTAGGATAATGAAAATACTTCTGCTTTTTATTTCGTTTTTTCGAGGGTTGGTTAGTGTTAGATGCGCGCTTGTGTGAGTGTGCTTAGTTGAGTACTTATGGTGTTAGTATTGATTTTTTTCTGGCAGGAAGATAAATTAAACATCTATACGTAGGTATTTGTACTCTTTGACATCGATCCGGGGTGTTGTTTGATACATTTGTTGTTTTCGTTTCAACGGTGTTTAGAATTTGGGGACAGGTTGCTTGACGATTATATTGAATGAAATAACCTGCTTTATTTTTGTCATAACAATTTGTTGGGTTTACTTACAATTATTAGTAGGTTAAAATAGATATAATTGTTATAATTAACGTTAGCTAGTATATTACAATATTAATTAATTCACTTAGTCGCCTATAAAATTGATGTTTCAGAATAAGTTAAATAAGTTTAAATTTGTTTCAACTTAAATTATGCAATTGTCGAGCAAAACCAAAGAATCATATCGAATCTTAGCGGCTTGCACAAAAAAATTACCCTATTGTTAATAATACGATGTTTGTTGGTTCCATATTACTTTTCAAACAAAACAGAGTTGTCGAATTATCAGCAAGAATAACATATCAAATAAAAAGTATTAATTTAGGTATTTAAAAATATTTAAATGAGATCATTATTTTTCGGTATAATTTGTAACGAGAGTTACTCTATTTTTATTAATAATGCGATGTCTGTTGTTTCCATATTACTTTTCAAAAAACACAAAGTTGTTGAAATTATCACCAAAAATAACATATCAAATAAAAAGTATTATATTAATTTAGGTGTTTAAAAATATTTAAATGAGATACTTTTTGGTATAATTTGTTACGAGAGTTACTGTATTTTTATTTGTATTAATAACCCCTCAAACCCCAAACGCCAAATACTTATTAATTTTTACTGAAAAAAAAACTAAAAAGAACAGATACAATAAGAAGAGTTAATAAAGGCATAAGTCATTATGTACCGAAAAATAGCACTATTGTTTCTTTACATACTCGTATAATGCTACTAATACCAGGAACGTGAAAGATCTTATGTTTGTACAGATGTTTGTAACTCTTTCAAACAAAAACTATTGAAATCTTTAATAGGACATAGTTTGGAATAACACATAAATGTACTTTTTATACCGGGAAATTAATGGTATTGGATCTATACGAGTGAAGTCACAGGATTATATAAGTTTCAAACAACCTTAACATGGGCCGAGCCTTTATTATTAACAAAATCTAATAACAATAAAAACTACATATTTTATCTTATTAAATGTACACAAAGCACATCTGAATTTTCCACAAAACAATAATATAATCATCCACAAAACAATAATACGAGTATAATCAAGTTGCTTAATCCCATCGCCAATTAGAAGCATACGCAACATGCTACCAGCATGACCGCACTACATGGCAATGCTCATACGGTGAGCATTTTGGTCACGCATTCCGACGACCAAGCGGTCGCGAAAGCAGTCAGAAAGATTTTAATCAGTGTGTCCATCAATGAGATTATATCTTTCTAAGTACTACATCAGACCTAATAGATTTACAAATTGTGAATACACGTTTTTGTGTCAAATAGGTGAGTTTCCTAATGAAGAATTATTATCTAATAGCATCCCTTCGGCTTAACTCGCGTAGTTCGCGTTCCTGTTATTATATCGTTAAGAAAAGTAGCTGATAAATTGTTTCCGTATTTCGCTTATCTGGTTTTCAAATTTCAACTCAATTTATTCGGCCTTTCTAACCTGATTGGACAACAAACAAATATACTTTCACATTTATTTGAATACTAGCAGCGCCCCGTGGTTTTACCCGTGTAGTTCCTGTTCTCGTTATTCCTCGGGATAAAGAGTAGCCTGTGTGATTTTCCAGACTATAATATAACAATGTTTCAAATTTTAACCTAATCCGTTCATAAGTGATTGAGCAACAAACATCCAAACATTGACATTTATAATATTAGTAGAAAGTAGGATTAGTGCGATATTTTTTCTTCCTGCATCAACAGCCCACTTTGTGTTCCTACTGCTGGAATTTGGGGCCTACACTCACAAGTAGAGAGTCCATATCATGTTCATATCCACAGAGTGCCAAGTTGATGGATGACACAACATGTCCTTGAATGGTGTCTTTCTTACAATTTGTCGATTTGCTAACGATCTTTTTCTACATTATTAAAACCAGTAACCAGTAGTGATGATGAACTCGACTCTTTTACCACATGATTGTCAGTACAGACATTCTGTAATTAAACACTTTCATAAATAAAACCACAATCAGATTGAGTAAATAAAAATTACAACTTTTCCATCTAGGACTTTCAGCCTTCAGTAAAAGTTTTCAAGGCTTTTTCCGTATCGTCTAGACAATTGTTAGGTCTACGTAGGCTGTACCATAATTCATAGCAAGCCGATATTTACGCTGCTATCAGCGATAAATCAAGAAACTAAACCACCGATATTTTTGGTTATTTATGACTATCAGTAATTAAGACTTGTTACTTTAACGACTTGGCTAATAAATTGTCTTTAGAATTTCTATTTCGCAGTTTTATGTTATGATTTTTTGTGATAAGAGAGCTGTTTTTTGTTCTTTGATCATAGATATTCGTAAATAATGGTAATAATAAAATGTTTATTTTATGTTGGTAATATATCCCGTATTACGAGATGTGTTAACAAATAGTGTATCCGTAACAAGTATTTGTTAAAAATTGACTCGTTCATTAAGGGCGAAAAAACAAGATTTAATTGGAATGACTGGCTCAAAAATGTATCATTCTAATTAGTCCGTATAGGTCATGAAAAAATATGGGTTTCGTCTTTATGTTTTATCAAATTATTTATAATCGACATAGGTATAGAGATACGTCTCAGACCTCTTGAAAGGAGGGTTGTGGCATCATGTCTACTTAAAAATAGTACAATTAAGTGACGTCACTCAAAGCTACTAAACATACTGCGTACTTTTTTCTTTGTGAAACAAAAAAAAACATTACAATATTTTTAACAATCTGGCTAATTAGTTTTCTTCTTTAGTCATCATGCCTATTACATAATAAGTAGATTATAACATGAGATATGTTAAATTAATACCTATATTATTTTAACCAGCTACAATAAATAAAAAAGGTGGTGTCGCGGAGGACCAGGGAATCTACCGTCTAGCTAAAACTGTCTTAGCTTTCGTGTTGCTCTCTTTTTTTTGCTTGAAAAGATAGAGACAGAAATAGCAATACCATAGCTGATTTAGTTTAGCGGTACAAGGCCAGGTAGGAACAAAGTTCCTTCGGATAACATTATACATTGCTTCTACATAGAAGGGACACAAATTGCAAAAAATGCTTAGTTTCATTATTTATGGTACGATCTGAAAAATATAGTGGGCAATACTTATAAAAGGCAGTTTCAACGAGTCACTTCCGTTATATATTTTTCTTACGTTTCTATACCCACATTTTTTAAAGCTTGGTCGTGTAGCGAAATCTCTATCTCTGTCAAACCTGAGGTAAGGAACTGCGATCCTAAAAATAAAAACTTGAAGATTGTAATTCAATTATCTTTTTTTTTATTATCACTTATTGGTAATAATTCCATTGATTAAGAACCTTACAAATATTATATTTATTTTTAATTATGCACTGTAAAAACTTAAATCTGTTACTAAAAGCAGGAAACACAATTGTTACCTCTTTTGATAGTTCAAAAATAACAAATAATACAAAAAGTATCAAACACGTACGTCCTGCTTCGCTGCTTCGGTGCCGCTCCGATTTTAAGGCTCCACGCAGGCCGATATTAGCATGTTGGTGACGCGAACTGACAAACATTTTTAGGGATTCCGCATTTATAAAGTGCTCGCCGCGACTAAACTGTTTTAATTTCAGCAAAGTTCAGCAGGTTATAATTTGATAAATACGGGGGTGATATATTATAAATAAACATAGTTTTAAGAAAATCAGCCGTTGAAATCATCAATTTCTTTGGTTCCAATAAAAATGAGTGTATGGCACATAGTAACACCCAGAGAAAAACAAAATCCGTATTCATCACAAAAATATAATGACAAAAATGGGAATAGAACCCACAATCTAAAGTTCAAAAACCAGGCTTGCTACCGGCTGAGCCATAACCAGGCAGAACAGTGTCAGACACACTATACATAGATACATAAATATTTGTAATCTTTAACAAAACTTCATTACATTCTTTGAATGTATGTATATCTGTCTCACTGTTGGACAAGACATCTTTACTCCTTCCACTCCTGAATTATTCATTATTATTAAAACACAATAACAATTGAATAACAATAAATCAAACATGATCTGCAACTCCTTATTAATGGTTATTATCAAACATGAAATAGATTTTTTACCAAAGATACGAGTATAACATAAGAGCGCTTGCTCTCAAATTAGTTTAATATTAAAAAATAACGTAACATTTTAAACCCCTAACCTCCATTAAAAATGTACGTTATATTGCCCTCGCATTTCACCACTCAGCTTCAAAAACGTGCCATCAACGTACCCTAAAAGCTCAGAAAGCAACTACCTCAACTACCCTAGTCAAAACTCTAAAACACCCGAGCTCCCGGGGCACGCTTCTCTAATGACAATTTCCTTAAAAAAATTCTAATTCACGCACGATGGAGGCTGCCACCCGCCCCCACCTCCCTCTCCCAACCCTACACACGCGAACATATATGTTCTATACGCAATTTTTGATCAATACTTAAAAATTAACCCAGCCTCCTGGTAGTTTTTAAAATTACTCTGCGCATGTCATGATTTTTAATCAGGCCCATTGTGACGCCTACATTTCCAGCACACACCCACGCATAATGTATATGTTTAAAATGCGATTACAATTGTTTGAGTGTGTGTGTTGATTGGGTTTTTTTGGTAACTACATACTTATAGCTGATAGGTAGGGTAGGGTTGAAGCCTACCGATTTATGGAGGCTGTGGGATTAAGCCGAAATTACTGTATCTTATTCGGATTTATACGGAATAAAATGAAATATGTTGGCGTTTTCTAAATCTATGTAAGCTGGAGGTATCTGTGGGGATTTTATTTGTTTTTTCTACGTTAGTCAAAATTTAATAAAACGGCTTAACAATCGTTATAATTGAGCTTTCGGGAAATAAATTTAAATTCACTATTAATTAGTATATAGTACTATAAACGTAATATGTAAATAGAAAAAAACTTTAGATAAAGTCAAGTTTACTAAACTAAAAAAAAATATTTGGAATTATCATTCAGATTACATAATTGTTTTTAGCTATACCGTTACCTAGACTACTTTTATTAATTATGGGATGTTGACTGTAGTGAGGTGGTATAGTGAAGCTCTGATATTTCGCTAGAGTTTAAGGTATAGACATGGAATACCCAAACACTAGTAAGACGCTGGTCCGTTCGCGGTCCACACAGATCATTGCGCTTAGTTCAATAGAGTCTAATTCCATTTAAGTATCCACAAAAATACTTATAAATAGCTATAACTTAAATAAACTAAAACAAATGTATTCAAAAGTATCCTTAGGCAACCATAGCGTTTCAAGATAGAAATACAATTAAATATACCTATAATCCTAGGTTACCTGCATGCTACCTAGCAGATATAACAAAAAAAAAGTATAACATAAAAAAGTATAGAACACCGACACCATGAAGCTGCATTTAAAACCAAAGAACTAACCTAAAGTACTACCTAAGTAAAATATCTTTCATTTACTTATAAATTACTTATATATAAATCAATTCTTAATAATTTTGACGTCACGACGTACGAAAATTTTTGACGTGACAACGTCTTATAAATTGGTTTGCCGGGTGACACTTCAAGAAACTGCGTTACGCTCCGCTCACGTTATGCGCTCACAACGAGAGCGAGTGAGAGGCACGCGTCCCTTCCGTAAAATTATTTTACCACTCAAAGTCGTTGTCACGTAAAACTTTCGCCCGTATACCGACTTTACAGGCAACCAATTTTTTTACTGGACTTTTATATTCGCCTTTTGGTTCCCAGAAAACATTCAATTTTAAACCTAAATGAAAATTTAAACAGGAACAAACTCGAAACATTAGACGTATATAATTAAACACGTAATACATGTTTCGAAGTGATGTTAATGTAACGGGAAGTATGCAGAAAGAACCAGGACTTAAGAAATTGGGTCACGGAAATCGGTCAAGGAAACAGTATTCGCGCCTCTATTTAATCTTACACTTCAATGATTTGGAGTATCTAAAAATAAATTTCAATGAAATATGGAAATATTGCGATAACACGGAGAAATTTGTATATCATTTATTTAACTGTACTAAGAGGTGTTTAAAGAACTTTATGTAAAAATAAAAGGCGACTGAAATGTTAAAAAGTTTTGACTGCTAAAGAACAACTTATAAGACTTTACAGACAAATTTTAGGGAACTTGCCAGTAATTAAATAATTCTCAGAATAAAAAAATACATCTTGATTTTTTGTGTCAAGATTGGCTTGATTTTGTTTATTAAAAAATAAACGCGCTATATCATTAACCACATAAGTAGCTGCACAAAAAACAAGATAGCTGTCTAACGTAACCTTGAATTTGGTTAAAAATTAAAGCTTATAAAAAAAAATATCACCTGGTAATTAATTAACCAAGGGGGTCGATTATGACAGTGTTCATTTCTTTTCAATGCCTCCAAGTCCCGACAACCACAACGAAGATTTAAAAACTATTATAATTAAAATAAACCCATGTTTGACGACTATTATTTCCCATGTTGGTGATTAAATACAGTGCTTAAAGTACAGGCATTTTACTGTTTCGTATTAAAGTATGAAAAAATCAGTCATTATTTAGTTCCTGAAAAAGAATTAAAAATAATATTTATGTAACAACTAGCAGCGCCCCGCCGTTTTACCCGTGTAGTCCCCATTCCCATTATGTTTTTCTGGGTAAAAACCAACCTATATGTTCTGACAAATTATTAGCTATCTATGCTCTAAATTTCGATCCATTTAGACGTTAAGATGTGATTGAGCAACAGACATCCAAACATTGATATTTTTAATATTAGTAGGATTAGTGAGTGTATTTTTTCTTCATGCGTGTCGCCGTATTAGCAAGGTGATTCCAATATATAGATATACACAAGTAACGTTTACTACTTACTATCAGGTAGATAGTCTACCTGTTTCATTATTTCTATGAAAACAAATAAATAACTGCAGTCTTTAATTCACAGAGAAAATAGAAAAAGGAGCAATGGAATAAAAATATAATCCCAGCTAAATCATCCACAGCACGCATACTAATGAGAAAAACAAAGCTTTCCAACATCAAAGAAAACACTTGAAATCTAAAATTCATTCACTGTCAAAAATAATGAGTGTTGAAGCAAAATATTGATGTAGCGTAGGCCGCTACGGCGTAGTACTACGCTACGGGTCGTAGCCCGTAGCCGGTTTTTCTTCTTATTTTATTAGGTGAAATTTCCACGAGAAAATGTATTGCGCTGATACAAACGCTAATCAGATACTAAGCTCTCAAAAAAAGGTTTTCTTAATCTTCTTTTTGGATGTAGGTATTTCAAATTCACTTGGGTGTGCCTCTGATTAATGTAATTTTTATATTCGAACTTATTTTTTCAAAAGAAAAACACTTAAATTTAATAGTTTTTAAGATATAAAGTCCGTGAGAAAATTAGGAGTCAATAATAAACTGAAATGACTACAAATTTTGCAATTAATCAGTGAATAGCAAAATGAAATGAGACAGTGATAAAAAATGAGGTTTTAGTTATATTTTAATAGTCATCAGGTTATCAGAGGTTCAATTCTCGCAATTGTTCTAATACTGTGACACAAAAAAAAGGGTGCGCCCTAAAGTTACACCCGCGTAGTTCGCCGCGTATCCGCGTATGTTTCTGATATTTTCTCGCAACACAAAAGAGTACACGAGTAACCACTCAAGACTATAATAATTTAACTGTGATTCAAGTTTGAGCCTAATCTGCTTAGCCTTTACCACGTGATTGAGCAATAAACATCCAAACATCCAAATTTTGGTATTTATATTATAAGTAAAATACGGTAAACTCATCATTATATTATATAACTACATAAATTGTTTGTTTTGCAAAACATTCGTCACTGACTAAAACGCATTTACTTGCCTCTACCTTTAAAATATATGACAACGTCAATTCAATAAAAAAACAATTAAATTAGAGATAGGTTATTAAGAAGATAACTTTATAATAGTGCATATAATAATACTGAAACCAGCATCGTGACAGTAGAAACCTGAATAAAGTAAATCTCACTAGCTTTTGCGTCAAGTATGTCTAGAATAATATTTTTTATACCACGTCACGCGTCGTTTAATAAAACGTCGAACTAATTGGCGCGTGGAAACAGCTTCTAACCGGAAATCTTTAGGGCGTTATATCGATTTTCAAGGGTCACGTCTATTGTTACGTTTTGATGTTATTATGCTAATTAGAACGTAAAAAGGTGATTTAGAGAGATGTTGAGAACAAGACCGAGAGGGAGAGAGGACCTTTTGTAACTTATTTTACAATAAGTACGTTTTATGGAGTAAGTGTGGTAAAGGTTTATCAGAAACTTGAAAAAGCTATGTATATAACTGTTTTATTAATAAGTATTATCATTCACGACACAGTTTTCTTTTAAGTCTAAATATGTGTGTTGTCTATATTCCACTGAGACAAAACGTGGACAAAACGCGTATCGTGTTTTGAAATATGTTTTTTTTTGTTTTAAAATAAAGTTTGGATTTTTTTAAATATTATCATGTTTCGTAAAATATAGAGTTACAGGTTAAATATAGCGACATGCTACACATAACAAGTCTATAACTGTATTACGTTCGTCACAATCTGATATACACAAGTTTATTTCTTTTTCTTTTTAAATTTATTTCTTTTTACATAAATACACGGGTAACTCACTAAATCTCAGTCCGACTCAAGTTTCGATCGTGTCCGGCGATCTTTTTCAAGGAGAGTGCGCGCGCGGGTTGATTTAGCTGATGTTAATCGCCGGACGCGATCGCATAATGCTCATAATGCTCGTAGTACAGAGTATAAATCATTATAATGTTATTAAATAAGAAAAAAATATTTGGATATGTGTTACTCAATTACGTTGTATTAAATGAATCTGTAAGGCATGAAATTTTGGATATCAGATAGATACTAGTCTGAAAAAACTCATAGAATAATCATCGAGAAAAAATGCAGTGTTTCTCAATGAAACATCTTAATGTAAATACTACTATGTATGTCAGCCATGTTACGATCTGATAACATAACAAAATACACAATAAAAGTATTAGATAGATAGATATATAGAAACTTTTATTGCGACACAAACAAATTAAAATATTAAAAATAAACACTTATGAACTAGTGCCACATGTGGCGGCCTTATTGCTAAGAGCAATCTCTTCCAGGCAACCAGCAAAAGAAAATAGCCCACATATACTCGTAGGCTTATTATTCTACAAAATAAACATCTCTATCAAAAGTCAACTCTTTCCAGACTTCAACTAAAAACCAACACCAAACGAAACAGCTCACAAAACACGAAAAACATAAATCATACCGACATTTGCTAAAAATGTATAATTACTTAAATTCTCTCATAGTTAGAAAGGGATAATGGTAAAAATGTATCGCGTACCGCTAGGGGGGTTACCCCACCCGCGAAATTTTTCGCCCCGTCCGTTTAGTGAGATCCGATCCGCAATCAGGGGGGTGGGGGTATTTTTTGGCCCCCCTACACCCCCGGTGTCGTAAATTGGAGCATATAATTTTTATTACAACAGTGTCGTGTGTGCCGACTGCTGGCACGCGGAAATGTATGATCAGTTTAGATCGAGCCACGCACTGATGAAGTTGTAAACTTAATGCGTCATTCGATTAACTTCTGTAACGTTTCAAGATAAAAATAATACGCCTGAGACTCGAGCAGATCACATTATTATAATTTTATGGGTTATTGTCGATTCGCCACTATATCTACGTAAATATTTTACAATTTTTAAATTTGTTGTATATTATTTTACAAAAAAATCTTTTTAAACAAATCTCAGTTTCAGAAAAGTAATGTATTTAGCACTTGCATGTTAAATTATTGGCGGAGATAGAGCGTCTATAACAGCGACCTCAAGAACACGATGTAAAATGGTGTAACTGTTCTTACAAGGGATAAGTCAGTCAATAAATGGAACTAAAATTGAATGGAATATTTTTAATTTTTTTATTCCCGCATATTTTAAAAAAGGAGACGAGCAAGACATGTGCCTGATGGTACTTGTAAGTAACCCGTAACGTAATTAACCCTGTCCGTAGAATTAAATAACATATTATTTTACTTGCAAATAGGTTATTCTCTAAGATGACCACGCTTTCCAAACATCTAATACATTATTAATTCTTCTTGTTTTTAAATTTGTGCCGAGTACTCGTATCCACCAATTTTTATTTACTACTATTGTCATACTATAAGAGCCTTAGATTTAGTCCACACAGTTCCTATTCTCGTAATTTCCGCAACAAAAATAGTAATTCCGACCTTATAGCCTAACAAATTTCTAAAAGGCATTCCAAATTTTAAAGCAATTCAATCAAGGATTACCACGTGATTCTGTATTATATATGTGAATCTTCCAAACATTTAATATTTTGCTTTTATAATGTTAGTTAGGCTAATTTCCGGAGATATTGCTTCTATTCAAACGATTTAAATACGCATGAGTTTGTTTGTAAGCTCTCTCATTTCTACCTTCTAAATTCCGGGTTTTGTCGGGAAAATTGATTTTTAGTTTTTTATTTGGGCATACCCATAAATTTGTGTTTAATTACGTCTACTTGAACCAGTCTTTATTTTTATCTAAACAACATTAAAATCAAAGATCATTTACGTAATAAAATTGCAAAATTAAAAAAAAGTTGGCGGGAAAATGGTCTCGATACGTTGAAAATTAAATTTTTTGTTTTTGTAAACGAAATCGTTTACAATTAATTTAAAACATAAAATCACTATGCTTTCCTAATAATTTAAAATGTAATAGCTTTTAGATCACTTGAGAACCCGAAAAAACTCTGACTCAAGTGTCAAAATGTTTAGTTTACGTTTTAAGCACATTAATTATAAACAAACTATACCGCTCGCTAGAAGCGTTTTGAAACCCTCTTGAAAATAATGGGTTGAAATAGGTACAAATAAGACGTCAATTTATACGCTGAAGCATAAACAACGCACTCAGGTAACCTAACATCCGTTTTCCCGCCAAAATTTTAAACGTGAGTTGGCGCCAGAGTACAAGCAGATACTTTTAATCCTATCATCGTCATCTTCACCCTTCTTTATCTCACTTCTAGGACTCTTTCTCACTTTGCCATTTGTCTCGGTTCTGTGCTAATCGTGTCAAGATTTGACCTGTGATACTTACAATCTATGAATACCACAAATTGTGCTATTCCTGCAAGGCACCAATAATATGTGAAATAACATATCTATATTAAGTAATTATAGATGTCTAATATTGAAAAGTCTTTGGTAGCCATATATTTAAATATTAGTACATTTATAAACTATATTCACGCTTTTGTTTAGGTGCCCAATAGCATTGAAACACGGAAAACAGATCAACATGCTACTGGTAATGGACGTATTGGCTTTCATTAGTTTGCCATTCAATGATTATACAAATAATACTGAAATAGTATAATAGGGTACATTCTGTTCTAGGAGCATAATCCCACTAAATATTCTTAGTGCTGGGACTCTTATATTATATTGTGTCATTATGCCATGAAGGCGGCATGCACTAGAATAAGCTACAGGATTCAGCTTGGTACAGTTTCTAGGTTAAATATCTTCTTAGAATTTGTAAGATCATTAAAATGAATAATTTATACTTGAAATTTATTTACTGCGAAAATTAAATAATTATTATAAATAAATACGTTGTAAGAACATTACCTGGATCAACATTGAATCTTCTTTTTAACCAACTTAAAAAAAGGAGGAGGATCGCAATCCGGTTGTACTTTTAAATTTTATGTATGTTACTCGATAGCTCCGTCATTTGTGAATAGATTTTGATGTTTTTTTTGTTTTGTAGATAAACTTTTAGAGATCAGATAAATCAGTGTGGCAGTTTTCGCAACTTTAACAAAAATCAAAATTTATCACATACGTTTTTACTAGAAAACAAAGCCGAATTAATACGGAAGTAGCATGATTACCAACAAACGAAATTTTTTATTTTCTGTGCCATTTAAAACAGGATTATTTACCCTATCACATTTAAAATTATTAAAGCCACAGATTGTGTATGTTTGTTCCCTTTTGATTGTTATGTCTGTAATTGTTGAATGAATTCGAATATAATTATTGTTTTAAAAACCATAAGCGACTACTATTTAAAAATTACATTTTCAAACTCAACTCATTTTAATTAAATTTTCAAACCAAATGATATGGATAAGCCGACCAAACACTAAAAAAGACATCATTGGTGTATTTTTGTCTATTTACCCGACTGCGCGATGCAAAAGAGTGGTAATAGCAATGTGTTTATTATAGATTGTTATTCATTTTTCAAAAACTGTTTAAGTAATATCGATAACATTTATAAAATTATCTCTAAAATATAATTTACCGAACAAAAAAAAATCATTAAAATGGATTCTCAATTGGCAGCATTTCGCTTTACAAACAAATACGTTTGATACAGATAAGAATAAAATAAAAATTAAATACCAGGATTAACACTTCGGATACTTTTTAGCGCGTTAAAATTAGTAGTAGTTAACTTATAACGCGAAACGCAGCCAATAGTAGGTACCGGGTACATGAAGTACAATAAATCCAACATTACATTCTAAGCGCATATTGTATAACGTCACCTGTACAAATCCCCAACACGCTAGGCATTTGTAAATAGGAGCGCTGAATGATCCAAAATAGGCCACTGCCACGTCCATTCATAAACTGAATTCCCGGAATAAAAATCCTACATTTGACGAACACACACATCGTAAACAACTCACGTTTTTTTTCCAATTTTTTTGCTTTTTTTAGCGCACGCGGCGACCTTTGGCTTTCACTTTCAATAAAAAATAAAGCAAATAAAAGTCCATTCAGCTCGTCGAACGGTTTTTTAGGATCCTAGAGCTGCATAGGATAGTTCAAAATGCTAAAAACTTTTATCTGAATATTCGCGTGCTTGGAAAACAAACTGATTCAATCATATTAATTGTTATTGAATAGAAGTACCGTAGTGGTTCAGTGGATTAGAAGTCCAATTTCATGATCGTGAGATGTTTGATTCGAATCTTCCTTGTACTTCTGAGTATTTTTTCAAGCATGAGTTTGTCATCACCATGGTTTACTGTGAAGGAAAACATCGCGATGAAACCTGCATGTTCCCAAGTATCTTTCGAAGTCATCATCCGCCTATTCGCACCGGGTCAGCGTGGTGAATTATGAACTTGATTTGACTTTTGCGAGAGAATGCCCAGAGTCCCAATAGTGGGAGTTTAGTGGGCTGCATATGAAGCTTTGAATGAACGTGTTTGTGATTTACTGTGGTAACAGCTACTATTGATTTTAGACAGATTTTTGTATCCTTCAAACAGGCATATTGCTTCTTGCATTTCTTACGTATACAAAAGTTACGTAACAAATATAATTTTAATATGAAAAACTAACATGGTTATACATACTATACATTGTTAAACGAGCTGCAACCACGCGCGCGCATTTTCCTTGAAAAAGATCGCCGGATGCGATCGAAACTTGTGACGGACTAGATTGACTATATCAATCGTGAACTACCCTTGTATTTATTTAAAATATAATTTTACAGAAAAATAATATCAGTCATCGTGCCGATAGAAGCGAAAACATTTAACTCAAAATGTTAGTATCAAAATGTTAGTATTGTTGCACGATACGTCACATCTATAGAGCTGCAGATACGAGTATACGGCTATTTTCGCGTGTTGGCGTCGCAAGCGCATAAGATTTCACCCTTCTTAAAAGTCTTTTGGGAAGAACCTAATTTGCTAATTATTCTACCACCAAGCAGTAACGAGAAAACATCACTGTGTTCGGGTTTGAAGCGAAATGTTTCCAGTGAAATTACAGAGCATGTAGATAATACATGCTGTATCTCTGGGTGATGAGCGCAGTACAGTGCTAGGTAATCATTTGGACTATTCATGTTCCAATAGCTGCGTGTCACTGTGCTGTAATGGACAGGTATGTTGTTTACCATCAGGCACGTGACCTGCTCGTCTCGTTACTCTATCTAGAAGCATCTAATGCCCCGTTCCACAGCTACAGCGCTACTAGAGCACTTTTTTTTTGGTCTACGATAGAGCATAAAAGAAACCGATTCACTCTCGATTTGAAGACACAAAGAGACGTATTCCACAGTCTTGACGTTCCTATCACGAAAGTAGAGTCAAATCTTTTCGTTCGTGTCTTTGCAACATCAACCATGAAGCGATGTCGCTTTTTCGAGCTGCGAGTATTCCGATAGTAACTAAATGCATGCATGTCGGTGGCTTGATTTCATGTTAAGATTTTTGCCTATAAAAAAAAATCTCAACGCGGTTAAAGTTTTAACTTCTAAATCTCTCTCTAAGCTTCCAAAACATTTCTATACTAATCCTATTCTTACCAACATCTGCGCCGAATTAATACGCAGAAACATTACGTCTTATTTAAGCCAAAAAGTTAAATAACAGTAAATTAAGGAACTGAGTAACATAATATCGAGTTTCTTAGAGAGTGCTTCGGCTTCGTACACGTATAAAGAATATACGTATAAGAAATGGGGTTCGCGAGTAAAGTATCGACAAATTACTAAAACACGCCCCTCGTGCGATATTTTCCGAATATGAGTGAAAATTTTCCTCCAATCTTGACTTAGAATAATAAATAAATGATACAGATACGGCTTCTGTGATTTATGGCGTTCAAAAAAGGTCAAACTTTTCAGATAGAATTTAACGCATTGTGGCTTTTTGATGGAAAAAAATGTTATGGGTGTGCCTCATCGACATCCTAAAGTAGCGACGTAACGTCAGAGCGGCGATGGAGCAGCAAAACGGGGTGTTTGTTAAACGTTAGACGAGTGTGAAACCTTGTGAATTCAAGCAATCGCTATGCTTTATTACGCAGTATATTCATAGCTATAAGGCGTATTGTTCAACAATAATGTATTTCATACTAAAATTATAAGAAATTAGTTTTCATTTCTATGGCTGGTCTCTATTACTGCTATTTTTATAAAACATCGATCATTGGAACGACAGCTAATAATTATTAATTGTTATTTTTGCGCTTTACCATAGTTAAATACTGAGTGACTTAAAGTTAGAATTCTGTTAATGATTGATGGGAAAATTGGTTACCAATGATGCTTTTATAGCATTATAAAATATACATAGCATTGTAACCTATGTACAATGTACTTTGTATTTATTCTGTCAAGCGTAGTAAAGTGCATCTGTTTTAAAATCTCGACTTTGCTTACGACGCTGATTGAACTGTATAATACGAGTATTTAGTAATTTTTGTATCGTATGTATATATTGATGTATTATGTATCGATCAATTAGATCGATTAAAAATTACTAATTCTCCAAAAAAAAAAGCGGTTTCATTTTAAAATCAAACTCAGACACTCTACAAAATTACACATTTGGTTTGCGATATTGACCAAACACACAGTTTTAATAAAACTCCGAGATAATAAAAAAAAAAAAAAAAAAATAAATATTGACCAACACACAGTTTTAATAAAACTCAGCCAGATAGATAATACGATTATACGTTTTGAATTCATCACACAAATATTTGCACTGAGTTACCAAATTTTAGGGCAGTATGTATAAAATTACTTACCAAATTTTATGTATGAAATTACTTCTGAAGTATGTAAGTAAATATATATCGTAATACACCAAACCAAAAAATGATCACCAAAATCGATTGACAAAACTGGCGGAGCAATCGCATACTATACTCGTATATAGACAAGAACATACAACCAAATTGAAAACAGCTTTCTTTTTTCAAGTCGGTTAATAAAAAAAGTATGAAAACCTCCTTATTTGAGCTTTGTTAAAAAGATGTTTTGTGTTGACTTCGTTAAAGTGCATCAATTTTGATTATTTTTCTAATTTTAAGTACTATGCGATTCAAACGATCTGTCTCATCTGTTCTATTCCGTAATTTTAGTCTTTGCCGATACAGAGTGCGTACATTAGCGGGGTATGGATGTGTGGAGTCACCCCCTAAATTATTTCGACATATGCAAATTTGTGCGCACCTACAGATGTTGCCAAAGACTAGGTGTAGATGTGAATGCTACGGAAACGATGATGGGGACGTAGAGCTAAGGAAGTAGAATGGTTTAAACTGTGGTTTGTTGGTTTCTTAGCTTTTTAGACAGAAACATTTTACTATGCATGTCAGAAAAAGTACAACCACAATAAATATTTTATAGTTATTTACTAGTGACATAAATAACATTACTTAAATATTATATATAAGAGATGAAATGGACAGAAAAATAGCCTTACACAAATGTTAATTAACAAGTGTTGTTATTATATAGATAAAGTAGCAAAATATCTAGCTGTATCATAGTATCGTGAAATAGATAGTTTAAGAGTTAATTAATGCTATTAATATTATAAATGTCAATGTTTGTTGCTCAATTACTTCGAACTTATGAACGGATCGGGTTGAAATTTATAACACAGATTATGGGTTGGAATACTACATAGACTATTTTTGACGTGACAACGTCTTATAAATTGGTTTGCCGGGTGACACTTCAAGAAACTGCGTTACGCTCCGCTCACGTTATGCGCTCACAACGAGAGCGAGTGAGAGCCACGCGTCCCTTCCACTCGGGCATGGTTAGCCCGCCTAAGAGCGAGAGAGACAGACATAAAAAGTGAAAGGCACGCGTCCCTTCCGTAAAATTATTTTACCACTCAAAGTCGTTGTCACGTAAAACTTTCGCCCGTATACCGACTTTACAGGCAACCAATTTTTTTTTTTCACGGGAATACAATAGGAAGAGGATATACGGAAAAATAAACCGCGGAGCGTTGCTAGTACCTTATTTTAAACTATACTATTCGCAACAACGTCAAGGCTGTGGAATACGATGCCTGGGAGGGCTTTCCCGATAGTTACAACCTTTTTGTCTTCAAATCGAGAGTGAATCGGTTTCTTCTAGGTAAACATACTCCATCGTAGACCGCATCATCGTTTAATATCAGGCAAGATGGCGGTCAAGTGTAAACTTATAAAAGAAAAAAAAACTAATGCGTAACAAATAGGTAACAATGTTTGTAGTGCATTTTTCTGACGACGTACTATGTTGCAGATTTTCAAACAGACAACCAGTTACGAAACTTGAAAGTTGACAATCAGTAAAACTTAAAAGTTAACAACCTGATACAAAACTTAAAAGTTGAAAACCCGTTACAAAAGTTGATAAATACAAATACAAAAATCTTTATTGCTGTTTGTAGATAAGATAAGATAAGATGATACAAAACATATTAAAAGTTAGCCCTTTTAGTAATTTATACAAACTGGCCTCTGCGAGAGGCATGCAATATGTCTGGCAAGACAATTTGTTGTAGTCTTAATTTATAAATGTAAAACAGTTTGACAAACAGTTCCAAAACTTGAAAATTTACAAACAGTTACATTACTTGACAACCAGTTACGAAACTTTCAAGTTCATAACCAGTTACGAAACTTAAAAGTTGTCACCAGTTACGAAATTTGACAACTAGTAACGAACTTAAAAGTTGACAACCAGTTACGAAACTTTCAAGTTCAAAACCAGTTACGAAACTTAAAAGTTGTCACCAGTTACGAAATTTGACAACTAGTTACGAAACTTGAAAGTTGACAACCGGTTGCGTCATGTGAGATGCACGAATCGTCTTATCTATCGTTTAATCTATGCCCGCACACCTAGCTCCGCGACTCCCAAAAAACGGCGAGGCGCAGTTGTAAAATTGTCTAACTACCCGCCACCCCGCGCGCGCTCATTACGGCGCGTGCGTGGCTCGCACACGATATTGCAAGGTTGAGATATGTCTTAAGATTTCTGCTTTTTAAATTTGATCCAATTTTGAAGTACATACTTCTATTAATGATAGTTAGAAGTTATTTATAAATGTTAATTTTCTATGTGCCTCCAGTACAAGTTGATACATTAACAAATCCAGTGGGTAAA
Organism: Ectropis grisescens; assembly: GCA_017562165.1. Lineage (NCBI taxonomy): Eukaryota > Metazoa > Arthropoda > Insecta > Lepidoptera > Geometridae > Ectropis > Ectropis grisescens. The sequence goes on from CM029774.1 coordinate 23,195,412, forward strand.
ACACAACACTATAATAATTTCTAGCAATCAATAATGTAATAAAATATTTATTTACAAGTATTATTGAAATAATAAACTTGTATATATTTTTAATCGATAATAGGTTTACATTTGATAGCTCGCCCACCTGACGGTAAGTGATGATGCGGTCCGTGATAGAGCACGCTCAATCGCAGAGGTAAATAAAAGTGATCAATGCGAGTCGGGCTCGCCCATGAAGGCTTCCGTAGCAGCAAGTAACATAATACAAAAGCTCTTGTACTTCGTTGTTACTTTAGTCAGTGTTTTAACAATAGTCAATTTATGACGTATTAAAATGAAACTACTTACTAGATATCATTCAAACCAATATTCGTTGATAGTTTACGTAGTAACGTACATAATACACTTTTTTTTATTTTTTTCATCCTCTTATTTTAGAAGTTACAAGGGTTAAGGAAGGTTAAGGGGAAGTTGCACTTTTTATCACTTTGGAAGAGTCCTTCGCGCAAACTATTCGGTTTAGAAAAAAAGTGTTAGAAACCTCAATATCATTTTTGATGACCTATTCATAAATACCCCACACGAATGGTATTGATAAAAAAAATTGTGTTTCAGTTCTATGTATGGCACACCCCTAAAAATTTTAGTTTTTTTTCTATTCTTTGTATCAAAATCCTAATGCGGTTTATAGATTACATCTACTTACCAAGTTTCAATAGTATAGTTTTTATAGTTTCGGAGAAAAGTGACTGTGACGTACGGACGGACAGACAGACAGACATGACGAATCTATAAGGGTCCCGTATTTTGCCATTTGGCTACGGAACCCTAAAAACCAATTCTGGAAATACCCAATCAGGCGACCGTTTGGAAATACCCAATCAGGCGACGCATTACAAAGCTTGAATGATTTAATTACGAAACTGGAGTTAAACCCCTTTGTACCAGTCTTCGGAACATCAACAATGAAATTATATTTCTTTCAATCTCACACTTATCACACCGATAGAATATATGAAAACTAACGTTTTAAATAAATGCGTGGTAACTCATGTTTTATATAGTCAACGCAGTACTAAACGATCTGCTATCACCCGCGCGCTCTCTCCTTGAAAAAGATCGCCGGACGCGATCGAAACTTTAGTCAGACTAGACTGACTATATAAAACGTGAGTTATCCGTGTATTTCTTTAAAATCGAGTTATCCGTGTATTTCTTTAAAATCGATAGAATGTATCTAGCAATAAATTAAGAAATACAACACCAAGATATATCTCACGATACGTATTTTAAATTTTAATACCGCTTGCCTCAAAAACGGTTGCGCACAGATCGCGATACTAACGCGTGTTCATCTCTTTCTAGTTTTGAAAAACCCCTCACCCCTTCCCTTCCCCGTCCCCACCCTTTGGGGGCCTCTCCTAATTCCTTACATATTTAAATTCCACTTCGAACGCGAAGTCTTCATATTGTCTCCATATGATTTTTCTCTTATTCCATTTTGGGAGGCGCACTTAACTTTTTAATATAGAACGTTTTACTTTTCGGAGCTTAGTATGTCTTTGAAAGTGACTGAAATTTTGCTAGGTATTTGGAATAAAAGTTAATTAGTCACAATGACGAAATACAGTGTAACTAGCATTTGTTAGAATTATTGTATAGACACTGTGAAAAGCTCACAAAGATAATGCTTCCAGCATGCTAGGCAAATTTTTAGTGAGTTAATTCTACTATTAATATTTCAAATTTTAAAATTTCCGGCCTCTTTGTTCCCTGAGGAATAGAATCTAGACCTTGTCAAGATCAGAGTAAGTAGGTATTTACTAAGTCAGTGTGGGTCTTCCACCACACTCGCGATTGGGTGAGTTGGTGGACAAACCCGTACCTACATACATACAAATTAATATGGAGTAAATACAAATAATCTACATCATAGTTCAGAGGTTTCGTGTAAATTTTATAGAAATTAGTGTGGTAGTTTTTGAACTATGAAAAAAAAGCTAAAATTTATTTTTCATTTATCTGGATGACTTAAGGGTTGTTCGCATTGGGCTAGCAAATTCGTCTAGTAGAGAGTAATTTAGTAGCTAAAATACTCGCTACTATTCAAAAATCGTTAGCACCGTGCTTTAGTATAGTTCACAAGTGAGTAGCGTTTCGCAACATAAAGATCCTACAACGCAATAAAATAAATGAATGAATAAGCTAATCTTATCGAATCGTAATGGCTATTTTTAACCCCCGACCAACAAGAACAAAATTAAAAATGTTGACTAACCCCCGACTACCTCGGTTTTGTAATCTGTACAACATTCTACTAGTAAAGCCCTTTCATTTAATACCCATATTAAGGGAGTTGTGAAAAACTAAATGTATTTCGCCATTTTTTGGTGGCGGCCATCTTGGATTTGAAATTTGTCATAGTACAAAGTATTCTACTAGTCAAGCCCTTTCGTTTGATACGCATATTGAGGTAGTAGTGAAAAAATAATATAATTCGCCATTTTGTGGTGGCGGCCATCTTGGATTTTTTTTTATAGTGTACAGTGTTCTACTAGTCAAGACCTTTCATTTGATACCCATATTGAGGTAAGTTGTGAAGAAATATTTTGTCCGCCATTTTGTGGAGGCGGCCATCTTGAATCGATATTAACCAAACATAGCTAAGAACACCCGCACGGGTATTAACTTTCAAATAAAAAAAACCGCATTGAAATCGGCCTATCCGTTTGAGCTCTACAATGCCACAGACAGACACACACACAGACAGACAGACAGACAGACATCGACGTCAAACTTATAACACCCCTTTTTTGGTCGGGGGTTAAAATATAATTCATTATTAATATTCTTACCGCTATATTCGAAATAAGTTAAGGCACACGCAAACCCCGTAATAATTTTCAGGCTAGTAAAAAGTGTGTCGAAATTTTCCTCATTTGCTACGTCTCCGATTTCTAAGATACAAGTCCATTTAAAATAAACAATACAAAATTTAATTTAATTTAATTTATGTGTATATTTTATTTGAAATGGTTTTCACATAAATTAATTAAGCATAATGTTCATATGTAATTCAATTCGATTAAACAAAAGAACAAAAAATTATGTCGAAGTTAATAAATTTAAAATTGTTATTAAGTAATGCCAAAATTTAATATGCAACGGTTATATAAAATGAGTAATTTGCAAACAGTTATTCATGGTAATCATATGTTAGTAACATTAATAATAAATTAAGACGAAAATTATTTCACAGCTTTTCTTAACATCAAACAAGATGGCGGTCAAGTGTAAATCTAATCATGTAAATAATCAAAACAACATAATTTATACAGCAAGATATTTTTATACATAGTTGAGAAGCGACACTTGCCTTGTGCGATAATAGCACACGAATGAGACAAAACATTTCACGAACAGAAGATTATGCTTAATAGTAGATCACAACGGGCTAATAAAGATGATGATGATGACAGTTGGTTACTGTTTTAAAGTAAAAAGTCTTTTTAATATCGAATAACGTGGGAATATGAGTCAAATGAGACGAACAAAACATCCGCCTGATGGTAGGCACCAAACCTGCCCACAACAGCACTATACCACTCTTGCTATTTCAACATGAAGCAGAAAATAAAACAAATCACAGACTACCACTGCTTTTGCCACCCAGAGTTATAAGATAACTCAACTCTTTGCTGTGTAATTTCTCTAGAAGCATGGAACTTTAAAGAATATAATAAGTAAAGAAAGTATCACGTCAATACATTCAACTGTCCATAAATTCTAATGATTGATTAGACCATTCAGTATCGATATTTTTAACATGAACTCAAAGTAAATCCGAACCACAAACTTATCAAAATTTAAGAACATTTAAACTGTTATAGAAAGAAATAAAACATACTCAGTAAAGTTTAACTTAAGTCACGCTAAGTGATTATGGTAAACTCGTGACTAGATTTCTATCTTACGAAATGAAGTGCAAGCAAAACCAACCTATGCGGAACCTCTCGGCTGTAGATTCCAACCGAGTTCATCACAATGAGTTTGTTCAGACGGTCCCCAAACATGTCTAAGTTGAAACAGATGGCGATCTAATAGTATCACTAAACTATATCACAATGCAGCCACATACATAATACATCTATTATAATTATTTTTTTTATTTGGACAAGTGGGTAATATGCGATATTCGCCAATTTTATTTATCGAATTTCGTTTCTTTTTGATTACAGTATCGGTTTTTGAAGAAGTAAGTAGTGTTCACGAACTAGAATTATATTTACAATTTATTTTATGATATGGTTGTAACATTTATCTTAGTTTGAATACTTGGCTTCGTTATAAGTGAACTGTACAATTAATATCTAGTAGGTTATCTGATTTTTTGTTTAGAAAAAACATAACAAAATAAATATTATCAGTTTAGTTTTATACCTAGTCGTGACACTAAAGCAAAAATGCGCACTTTTTGCGAGCATTCTGTATTTTAGCAGAAGTATTTCCTAAAGAAAAATTAGATTAATCTTTTATTTTTAATTGTTACAGGGTCGTTGCAGACGAAACTATCAAAGTAAGTCACATTTTACTAGTTATAATTTCTAAAATGACGTTCTGGCATTATCATTTGCAAGTAGCACCCCGTGGTTTCACCGACGTAGTTTCCGTTCCAGTGATTTTCCAGTGTTCAAGTTTTCCAGTTAAATCAATTTGTTCTAAAAAATTTGACTTTTCTATCGTTTAACTAACTCAAGCTGCCGTATCGCAAAACATGCAAATCACAGTCAAACGTAGACTTAATTTGTAAAAAAAATATGCACGAAAATTTATTTCGTATCTTTGAGATCTGACATCAAGAAAATCAAATATTTTGAACTGATTTGAATTCGTTCAAACATTTGTCGGGTTTTCTGGTTCGTAAAAAATCTTAAATATGTTTTATAATACGCGATAATACAAATACAAAACTGCTTAAATAATGTTTTGGAATACCTAAGTTACGGGTTTCGCACGTAGGTCCATGTTTGACCACCAAATTTCCTGATGGTGCGACGGTGTCCTCGAAGATACTGCACGCTGACCTAGAATATACCTATTATTTCATTAACACATATTTCAAAATATTCAACGTTAACAATTCTCCATTTCAAAATTCACAATGCAACAAATAACCAAAATTGCGAATCAATCACAAACGTATTAAAGAATTCGCTTATTAAAAATAAAATATTATTGTTGTCGGACAGGGTGGCTCCCCCACCCCACAGAGGGGTATAATAAATTCATTTGCTGTAGTTTTTCAGTAATACCCCTATTGGTGGAAAAATGACTACTTTTCATTTTGGATAGGCCCATGTGGAAATACCCTGTCTCTTTCTGGCATTAGTTTTTTGTCGAATGCACTTTTTTTGTAGTCATTGGGCGTATTTTCGCTATCAGTGGCGATACGTGTGTGTGTCAGTCCATGACAGGATACAATGATGATGTGGTTTAATTGTTGTTCGTTGCTATTTGAGATGTATTTTTAGAAGTATGATGTTGATTATGGATGCTTTATACTAAAACGATATAACGGGGTTGTGGGATAATTCCCCTTTTTAGCAAATGTATACTGCAAGGCCATGTTATCACTATGAGGAATAAATTAATGTACTTTTACATTTAAATGAAAATTTGTACAGATGATACTATAATTGTATCTTTTATCAAAATGTATTTGACTAATCTAAACATTGTTTTGATTACATACTTTTAACAACTTAAGAGTTTAACAATTTAAAATGTATTCGCTACAATGTTTACTTTTTGGTTAATTCAAAATTTACACGTTGAGAATACATAAATTTCCATTATACATTGAAAAATTGATGATTTGAATATCAAAAATGTATTTGACTCTATTTAATATTATTATTTCAGTATAAGAACGAATTCTTTTTTTTTTCGAAATATCTACTTGTAGTACTTGCCTCTATTCTATTCCCAGCCTGAATCATAATTCTAATTCAAATTTCAGCCTGAATCCCACACAATCATCTAAACTTCCACAGTTTTAATATTATTAGAATTCTTGTTTATATAGTCAAATTTAGTCGGTGAAGATGTAAATAATAAATCTAATATCTTGCTTATTATATTATCTGAGAAGGAAATGATCTAAAACTAGTACGCATAGATTCAAACCTCATGCGACAAGTACGCAGAGAACGAATATGTGGAATCAATTTCATCATCTAGTAACAATTGCAAATATTTGAAATTATGGTTCTGCTAGGGGACTGTCCTAATCCTCATTCTAAATTTCGCGTACTGAGCAACGATTAAGGCTGGCTTGACTTTTAAAATGCAATAACTAAATCTCATTTTTTGTGATAAAACCGACGATGCGGCATACCTGCGCACTTATCTAGAAGAAAGCGATTCGTTATAGACATCTAAACTATCCAACAAGAAATAACCACTCCTGCAACGTATTCTGTAGCTTAGATCTAATTACGAAAGTGGAGCCAAACCTATTTCTTCGAGTGTTTAATATCAAACATGAAATGATGTCACTTTCGAGCTAAGAGCAGTTCTAATGAAAAAAACGATGTTTCAATAAAAAACTACACAGGTTTTACCCTCCGGCGCCGCCTGTAATGCAATTCACTGCGAGTTGATTACCACAGTTTGCTTTACTTCCCGTTCGCTGCATTGCAAACATTAGAACTGTCTAGTCAGCTTACATATAAATAAATATTAATAAATAAATTAAGGCCTTTAATTTCCATGTGAGAGCAGGTCCCAAGTCTCTATTTCAGAACATTTAAAAATGTTTGTGTGATGAATTCAAATGTTTGCACTATGTCTGGATGTTTCTATTTATAATAAGTACCTATGTATTTAAAACTATAAATGTATTATATCAGCTATCTGGCCGCCATAGTACAAGCTTTGCTTAGTTTGGGGTCAGATGGTGTTGTGTGTGAATTATCCACCAATATTTAGTCAACAGCTTAGACGTTTACTCATATAAATACGTCACATACATTTCTCAATTTTATTGTGGAAGTAGAGTGTTTACCACCGTCCTAATTCTTTTACACGTATCGCCACCATCGTAGAGTGTTTACCACCGTCCTAATTCTTTTACACGTATCGCCACCATCGTATTATTGTATGATAGAAACAGTTTCTTGTCCATTAGAAATGCAGTTCAAATTTTTCACCGGCTAGTTAACATGATGGCGCAGGCTATATAAGTCTAAACCGTAACCTTTTAGTGTACAAGAACAAAATTAAAAATTTTGATTAAACCCCGATTTTTTGTTATCTGTACGACATTCTACTACCCTTTCATTTTGATACCCATATAAAGGAGTTGTGATAAAAGAAATGTATTTCGGCATTTTGTGGGAGCAGCCATCTTGCATTTGAATTTTTCATAGTGAAAAGTTTCAGTTCAGGACGTCTCCGCCAGACGTCGCGTCTCTCTGCTATGGTATTAAAAATAAAAGCGACGCCACTGCAAGGGTAGTTAAATGCCGGAAAAACGCTCTAATGCAGTTAGACTACCATTTAGATGTTTGTAATATTTTGACAACGTCTTATAAATTGGTTTGCCGGGTGACACTTCAAGAAACTGCGTTACGCTCCGCTCACGTTATGCGCTCACAACGAGAGCGAGTGAGAGGCACGCGTCCCTTCCACTCGGGCATGGTTAGCCCGCCTAAGAGCGAGAGAGACAGACATAAAAAGTGAAAAGCACGCGTCCCTTCCGTAAAATTATTTTACCACTCAAAGTCGTTGTCACGTAAAACTTTCGCCCGTATACCGACTTTACAGGCAACCAATTTTTTTTTTTATATTGGAACCCTGACGCGATGCGGCGATCGCGATAGCAAGTTTACTTTATAAATATTTAGTAGAGTAATATTTATAAACATAAAATATTGTTTGTTTTGATGATCGTTATTTTTCAAGCTAAAACTACAGCAAGGGTCTGAATGAAACTTGGTACACATATAGATAAAATTTGCAAATTTTAAAGTGATGTTATATTTTTCACAAAGCTTTACTAACTACAAGATATATTTGATAAGAGAAATAATAAATCCAGCCACAGAACTTTTTTTTTGGCCACGTGGTCTAACTTTTCATTTAAAAACTAAGCATCGGGAAAATGAGATAGCCTTTAAAAATGAATTCATCTGCTTTACAATGCCAATCAGTAGAAAGCAAGTCTATTTCAAAATTTTTTTATCACATGTCCTTCTGATATATACATTGCTAACAAATTTCCTAACTCGGCCACGGAAGTTAGTTTATTGTTATTTATATGAATGCATGCTACAATTTCAGATGCTGAAAAATAACCGCCATGCTGAGTTATATTTACAGTGGCTTACATAGAAAAAAACTGGTGGCCGAGATACTATTATTCAGACGCGCGTTGGTTGTGGCCGGATTAAAAAGAAGCTTGTTTAATTAGCGCCCATTTGATAACATTTATATTATATATTAGATAATGGTAACTAAAAGAATAATAACAACCACAAATAGATAGTTTTATCGCCTTCCATTTTAGACAGCATCATCGCTTTACATCAGGTGTAAATAACAGTTTTGAGACGTATCCATTGAGTTACTCGTAACTAAAGATATATGTAAACGCGCGCGATATATGTAAACTCTTTGGTGCTACATATTAGATGACAGCACTGCCTTGCAGTAGATGAGATTATGTTCAAGCCTATATAATTATTACCTACCTCTTGATAAATCTAATATTGTCATATTAAAGTTAAATTAGTTACAGGATAATAAAAACGAGAGATATAAATATACATATATATTAAAAACATTTATATATGATTAAATAATCCCGCGATCGTCAACTCCGCGACCAAATGTTCCCATCAAGCTTACTAATTAATTATAATAAAAAATAGGCGTATCTTTCCTCACAAAAATGTTATTGGAATTGGTGATTTGCTGTCTCAATACTCGTATTTAAGAAAATAAAAATTGTCATCAAAAATTAATTTAAGATACCATTGACAGTGCATTTATTCAGTTTGTTCAAAATAAATTAATTCGCTTGATATTGAAATATATTGTTTTTAGGTTAGGGTACCTCAAAACTAAGAAAAATAAATTAAAAGTTATAGGGACTGCTGATAGAAGTGAAAACTTAGAATGTTAGTATTCAACGGTTTTAATATAATACGTTTTCTATATAGCTACAGATAGGTATAAAGTTATTCCACATGACGCTTGACATTTCAGTAACGCGAACTCATAAAATTTCTCAAACATTCAAAAAGCATCAAACGCATACATCCCGCTCTGTTGCTCTACCGCCGTTCCGACGGTACTTCGCTCACATGTCAGTAACTCTAACCCATATATATATATATCTTGTAAATACAGAGTGACGAAACGAGCAGGACATGTGCCTGATGGTAAGCAACATGCCTGCCACATAACAACACAGCATCACGAAACTATTGGAACATGAAGAATCCAAATCATTACCTAGCACTGCACTACGCTCGTCACCCAGATATCTAAGATGTTGTATCTCTAAGCCCTATAATTTCTCTAGTAACATTGCCCTTCAAACCGGAACATAGTAATATTTGCACGTTACTGCTTGGCGGTAGAATAACTGGCAAAGGTGTGGTGCTTCCTAAAGAAGTCATCAACGCGACTAAAGATGTTTTCCCTCAATAACGTAATACTTATAGAAACATCTTAGCTATCCGCCCGTCTGTCTATCAAGATCCCTTATCTCAAAAGCGCGTGAAGGAATGGAGTTGAAATTAACACCATATATTTCTGTCTCCATTTTCAACAACTGTGAAAAAAACATTTCTAAGTTGACGTAAGAAAAAGATATGGATGTTTGTGTGGAAAAAAACGTAATACGGTTTTTACTACAAATATTGGAAATAAATCATAAAAATAAAATCTTTATTTAAAGTGCATAATCCATCATCGAACTTTTTATAAATAGTACGGACTCTTTTGTTTTTATTTTTTTTTAACTTTTATGGGCTTACACTTGACCGCCATCTCGCCTGATGCGGTCCAAGAAGAAGCGTACTTACCTAGAAGAAACCGATTCAGTCTCGATTTGAAGACACCAAGCTTATAACTATCGGGAAAAAGTTACTCAGGCAACGCATTCCATTGCGTAGATGCTCTTATCACAAAAGTAGAGTCCAAGCTCTTCTTTCGTGTCTTTGGAACATCAACCATGAAACGATGTCCCTTCTTCGAGCTACGAAAAGTCCAACAGATGGTGGGCGAGTCGAACTCGCGGTTTTTGAGTTTTTTTTTATTGTTTATAACCTATACTAATATTATAAAGCTGAAGAGTTTGTTTGTTTGTTTGAACGCTAGGATCTCGGGAAGTACTGGTCCGAATTGAAAGATTCTTTTTCTATTGGATAGTCCATTTATCGAGAAAGGCTTTAGGCTATAGAAAATAACTCTACTATTAATTGAAGCGGAGCATGAAACAAGAATGTAACAAAATCTGGAAAAAATATTCCCCTTTTGAGAGTTTTCGTACGTTTCGTGCTTTGACATGACACATGACAGCATGTGTCAAAGATTGCGTCATTGAATTTCAGTAATCTGTGCCTTGAATATACCTTTGCTAATTTTTTTTTCTAAATCTGAGTTGGTACGACCAATTTCCGACAGGTGGCGTAGCAGGTAGCTGAAGAGGTTTTTTGTTTGAAATCGATATTCTCAGGAATGAGTGAACCGATTTCAGTCATTCTTTCTCCGTTGGATATGTACGGGATCCCGATGAGTGCTATATAATATAGCACGGGCGAAGCCGGGGCGGGCATCTAGTTAATTATATACGTAAAAAAATATGATGTATAGACTCTATAATACTCTATGTATTCGGTACTGTTGAGTTTAAAAACTTTTTTAATAGCCAAAGTTCACTTCTGCTAACATTATAAATAAAAAGTTTGTATTTTTGATAGTTTGTTGCTCAATCACGTCCGAACAGCTGAACGGAGTCGGACTTAGACCACAGTTAAATTATTCTTAAGGGGCGTCCCCCAGCAATACGAGATTTTTGTCCAGTTTTCAGCGCTATCTACTCATTAGCCAAAACAAATATCAACTAGTATAAATACAGTACGTTTCTACAATTACTTGGCATCAAAATAGTAGTTTCTTTGTTGTTTAAATAATCTCCTCACAACGAAACCATAAAAAAAAAATTGTAGTTATCATGCATCTACTCGAAAAAACCCCATTATTGGATTTTGTACTTACACCAACGGATAGACAATTAATTCTATTACGAGCATTTTGGTAGATTTTTTTTTTCAAAATATCAAATTATTATTTAAATAATTCCAACCAGCGACAAATCCTACTGTTTCTCTCTTGCTCTTTCTTGCGGTATGAGGTAAAAAATAATTTGTACTCGGGGCACGGCCTTAAATGACACGTATACTACTTTTCAACGCGAGAAAATAATGGGAATTAGTACTACGCACTATGCGGGTATAACTATTACGCTGGTAACAAATTATTGAAAGAAGGTTTAACATCAAATATCCGTTTTGTTTATAATCAGATAGACGAAGTAAACAGATCAGATCCGAGTACTCGATCTTTTTTTTTATAGAGAGTGGCGACACGTTCAGGACATGCGCCTGAGCAACATGCTTGCCACATAACAGCGCAGTGACACGCAGCTATTGGAACATGAAGAGTCCAAATCATTACTTAGCACTGCACTGTGCTCGTCACCCAGAGATCTAAGATGTTATATCTGATTAAAAGAATTTTAAATAACAGCTTTAGCACAGCGATAGTGTAGTGACATTATTCTTTGCAGAGTTTGCCTTGGGAAGTACTACACTTTTACCGGTAATTCTATGTATAATATGTATGTATTTAATTCAAAAATATATAATAATTATTATAGCAGCCACCTGGCTTCAATAGTACAAGCTTTGATTAATGTGGGGTTCAGATGGTGTTGTGTGAAATGTCCACCATTAATTTATTTTTTATTTATTATTATGCTTCCGTCAAGCAGTTCATATCATGTTCAAACATCACTGTGTTCTTGTTTAAATGGCAATGTTTCCATACAAATTACAAGGCATTGAGATAAATAAATAAAATAAACATCATCTTGTATCTCTCGGTAACAAACGTAGTGCAGGGCTAGATAATGATTTGAACTCTCGAGTGTTGCTTACCATCAAGCGCTTGACCTGCTTGTTTCGTCGCTCTATGTTATAAGAAATGGCTAATCACCCTGATAGGTGTAAATAATAACAACACGTCCTATTTCATGTTAATTTTTATTGTACTTCAAACTGATTTTTTTTAAGGTAATTGGAACCTTATAGACGATTTCTAAGGTTATCTGTGGTATAAAAGCGCGGGAAACAACTATAAACTAATAAACACAGACTCGCGTTCCCTTTTATATTATTAGACAGATTGTACAAATATCTGGTATCAAGGGATCTGTGTTTAACTATCATGTTTTTGGGGTAAGGATTTGACGGTGGGTGATTGATAAGGTTTCATCCCCAAGGGAGCAAACACCACTTTTGTATTTCGAGGAAAACAAAACTTTGAACTAGAAAACTTTTGTTTTGAATTAGGAAACTCAATATAGCTTTCGAGGAAACTATAAGGCTTTAAATTTGTGTAAAATTATGGTGGAAATGAAACAAAAATCTGCAGAATTTAATTTTCAAAGAGAAAAAATTTGCAGTTTAATGGGTTTTTGTCATTTGTGTAAACTATATATTTTGCTTTATTGGCAGCTGTTTCGGCCGACTAAATGGCGGCATGAATCACGCTTTTGTTAATTTGATAGGCTATTCAACAATCTGCAATTTTTTTTGTTACTGCAGAAGAAATCAAAGTAAACATTGCGTAGTCGTTTCAAGTTTACGCGAACCACTAAAATTTTGTGTTACTATTCGGCCGTAACACATAAAATTTCCCGCGCAGTTCCTGAGCCCAGATCGGGAAATGCGTCTCCGCTTTTTTCTTATCAGGATGGAGTGCAGACACGCAACAAGCATATTTACCTACATTCCGCACTCCACTGACACAGTAAAAAGTTTGAAATATTGCCCTTCAATGGGCACCGGAAACGAAACCTCCGTATTTTCACGACAAAACAATAATACCGTAGTATCAATAAACTACTCAAATCCACGTCGAACTAGTCATAATCAGAATATACAAATCCGGATGCCGTGACTGCGTTCAGTAACCGCGTCACCGCAAATCATCTGAGGGCAGGCGGAAAAAAACCGTATTGTTTCTACTAATAAAAACTTCTAATAAACATGCAACTAAGCTACAGGCTTCCGGGCAAATAAAACATAAAAATATATCCTATTTTCATAGGGCGGGGGTAGGTTTGGGGTGTGGGGTGGGGGGCCTCCCTATCTGCGCAAAAACCCAAAAACATCGAAATGAAAATGAGTGTAGCGGGGAGGCGCGCAACTGTGTTGGTAATTCATTTTTAACATTAAGCTTGTGTGGGTTTTTAAAGTACAGTCGGCGACAGAGAGGCGCTGATTCGCGATTATTTTGCAACTAGCTGAACCCGCTACTTCGTTCGCGTAAGCAGATGTTACTGACTTATACATTAATTGGAACTATCGTACGTCAAATATTTGGATAAGTAGTCATTGAAAAACCTTTGAGTTTGAGTGAATTTGTTTTTCCACACAAAAATTTATTTAATTTTATCATCTTTATTTTTCTTTTTTTAAACAAAATCAAACATACTTAGTAAGGTTTCGTAGTATCGAACATAGCCGCAAGTGTTAAGTTTGTAGGATTTTTTATAGGATACATTATGAAAAGTGAAGCTAATGTGCATGATCTGATACCTACTTACCTATTTCTTTTTATCCGCAAGCTGTTTTCTAGCTGTTACCCGTGACTTCGCCGGCGTAAAGTTTTGAACGAAGCCTGTGTGGAATCAAAATAATTAAAATTTTAAGTTTTAATGATGTTCAAGCAAGTTGAACCCGTAAATCTAAGCCAAGTCGTAGTGAAATGTTAATGTATGAATTTAATTGTAGGTAACACAGAAAAATATCAAGAACGAAAGAATCCAAATTTGGCATCATAAATTTTAGCAGCAAAAACTTATTAGTACAATTTAGAATAATACCAGTAACGCCACCTAGTGATGAAAGAAAACATACATACCACAATAGCAAAACATCGATTTAAATGGCCTTTAGTGCTTTTAGATTTAAACTGGCATTAGCGCCGTCTAATGAGAATATTATGATGCTTGTTATTTTGATTGTGAACGCAAATAACCTATATTATCTACGCCAAAACGGGTGCATATATTTTTAATTTTTGGCTTTTACCTTGCCATCACATCAAATTCCTTACGAAAATATATGCTTATATTAATATGGAGTTAAATGAAAATGTAGACTATTAGCCCAACCCATATCGTTGTGCCGTTTTGACGTGATAGTTAATATTTGTTTCCTTAGGGCCCATGCTTCTTTTCAGGTTGATAGGTAATAAATACATAGGTATACCTATGTGGTATTTCAGACTATGAGTTATCTCTGTTTCAATTTTCTACCAAATTTGCATAGTCTTTCCTACGTCACAGTAACCATAAGTAACCGATTTGCTATTTCTGAGTTCAAACTACGTGTATTTCGAATTCCATCCAAATATGTTCAGCCGTTCCAACGTTGTCCTGTAAATATTATGAATGTCACTGTTTGTATGTTTGTTACGTAATACATAGAGTACTTATACATAGGCAATGTTTAGCCTATGTGTTCTTCCAGACTGTAATCTAATTCTATTTCAAATTTCAACCCGATCACTTGATACGTTCCGCCATGATTAAAGCGGCAATAGAAATACATCATCTGCGAAAATTTCAACTGTCTAGCTATCACCGTTCTTGAGATACAGCCTGGTGACAGACGGACAGATGGACGGACGGACAGCGAAGTCTCAGTAATAGGGTCCCGTTTTTACCTTTTGTGTACGGAACCCTAACAACGGTCTGCTTCGGTCACCGAAGTTTGTTGAACACTACCTTTAAATTTTAAACAGTATTTGGATTGAAATAATACGTTTGCTAATAAGTTACGGCTGGTCTAGTAAGTTAAAGCTGACCTAGTCGGGAGAACGGCGACTGTCGATTCGGACACCCAGGATTCAAAACCACGCGCACCACTATCTTTTCAGAGTCATGTTCGTAATGCCGGTAATTAAAACGGTGAAGGAAAACACCGAGAAGAAATCGAAATCTACCTATAATCTAAGTTCTAAGTCATATGTCATCCACCAACCGACACTGGGCCAGCGTGGTGGATTATAGCCTTGTCTCTCTCCTTGCGAGAGAAGGCCCCGACGCCCCGCAGTGGGAACATTTAATGGGTTGTTTATGCTGCTACTTATTATGCTGATATGTTTTCTCCAAAATACAAAAATCTACTTCAATGACAGGTAATTTAATTCTGTCATTCGACTAAATTTTATAAGAAGGTATAACTATGTCGTACAGATATATCTAAGCTGATTTTAGTTTTTTGTTGATATTTGAAAAACTACCTCCCTGTTTTCGATATCTAAGATCCCCTCTGAAGTATTTTCTACCAAACAAAAAAGAATTATCAAAATCAACTAACAATTAGCGGAGTTATCGCGTAAAATAAAACCAAATAAAAAAACATGCAACCCGATTGAGAACATCCTCCTTGTTTGAAGTCGATTATAACCGAATGATGTTTGTTTTTCCACACACAAATATATTTTTGACAATTATTTTGTCATCCAAGAGGACGCGACGCGATCACGTGGGCACTTTCTAGAATCTAGATATTCTGTGGATCGTCTGTGATACACAGAATACTTAAGTTAGTATGTACCGAACGCGCCGCGCGTGTCGTTATTATTTAATGTTTGTGTAATTTCCGAACCAACAGACCGATGTTGTTCAAATTTTGACGGGGTAATAAAAAAAATGTGTTCTTTCTAACAAAAAATTAATGAAATTAAACAACGCAAACATGAGTTACAACCAAATACACATTCTGACTTTCACCCCCTCCCGCAAGAAAACCGATCAGAATTTGGGGATCAAAAGTAGCCTACAGCAATTTCCTTAGTATAAACTAAAATCGTGCCAAGTTTCAGCTGAATTGAATCAGTAGTTTCGGCGTGATGCGTGATCCCTATACAGAAAGACAGACAGACAGACAGACAGACAGACAGACAGACAGACAGACATGAAAGAAAAAAAATGCAGTTTCGCCATCAGTATCGACTATGGAGTGCCCCAAAAAAAAATTTTCAAAATATCTTCAATGTACAGAATTCGACCCGTTACAGTTTTATTATAAGTATAGATTAGTTTATAGTTTACGCTATTTTAAGCTTTTTACTATTTTAATTCGTTGCGTAGTATTTGTGTTAATAGTTGAAAAATTGTGTACCTAAAAGACTTTTCTCAAAGTTTTGCGTAAGTTTTAAGGAATACAGCAGTTAACAGCTATTGAACATGTTGCTCAATTACAATTATTGAAATTTCTAGAGCAGTTCTAGTCTGATATTCTTCCAATAATTACGTAGTAGAGAAAATGATTGTTTATTTCATATTTGAAGCGAAATGAGTGATACTTGATCATTGTTTTACAAATATTGTTCAGGACATTCATAAAAACCTTAGTTTAACTACCCCATAGTCAGCTGAACTTTGTCTATTTTTTTGTGATAAATAATAATGTCAGACATTTAGTGAGTTATTAAACTATTTAGGGTGCAACTTATCGTAATGTAAAGTAAAAGTAAACTGTGGTGGCTTAGTGACTAGAACGTGCAATTCACACTCGTGGGGTCGCAGGTTCGAACCCACCCGCGCCTCTGAATATTTTTCCGATTGCATATGCACGAATTTGTCATACACCTTTAACACAGCTTTAACGGCGAAGGAAAACATTGTGAGGAAACCGGCATGTTTCTGCATGATGCCTAGCGACGATCATCACTCGGCCAGCATGGTGGATTATAGCTTTAGCCCTCTCTTTGCGAGAGAAGGCTCCAAATCCCAGTAGTGGGAGCATTTGGTGAGCTGCCTAAGTTTACGCTTATCGTAACATGAAACCTTCTAAAAAAGGTGACTACCCTTTTGAAAGTTAAACTTAAATGTTTTTGTTTTAGTAAACAAGTTAATGGATTTCATCTGAGTTGGAAAACGTAAATAATGTCTAACTTTAGTAGGAATCGGATCTACGGCTGTTTTCTTCTTTTGAATTCTTAGATAGGCATACATTGATACAAGTTTGTCGTCATATTATCATAGTAGAACCAATATGCCACTGGTGCCGTTTACTTTTAAGTATGCCAATATCTCCAAAACTTATAACTGGGTATTTTAGGAGACAGTACCAAAAAAATATTTTCAAGTTTTTTTCTAATGAGAGGCAATTATCTAATTCTATGTGGTGTCCGCGAGTGTACGGGAGCGAGCTGGCATTGTGCGCCCCTACACACACCTACACGCACTAGCGAGAACATAAAACGCAATTTTGTATTAGATTTAATTTGAGTCGCACACGCTGCCTTTGTGTGTGCGTATCCGCGCCTGTGTGCGCGCGGAAGTACCCGCTTCCTACGCACAAATTGATTACGATCGTCGCCGAAAAGAGGAATTTGCATACACGTGGAACCTTTTTTCCTTTCTCTCTCAAAAAAATCAATCCATCTCCCGGGCTAGATCGCATTAATTTCCCGCCGATTTATTTTTCTTAATTCGGCTTTACGCGCTGATTCGATGGAATTCGGAATTCGAATGTGCGAGAAAGTTTGAGCGGGAATAGTGATGCGGTTAAGTCGGAGAGCGGCTGTCAGTCAGTAAGTGGTCGGACTTTGAAGTGGGCATCTTATCGTTTCCTTGCGGGCGCGATGCGAGGTGCATGCGTGGTGGCATGCGACTCGCAGCGGCGTCGCGCGGCCGGTGCAGCAGTGCCGCGGCACCGCGCGCCGCGGCGCCGCGCCGCCGAATGAGCGCCCGATTTAAAAACTATACGAACGAACCCGCGCAGCGAGCGCCCGTAATACCACCCCCCGCGTAATGATTTTTTGGCGATGAATTTATATTCGCGCGCGAGCGGTGCCACTTTTTCGACCCCCCTACGACCCCCACCCCCGCTCATTAACGCAACCCAGATATGCAATTCTGATCTTTGACGAGGAGGCTGTAGTGTCGGCGGGCACCTCGCCGGGAGAGGTGGCCCGTTTTGTTTTTTCCCGCCCGGCTTCATTATTGATGGCATCGGACGGTAATGCGGAAGCATGTGTGAACGTTTCATTACAAAAGGTGGACGCGGCCGGTGTTAATATTGCAGACCGGCCGGACCCGACCGGACGGGTGGTCGCCTCAAAATAAAAAACTTTTTGGAAAAAGAAATAAAAATTAATCCTTGCAATTAAAATTCGGAATTTGAATTTTAGGTCCGGGACATTCCAAGTTTGAAAGAATAGAGCGCGCGTGTTGAAACTATCGTGGCGCGTAAAGTTTTCAAAGTTTCGGTAAAGTTTGGTGCGTGTGTGGGCAGCGCTCGCGTGACGAGCGCTCGGACCGTCCCGCCAACTGAAGCCTCTCGCATTCCATTTTCGAGTTTTATTTTTTCATAGTTCCATTGGCGAAGTTTTTCGGGCGAACTGAGCTTTATTCTTTTTTTTTAATCGCTGCCGGGCATTGACTGAAGTGACATTGTTATTGTTTTGTTGACTGTTATTGTTGAATCGAGTGACGTTGCTGAGAACTTTACTAAAGGTGAGTGCATGATTCTTAGAAATATTGTTATTTTTATTTAAATTAGTTTACATTAAGTTTTGTTATTTGAGAATGTTAATTTTTAATATGCAAAACCCGGAAATAAGCTGGAAACATTTCAAAACAAATATTATTTATCTTAAGATTTCACAAAAGAATTTAAAATCTGCATCTTGAATATTTATTGTCCTGGACAATTAGTTTTACCCTCATTTTTATTTTGGCTCGACGCAACTAATATGTTTAGCCAGTGCCAAGCATTAGCCCGCGCCCTCTTGGCGCGATGTATTGTCATGTAAATAGCTACTGGCCACTTGTCTTGTCCCGTATGCATCCGAGCTATTTTGCAAGACCGCTTGAGCTACGAATGTACACCTCCTTGCATAAAATTAAAAAGTAATAGATGCTGCACTCATTGGCCGTTGAAATAAACTTTAAAATTAGAACTTCTCATGTTTAAAAAACTTTTTTTTTCCACTGCTATTTTGAAACGCTTTCTTTTTTTTATTTTGGTACTTATGATTTCAAGCTTATTAATTTACTTTGATGAAATCTTGCGTAGTAATTTTGTTATGTAATTGTTTTGCTTTTGTAGATTATATTAAATATATTTCCTTGTACTACGCATACCAATTTCTTATCTGTACGATGACATTGGGCTATAAAAATTCGCAAATATAAAATGACCCGTTTCCTAAACAGATAAAAATACTATTCATAGTAAAATAAAAACTATATCTATTTTGCTCTAGATTCGTAAAAGTAGAGCAGAATAGATTAAAATTTGCTAGTATTTGCACGCCCTACCTACTCATTCAATTGCTATAAAAATACGTGCATCCATTATCTTATCACGGTTATCAACTAATCTTCGCCCTAAAAATTCAAGACGTAACATAAATTTGCGAATCTAATTTTTGCTCACCATTCTATCTATTTCGACTGGTGATTAATTTACTAATAGTTTTATATGTGTGAATACACCATAATTTCTAAAAATATTAAAAAAAATATCGAATTGAGACACTTCTATTCTTTGGAAGCCAACAAAAAAGCGGGAAATAGAAACTATAAGTACTTTCGAAAATTTATAAGTTAAAAAAGTATTGTTTTTTGTTTAAATTATTTTATTTGATTTGTTGTTTGTAGAATATTTAGAACAAAACTTGTCTAGATGAAACGCCATTAGTCACATTCGTGATATTGCAAGCCCCTTATTTCTAACTAGCACATTCGTCCAACGCGCGCAAGGACCAAGGAGGTGAGATGCTTCGCTCTGCAAAACGTTGCTGCAAGGAGGTCGTTGCAGACTTCGAGAGGGGTGTCTACTGGCCAGCTCTATTGTCAATATTGTCTATTGTTGCATTTAACTAAAAGCATAGATTCGAGTTCTGGTTTTAAATTCGGACCGTTGTGAGAAATTCATTGAATTATTGTTCATTGAATTAATTTGGACATTAACATGTGAGAAAAATGTCAACACACGAAACTGTCCCATTGTTCTCATAAGTTAATTATAAATAGAAATGGTATTTATATCTGGGAGAAACCATGCGTACAAACTAAAACTTTAAAATATTGTTTTAAACATATATCGATTACAAAGTAAATGCGAAAGTAAAATAAATGATAACAAAAATATCTTATTTATGGTTAATGATCAAGAACGTTATGATTGTTGTTCAAAATAACTTTGAACCATTATTTTATATTTCATTAGTCAAGCTATAAAATTGGTAGATATTGTATAAATAGTAACAACAAGACCTAGTTAGCTTGTCTTTCAGTTCCTAAAAGAGATAACATTAGCGGTTTATAGGCGTCATTATCTAAGTGGCGGAGTGCGGACACATCCGCGGACTCGCGACCAGACGGCCATCGATTCCGCCACACATCCACGATCGCTCCACAGAACGCCAGACTAGAAAAAACGTAAAAAACGGTGACAGACTCATTCCGTCCGCCGTCTCCTTTCTAATCGCGGCCCCACGCACGCGCGGCTTTTTAATTGCATCCACCCCCACCCCGGAAAAAAGGGCCGAGCACACGATGGATTAGCATACAGCCTCACAGCGCGAGAAACGAGCGCACCCCTTCAGTTTTTGCGTGTTTCCTTCCCTCCCGCCATATTTTCGCGGCTTATTTTTTTTTGGTGGGGCGCGCGGTACGGCGAAGTTGCGTGCGCGCCGCGGCAGTCGGCTACCGCCGGCGTTGGCGCGATGTGCATTACGGCCCCGCACGAAACAGACGCTGCACTCGTCGCATACACGACGCGACCCAAACACTAGTTTAATTTTTTTAACTTCACATGTGACCTAGTGTTGTGCCGTGAGAGGATTTTTACTTTTCATTCTTTTTTTAAACGGTGAGTGATTTTTTTCTAGACCTAGTTATCGATAGTGACGTTAGGACTAGCAAAAATTGGCGATAGCTGGGAGCAAGGTCGTAGTGTAGTGATAAAATTATTTGCACAAAAAAATGTGTTAGAGCGATTCGGATAACCTCAATTCAGACAACGCGCTATTGTACCTCTGATTATGTTCGGACTATACACGAGTCAAATTAATGAGGTATCTAGAACTTCCTTGTAACTCTGAAAACATAGGCTTTTGGTGTTTGAACTTTTTCCAAGTTGCGCGCTGAATGGTAAGCGATTGTGTTTAGTTGTTAAAACTTCTTTACAGGAATTTTGAAGTGTTACATTACAGGTTTCCGTGCCAAAATGTATCTTCGTTGTTTATATCTTTGTCGAAATGTTTATATCTTGGCTGTTATCGCTAGTGATCAATAAGATAAAATTAAACAATTGACTTAGAATTAGTACGGAACTTTGCATTCATCTCTGTTTATTTACGTTGGCGAAATAAGGACAGCGAATAGATGTATTAGTTTGAAATATGTGCAAACGCTCATTATGGTTTTGGTGACATCTTAGTAATATTACGAATGTGAAAATTGTTCTTTGATGTTTGTTTCTTAATAACATCAGAACTGATCGGATCCGTTTGAAAATCGGACCACAGATAGATAATAGTCTATAATAACAGATAGGTTAGTTACTCTGTATTGCGGGTAAATTACGGGAGCAAAACTACGCGGGAAAAACAGCGCGACACTTCTAGAATCAAATAGATCTTAAAATCAACGCAGTCTACAATTATAAACAGTGTTTCTTAGAATAATATTTAGTAAAACCGAGTTAGTTTAACTTTCCGCCGAAACTCGATCCATGTTCGTCTCAAACTGTTGCCATCGCGAGAATGGCGGCTATTTTTAAAACAAATTATTTTTTTTTGTAAATTTTAATGCTATGAAACTAATTGAAAACACCCACAATAATACAAAACCAAACGGACTGTTTGTTCAGAAGTCTAGAGTATTGAGTTTGTTCTAGAACTAATTTAGATTCGGTTGAATTTAAATAAAAGCTTTTTACAGTTCTTAACTTACTTCAGAAAATTATAGGTTGATTAGAATCACGCTATGTTCCTAAAAACACGACGAGAGTAAATGGCGGGAACCAACTTCTAATAATACATTTATTTCTTAAACGTAACTTCTAAAATTTAAAACTTTATGGTAACAAAAGAATATCTTAAGGCCTTAGTAATACCATAATTAGAAAATCACAAAATTACGTCTTATAATTCAGTTAGCAGAAAATGCCCTAAACCAATAGTAGTGGATTTGATTCCCACCCAGAGCAAACGTTTGTGTGATGAATACGGAATATAATTATGTGTGTTTTTAACGTATATATGTATCATGTGCTTACAAGTGATGATATACGTACGAAATAACCAGATATTTGAAACTCATAGTAGCTACAACCTAAGTTTATTGTTTTAGATCTAGACAGTTATTTAATTAGTTTAACTATCAATTTTAGCTCAGTCTCTTTTTGTTTTAATTATTATGATTTGTAATAAATTTTGACACGTAAAACATCTTAATATATATAAATCTCCTGACACGATGTTTGTCCGCGATGGACTCCTAAACTACTTAACCGATTTTAACGAAATTTGGGTACCGTGTGTAGATTGATCCAACTTAAAAGACAGGATAGTTTATATTTCGATTAATTCTCATTCTCATGACCCCTTCGGCTCGAACTGAAACTTTTTATGGCAAGTCGTTTACTTACAGGGCAACTCAGTTGTGGAATGAATTACCCGTCCACATCAGGCATTCTCCTTCACTGAATACATTCAAAACCAATGTTAAACAATTTTATTTGTCGAAAATGTAGTTTGTTGTTGTTTGTCGATTTTCTCCAGTTGTAATTACAGATGTATTTATATTGTACTTATTAGTATGTATTATATGTAGGTATTTAATTATTCAATTTTATTTTTATCATAATTCTTATTTTCTTTCCAATATATATGTATATGCTTTGTTTAATTCTTATTTGCACACCCCGTATACTTGTCCAATTATTATTTTCCATCCTAAGGTTGCCTGGAAGAGATCGCTTTCAGCGATAAGGTCGCCCATTGTCGCACTACTGTAAAATGTATTGTTCTTTTTTTTCTGTGTTTAATTTTGTTTGGTGTGTCAATAAAGAGTATATCTATCTATCTATCTATCTAATGGGCTTTATGTGCAATCATATCACAATATCCGAGCGAAGCCGGAACGGGCCGCTAGTATTCTTATAAATATACCATAAGACTGTGATAGTGTAGTTTACCAACATGTATCAAACAATTGTTTGTATAGTCTTTAACATACAGGGTATTGAATTTTACGGTTTAAACACACTCTACCACTACCTCTTTGAATAGTAAGAATAATTTATCTACGCGCTACCTGGAGGGATGACAGTGATGTTCTAAATAATAACAATTTATATTTCTACTTACTCATGTAACATCATAACTAATGCTGAAACGGTGGACTGAAAATAAACTATCAATATAATTTATATAATAACTAAATAAACCATTGAGGAAATAGCAAGTCATTACAAAATAACAATGACAAAATAGGACTAATCTAATTAGTAGTTATTAGAAGAAATCTAAAATTATATACATTTAATATTGTTTGCAATTTTTTTCATTTTAGGAATGGGGCAAATGATTCAATTTTGATTACCGCCCCATTCCAAACATATAATATAGTCAATACCTATGCAAACTAAATTATCAATGAAATGATTTAGAAAGTCAAATCCTGTAAAAAATATACGGCAATAAAACTAGACTTAAATTAATATTTTTGAGTTCGACTTTACTTAAAAATACATTTTTAAAATACGTTTTTTTTCGCGTCAACCCTGAACTAATACTTTGGAGCTCATTTTGTCAAAACTGAGTGACTTTTGAGTGGACATTCCGTTAACGAATTCGATGAATAGGGGTTAATTTAACATATTTTTACAGTTGTGTTTTTTATTCTAATTTAACGAGTAAAAATAGTTCACATCACAAAACGCTGCGTACCCTTACTTACCTGGCATGCACTTCGTGCTAAGTAATAATCGGGATATGGATATCGTTTATATCGTAGTCCTGTTATTTTTCTGTAAATATTGATCTTCAGACGGGAACTCAGAATTAATTGCAAATAAAAAAGGATAGTAAGGTATTTTAATGCAGCATAATTTAAATTTAAATAAACGATTGTGGCTCCATTGAGCTAAAAGCTAGTTACTAACAAAACAACAAAGTCTATCTATAGTACTGACGGCATTTCGAATAACTTGCACTATGACGTGGTTAATAGGAAAAACCGCAAATGTACCTAGCTCTGACTAGGTCCTCCAATGTCAAAGCCACATTTAACATACACCTCTTATTATAGAGTTAAATGATACAATAACTATATCAGCCCGATGGAAACACAAAAACTGAAATAAGATAACTTATAATTACTAGAATTGCGCTGCGTTCGTCATTCTGATATATTTATACAATTATCTTATTTCCATAATTGCGATGTTAACGATACCCTTTAAACCGGAACACAGTAATACTACTGGTACATTAAGACTCTTTTCGTTAAACTACCGAACAGATTCTAGTAAAAAAATAAGTAATAAGTCTTTAAAATGAAATGAATATAGAGGCGGCATTTGATTCGAAAAAATATCCATTTGTTTATTTTATTTATAAATAAAGAGTGACGAGACGAGCAGGACATGTGCCTGATGGCAAGCAACATGCCTGCCATATTACAGCACAATGACACGCAGCTATTGGAACATGAAAAGTCCAAATCATTACTTACCTTATTTGTTGATCCAAGTATAACAAGCATTCGAAAGGAAGACTGAAGTGTAAGGTTCAAATAGGCTTGTACAAAACTCCTTGCTAAAACATGATTACTGGCTGAAATTTTTAAAATAAAATCGGGAATTCGTTTGGGAGACAGATCTGTGATGTCAGAAAAAACAGATAGCTGGAAAGAAAAGATGGATATTAAAAATAATATATAAGTTTGAATACTGATGTTAAACAGAATGGTTAATTAGTTTAAACACTGATGTAATACAGAATGATTTAAGCTATCTTTGTTTCACTTTCTGAGTTGTTGCCTAACAGAAGCTAACTGTTTAACATTTATTTATCAATAGGGTTGAAGAGTGTTTTTGAATTACAGACTAAAACTACTTCGTGATTGGTTATACAAGTACACCAAGTAACATTTTACTAGGCGTAAGCCTTTGCTTCACATTCTATATTTTAGTAAAGCTTTTATATCACAAAATGAATCTAACCCTAGACCCAAAATACCTTTGTCCAGAAATGTGATAAATCTAGATTTATAACACATTTAATTCTATTTTCTCCCCAAGTCAGCTAAGTCCCAGTATCATAGTAAATGCGTAGTAGATCTACGCAGATGCATCGTAGCGTCTACGTCTAGGACCGTAGCTGCATTTCCGTAGACATTGCAGACTGCATTGTGGATAGTGTAGCTTTGAACTATTCAACTATAGATTTAAAAGTTTAACGCAAATTAAACGGTACGTTTTTGGATAAACTCTTCTTTTGGATAAACTAAAGATGATATGGGAAAAGGTGCCGAATATATTAGGTGTAAGAGAGAGCTAAATAACTGTAATTTTTTAGAAATTATGATATAATAAACATTTAATATTGCTTAACTTTAACACTACTACACTAAATTATAAAACAACTAGCTGTTACCCGCGACTTCGTCCGCGTAGAATTTTGATTTGTTATGTGTGTAAATTCACTGCTTTTAAAAAATGGTAAAAATGTAGAGTGTTGTCTTACTTTGTTTATTATAGTTCTTGTAACTACGGGGTGTTTGTATATTTCACTCGTTACCAGAGAATATAAACAAAGTTTACGTGAATTCTTACAAAAACAATAATTTTGCCAGAATAGTAACGTCGGCAGAGTTTTAGTCAGCTGTATGCCGATTCAGAGTATATACCTTATGTCGCCAAAACCGGCTGACATACAAAATACCTTAATATCTTTCGTGTTTATCGTCGTTATATTATGCTATGTTGTCTTATGTTGTATTGTGTTGTGTTCTGTTCTGTTCCGTAACGTAAACGTAGCGTAAACGTAACGTAAACGTAACGTAAACGTAACGTAAACGTAACGTAAACGTAACGTAAACGTAACGTAAACGTAACGTAAACGTAACGTAAACGTAACGTACGTTTCAACAAACGCTAGTTTGGCGTACCGATGTTGATACTTGATCCCTAAGGAACTAAGCTATCTGTGTATTATATTTCAGCGCAGCGCAACAAACATTCATACATTGAGATTTATTATATTATTAGTAGGATAGGATTTCAAAGAACTATTTGTGTTCCGAATTGCAACAAAATCTAATAAGGCGTTCCGATATTACATTTATACTTGTTCCCTTGGGAACTGTGTATGTTTTCGGGATAATAAATAGCCTGTTTTGTTTTAATGTTTGGAGCTGTGTTTCAAATTGCAACAAAATCTAGTTAAGCGTTCCGATGTTACATTTATACTTGATCCCTAAGGAACCGTGCACGATTTCGGGATAAAATATAGCCTATATGTTATTCCAGTCTATAAACTATCTGTGTACTAAATTTCAGCTCGATCCGTTGAGCCCTTTGGGCGTGATTGAGCAACAAACATCCAAACATCCATACATTGACATTTATAATATTAAGGATAAGGATAGGATAGGATTTCAAAGAACTATTTGTGTTCCGAATTGCAACAAAATCTCATAAGGCGTTCCGATATTACATTTATACTTGTTCCCTTGGGAACTGTGTATGTTTTCGGGATAATAAATAGCCTGTTTTGTTTGAATGTTTGGATCTGTGTTTCAAATTGCAACAAAATCTAGTTAAGCGTTCCGATGTTACATTTATACTTGATCCCTAAGGAACCGTGCACGATTTCGGGATAAAATATAGCTTATATGTTATTCCAGTCTATAAACTATCTGTGTACTAAATTTCAGCTCGATCCGTTGAGCCCTTTGGGCGTGATTGAGCAACAAACATCCAAACATCCAAACATCCAAACATCCATACATTGACAATTATAATATTAAGGATAAGGAAGGATAGTAGGATAGGATTTCAAAGAACTATTTGTGTTCCGAATTGCAACAAAATCTCATAAGGCGTTCCGATATTACATTTATACTTGTTCCCTTGGGAACTGTGTATGTTTTCGGGATAATAAATAGCCTGTTTTGTTTTAATGTTTGAATCTGTGTTTCAAATTGCAACAAAATCTAGTTAAGCGTTCCGATGTTACATTTATACTTGATCCCTAAGGAACCGTGCACGATTTCGGGATAAAATATAGCCTATATGTTATTCCAGTCTATAAACTATCTGTGTACTAAATTTCAGCTCGATCCGTTGAGCCCTTTGGGCGTGATTGAGCAACAAACATCCAAACATCCAAACATCCAAACATCCATACATTGACATTTATAATATTATAATAATATAATAATATAATAATATTAAGGATATTAAGGATAGTAGGATAGGATTTCAAAGAACTATTTGCGTTCCGAATTGCAACAAAATCTCATAAGGCGTTCCGATATTACATTTATACTTGTTCCCTTGGGAACTGTGTATGTTTTCGGGATAATAAATAGCCTGTTTTGTTTTAATGTTTGAATCTGTGTTTCAAATTGCAACAAAATCTAGTTAAGCGTTCCGATGTTACATTTATACTTGATCCCTAAGGAACCGTGCACGATTTCGGGATAAAATATAGCCTATATGTTATTCCAGTCTATAAACTATCTGTGTACTAAATTTCAGCTCGATCCGTTGAGCCCTTTGGGCGTTATTGAGCAACAAACATCCAAACATCCAAACATCCATACATTGACATTTATAATATTAAGGATATTAAGGATAGGATAGGATTTCAAAGAACTATTTGTGTTCCGAATTGCAACAAAATCTCATAAGGCGTTCCGATATTACATTTATACTTGTTCCCTTGGGAACTGTGTATGTTTTCGGGATAATAAATAGCCTGTTTTGTTTGAATGTTTGGATCTGTGTTTCAAATTGCAACAAAATCTAGTTAAGCGTTCCGATGTTACATTTATACTTGATCCCTAAGGAACCGTGCACGATTTCGGGATAAAATATAGCCTATATGTTATTCCAGTCTATAAACTATCTGTGTACTAAATTTCAGCTCGATCCGTTGAGCCCTTTGGGCGTGATTGAGCAACAAACATCCAAACATCCAAACATCCATACATTGACATTTATAATATTAAGGATTGCGTTGGAAGTTTTTCTACTATCTAATATACCTAATAACTTTTTTAGCCGACTTGCAAAGAAAGAGAGGTTATCAATTCGACAACGATTGTTTTGTAAACGAGCAATTCATGTATATAATATTAAATCTGAATCTCGGAAAGAGCTACAATGATTTTTATGAAATATAGTAAGCAGAGTTTTAGGGATTTCTGGGGCAATAATTTGATCTAGCTAGGTTTTATATCGGCGTTTTCAGGAAAAAAACACATGTGAAACCGAGCAAATCTCGACCATCTAGGTACTATAATGTAACGCGCTAAAAATATTAGGTACGTAAACTTTAAAAACACTTTATCACGCGGTCATTATTTTATTGTTTTTTATATAGTTTCGCTCCAAGTTACATTCTAGGGGTTTCCCAAATTTAAACACGTTTATAATTTTTTGTAAATTATAGTTCTTGTGCAATAATTTCAAAAGTGCAGTAATTAATTAAAATTAAAAAAAAGTTATTCTAGGAATTTTCTTACAAAAGCTTTTATCGAGTAGTAGAAAAAATACAGAGTACAAATAGCAATTATGTCAGAGTAGGGAGGGCTTATCCGCAAGACATTGACCGTGCTCCGGTCGTTTACCTAGAAGCACAATTTGATAAGTACTCGCGGAGGAAAAACAGGACTTATGTTCTATTTACAACCTCTATTAAATGGTATTTAATAGTAAAAACTTTAGTTTTATTACCCACAAAACTGAGGAAAACCATAGTTTTATATGTATGCCCGTGATTAGATATTTTTGTGTTGACTCCCACGATTTACCAGTGACCATCATAATCAGTCTAGTTTTATCCACTGTTGGACATAGCCCTCTCCAATAATACCCTACTCAATCCACGTTTTTACGTTCCTTAAGGTACAAGTTCGCGCTGAGACCGCGACACGAGACCGCGACAGGAGACCGCGACCGGAGACCGCGACAGGCACTTGACTCTATAGCATTGTATGGGCACCAGTTCGCGCCGAGACCGAGACACATGTCTCGCGACACGTGTCGCGGTCTCAGCGCGAACTTGTACCTTTACAGTCATCAGCTGCCTTTTGTAAACTGTCACTTTATCTAGTCTCAAAGCGTTTTCCACTACGTTTGACGATTCACGGTCTTCACTCCAGACACCGTCTACTCCAACGTTTATCGGTCAGCGACAAATGTAACCATCTACTACCACTTTAGCTTGCTGACGCGTGTACAAATTAACATGTTGCAAGAAATTATACTGAAATACCGAAACATATAAAACTCGTTTCATCATTTGACTGTGGTAAAAATCCCGTAATTGATAACTAGTGTCCCATTACTTGACGATTCCGCTACTTCACAAGTGATCACAGATAGGATATGTCTATATTATGTAAAGGAAACGCACGATTGGCGTATTTTTTTATCAAGCGCAGGCGTTGAACCTTGATAAGGAGGCTAGCTAGTCATCCTAGCTGTACTGATAACCGAGAGTTTATACTAGAAATCGGTATGTCTGTGTTCTTTTTAAATACTAACTGCCGATGATGCTATTTCTCGCCTTTGTAGGTTCCGTAACCAAAGGGTAAAAACGGAACCCTATTACTGAGACTTCGTTGTCCGTCCGTCTGTCACCAGGCTGTATCTCAAGAATGGTGATAGCTAGGCAGTTGAAATTTTCACAGATAACATGTTTCTGTTGCCGCTATAACAACAAATACTAAAAATAAAACCCATAAATATTTAAGGGGGCGGGGGTCTATACAACAAACTTGTTTTTTTTTTTACAATCATGGCCGGTTTAAAGTTGATAGTTAAGTAAAGTGTCTGTAACTTGCAGGTTTATGTTACAGATACTCGTACGGATCCCTTCGTGCATGAGTCCCACTTGCACTTGGCCGGTTTTTTATTTATTTTATGGTGTGACGTGATAAGCAGGATATGTGCCTGATGGTAAGCAACACGCTTGGCCGTAACAGCACAGTGAAACGCAACTAATGAAACAAGAAGAGTTCAAATCATTACTTAGCACTGCACTGATCTTGGCAATCGGCGATGTATGACGATTCATCTATATGATATTCTCTGTAGTTTCTCGATATGGTTACATCGGAATTATGTTCGATACCATCGGGAAATCCCACTCAGGCAACGCATTGCACAGCCTAGGCAAATTTTGAAAGTGAAGTCTAACATTCTGTTTGCGTTTTTAGAAGGTGAACTATTAAACGATGTCGCTTTTTTAGCTACAATGACAATGATGACGAGATACTCATATTTAATACAGTAAATACTTTGCCTAAGTATATAATTTATGTAAAAAATATCTACGTTATAAATTTGAATAAATTTAAGTTATAATACCTACGAAACGTACATTTTCCTATTGCCGAGTGCTAGAAATAGGTAGAGATGTTAGCAGCTGTGTTTGCGCTCGATACATAGTTCCAAGGATTTCACTTAATTATGCTATTATACAAAAATATGAACAAATAGGAAACGAGTGAGGTTCGCAAACGAAACAGTTACAAATAGTTCAAACACTGAGTACAAGGATGGGGCTTAAACCTCCAAATTCAAAATCGTAGCTTAGAATCAAGACCTCTTGAATATTTTTCCAATATGCGTGTATTCGTCATCACCAGATGCTACAGCGGTGAAGGTAAACATTGTGTGGAAACAAGCGTATCACAAGACAGACATTTTTCGAGGACATGTATCATTTCGGGAGAACCCGCACTTGACCAGCGTGATACAG
Organism: Ectropis grisescens; assembly: GCA_017562165.1. NCBI lineage: Eukaryota > Metazoa > Arthropoda > Insecta > Lepidoptera > Geometridae > Ectropis > Ectropis grisescens. The sequence goes on from CM029774.1 coordinate 23,226,726, forward strand.
TAAGTGTGTTTAGTCGAAATTAAATTATATTTAGACTAGTATTAACCACAGATTTAATATATAAGTAAATATGTATACTCTTTGGTAGTAAATAACCGTGATATAATGAACAGATTTTCTACAAGAAAAAAACAAAAATTTTGATTAACCCCCGACTACCTCGGATCTCGGATTATCTGTATAACGTTCTACTAGTCAAGCCCTTTCATTTGATACCCATATTAAGGGAGTTGTTAACAAAGAAATGTATTTCGCTATTTTGTGGTAGCGGCCATCTTGGATTTAAATTTGTCATAGTGCAAAGTACTCTATTAGTCAAGCCTTTCATTTGATACCCATATTGAGGTAGTAGTAAAAAAAGTAATACAATTCGCCATTTTGTGTTGGCGGCCATCTTGGAATTGAAATTTGTTAATCGATATTAACCAAACATAGCTAAGAACATCCGCACGGGTATTAACCTTCAAATAAAAAAAACACATTGAAATCGACCCATCCGTTTCAGCTCTACGGTGCCACAGACAGACACACACACACACAGACAGACAGACAGACAGACAGACAGACAGACAGACATCGACGTCAAACTTATAACACCCCCTTTTTTTTGGTCGGGGGTTAAAAAATGAACAAAATAACTAAAATATACTTACATTTGAAATAATAATAAATAAATATTGGCGGGCAATTCACACACAGCACCATCTGACCCCAAACTAAGCAAAGCTTGTTATATGGCGGCCAGATAGCTGATGTAATACTTACACAGTTGTAAATACATACTTTTTATACATAGAAACACCCAGACACAGTGCAAACATTTGAATTCATCACACAAATATTAGCACTGGGTGGGGATCGAACCCACGACCCTCGGCTTCGCAGGCAGAGTTACTACCCATTAAGCCACAAGGCCAGTCAAATCAGGCATATCCTGCTCGTCTATGAATTGGATGACTGAGAGACAGCTTCTTATGAAATTTAATCACGTGTCGGAATTTAGTTTAAAATTTAGTGAGTTTTTTTGCGAAAATATATTATTTCAGAATATTTCCTTCACCTTCAAAACCAGCGATGATGTGTAAGTGTAACTTATAAACTACACAGGTGCGGGCTTGATTCGAACCCACGACCTTACGATTAAATATACACACAACACAGCTCCAAACTAAGCAAAGTTTGTCCTATAGAAGCTATATGGCTTCTGATATAAAACTTATATAATAATAAACATTTATTTATTATACATAGAAATACCCAGACACAGAGACAAATATTTGTATTCCCCACACAAATTTTGACCGTAGGTGGAATCGTACCCACAACTAATGACTTCACAGGAAGACATACGAATTGAGCCACTAGGACAGTCAAATTGCCCGCCCCTAGACTTCCAAGGTTTTCATGTTAAATGCGACTCGCTCCATGCATTCGGTAATCAGTCCATACCGGTAAATGTTCCATAATTAATTATTAATATTGCATAGTACATTTATACATCGTTAAAATGTATTAAATATTGTTAAGTTCAGGGTCATAACTACAATAAAATCGGTTCTATAGGAGCGCTCCTGCAATTTTACGGCTATTTTCCTGCTTGATAAAGGCGCTAGCCCAAACAAGAGTAAAATCGTCGACAAAAATGTGACAAATGCATTAATAATATAAGCATACACACGAACACAAATAGCATTAAAATACATAAACTAGAACACAAAAACATCAAACACACATACACTAGAACACAAAGACATTAAAAATACATACCATAGACACAAAAACCATTAAAAATACTTATACTAGAATACAAAAATGTTCATAATTCACTAGAACACAAAAAACATTAATATTACATACACTAGACCACAACCCCTCGTTTATAGAAATCGGTTGAAAATAAAAAAGAGTATGTATTCAGAAAGGTAAGGCATAACCTCACTTAATATCCCCACTGCTGGGATTCGGGGCTTTCTTCAAGAGAGAGTCAAGATGTATTATCCACCACGAGATGAAGGGTCTTCCTCTGAATATTACTGTCTTTTTCGGAATATGCCGTGTATTAATTTCATTACATAATATATGTTATCCACTAACCCACCCTAGACCAGCGTGGTACATAAATGTCTTGTGAAAGAAAGCATCTAGCCCCAGCAGTGAAAACATAAAGTCCTAATAAAATTTTCAATACGAGAACACACCATGATAGCCACATTACCACACGGACATTACTTTAAGTACTTTAATTTCTAATATTTATTTTTCAATACTTTAGAATTTTGATATCGGTAGTATAACATATGTACGTTGTAAATTACATGTAGATAAACAATATAGCATTATATCTAACTGTTAAATTATGTATAAAAATCCAGACACTTTTGCTCGCAACATATCCGCTGAGTTATTATCAGAGCTAGACGCAATTGCGTCATTTTAACATAGCTTAAAAATAACACTTCGTTATTGTATTTTAGTTAATGAGCTTATTAGGTTTATTGTTTACTGATACCTAAAGTTAGGTGCAGCGGTTTCATTGATAGTTTGCGAGGTTTCTGGCCAAGGACTAATAAAAATTTTAGGTAGAATTTAATTGTTTCCTTGTTTTACCATACGTGTAACGATTACACAACGCCATGTAATTTTTCTATTTTTCTTATTCAAATACAGTAGAACTTCGATAACTCAAACCTCGATAACTTAAAAACCTCTATAACTTCAAAAATAATATGTTCCCTTACCATCAGAGCCCAAAACAAAAACCCTTCGTAACTTAAAACCTCTATAACTTAAAATATTTTTTGTTTCCCTTGGACTTTAACTTATCGAGGTTCTACTGTACTGATATTAATATATGTGACAAACATAAAACAGAAATTACATGAGCAAACCTTTTGTGTACCCTTTTTTACGAAAATTGCGCAGATGGAAGAGTATAATTTCATGTCCCCTGTGAATTACTCAAAGTCTAAGTCAAAGTCACAGTACTTTATTCATAAATGTACAATTTACACGTCAATCATGTCATCATCATCATCATCGTCATCGGCAATCATCTCTAATGATTATTACCTAATGCGTCAAAAAAGTACGAGTATAACTTCAAAAAGTTAATAAAACCGACCCGATTCGTTCCGATCAATGTTGCGACGTGATTGAGCAAGAAACATCCAAACATCTAAAAATTCAAAACTTGTTGTCCTTTATAAACTAGCTGCGCCCCGCGGTTTTACCCGCACATTTCTCGTTCCCGTCGTTGACGTTATTTTCCGAGATAAAAGTAGCCTATGTGTTCTTCAAGACCATAATCTAATTGTGTTCCAAATTTCAGCCCGATCCGTTCATCAGTTACGACGTGATTGAGCAACAAACATCTAAAAATTGACAATCATAGTATTAGCAGGATGTCAATGTATGGATGTCTGTTGATAAATCACGTGATAGCGTCTGAACGGATCCGGCTAAAACCTGGGGCATTGATGAAACTTTAATAACGTTGGAAAATTACAGGAACGGGAAAACCGTGCGGGGAAATATACTTCTTTTATGTTAGGGATATTCGAAATACCCATATTTGGGAATGCATATTTATAATGATGTTATTTACACTACTTAAGTTACCTAAGCTATATAAAATGCCATTTATAAAATTAAACAACACAGGCTACTTTTATTCCGGTAAAATAACAGCACCAGGAACTACACGGGTAAAACGGTGGGGTGCTACTAGTCTATTTTAAAACACATATCGTGATGGTTTTTTTTTAAAAAAAGTGACGATGCGAGCACGACATGTGCCTGATGGTAAGCAACATGCCTGCCACATAACAACACAGCGACACGCAGCTTTGGAACATGAAGAATCCAAATCATTACCTAGCACTGCACTGCGCTCGTCACCCAGAGACCTAAGATTTTATATCTCTAAGCCCTGTAACTTCTCTAGAAACATTGCCCTTCAAACCGGAACACAGTAATGTTTGCACATTACTGCATTTCCCAAGCGGACTCTGCCAAGAGTCCTACCACTACAACTGCAACTGCAAAATGTATATTGCTGGTATTTCCTAGAGCCTACGCCGTTTAGGCATTGCCATTCAGCGTTGTAATGCTGTCAGCATGCCGGGCACGCTTCCGACTGTAAGTGGACTTGACTATTTTGATCTTTAAACCATCATTTGTCGACGGATAAAACTAATGCACTTCTTCGAAGTAGTCAGTTACGTAATATAGTGTATTTCTCATTTTGTAATTTTAAATTATAAAAACTAAAATAAATATACCACCAACGATCACTCACTTCCTTCCTTTAACATTAATCAAGCAAACTCTAAGAAACTGTAACAGGAGAGACCTCCAATCTAGTCTTCGGCGGAAAGTCTCAAATTCTACCTTCATAGAAATTACCTACAACGAAGAAATTTGACGACTACTCAACGAGTCACTTAGAAGTTCGCAAATTCATAGATAAACAAATTAGTATCATATCCTTCTTAGTAGGCTAAATTAAACAAAATATATGTATATTTAAAAGTTTAGTGACTAGACGAACATATCTCCCACCTGATGGTATGCTCATTCGATACTACACAGCGCAATCATCATCATCATGATCAGCCGCAAGACGTCCACTGCTGAACATAAGCCTCCCCCCTAGATTTCCACAAAGCTCACTCTTTCTGTTTTAGTCTATTGTAGGAAGCCGTGAACACCGGACGTTTATACCTATCTCTATTCGTTGTCAACAACCAAAATAAGTAGAACCGCAACATACTTTGTCGCTAGCGAATCCAGGGGTCAAGTAGATTGGTAGTTGAAATCACTCAGAAACGCAGTTTGTTGACAATTTCAAGGTGCTCAGGGCACATCTTTTGATTTATATCGATCCAATACGTCACATGTATAGCTATTAAAATACTGCTTTTACTCATGTAAGTGACGCGAGCACAGTTGATTTAACCTATCAAAAAATCGTCCGCTGCTCCGCTGCCGCTCCGACACTACGCTTCAATGTTAGCATGTGATATGAACCCATTTCGTTGAAAATATTGGCTTTTATTTCGTTGTTAAAGTAATATTGCAGGACATATTTGGTAAGCCATGGAACTAACAGCACAGTGATGGGACACGAAGAGTCCAAATCATTACCTTGCACTGCGCTAACCCAGAGTAAGATCTTGTATCTCTAATATAAATGTGTATGTAGGTGGGGTAGTCCTTCCTCAGTAGCACTTAGACACGAGGGCAAATTCTAACAGCAAGCTGGCAGTTAAATGTGTAATTTTTATAGAATCGCATATTTATTATTCTCAGTAAAATGACAAATGCGTTGCTATTTTTATCAGTGAGTGATAAATAAATGAATTCGTCAGCTTTAAGTTGACATAAAATAGGCAGCTTGCCATTCATACTATCTAATTAAATTCTACGTGTCTGTCATTATAGTTTATCTTTAAAGATATACATCATCTGTTAGCTATAGGTAACGAGCGCAGTGCAGTGCTTGGTAATGATTCAGGACTAACTAAAAGGAAAGAAAACTTAAAGGACTCTTAAGTTTTCATATTTTAGACTAATCTGTTGAGTTTTTACAGCGACTAAGCAACAAACATACAAAAGTCCAAACTTTTGCATTTTTATTATTAGTTGAATTTACACGAAAAAGAATTCGCATCTTTTAGTATTTTTGGTGAATTGATAAAACACTAGAGAAGGCACAATATAGCATATACGAGACATAGCTCTAGGGTATAACTGTCGCTATAAATTATATAATTATAAATTAGACATATTAGATACGGTTAATCAAATGAATATGAAGGGATATTTGGTTGAAGATTTTGTAAAGTAGATAACTGAATGTGTATCATCGTGATCTCAAAAGTAGCTGTATCAGCCTCCTGCCACCATTGTGTCATTCTCGTGAACTGTCGCAAGTGCCATACAATATATTTTCTTAGTAATTTTCGGGTGATTTCACACTGCAAGCTATGGTAGCTGCTGTTTTTTCTTGACAATTATTTTGTTTTATTATGTAGTGTTGGAAAATCATAAATTTTCGCATTTAAAAGCTCTGCACCTTTGCCAGTTATTTTATTGAAAGTCCGTTATGAATAAGTGAAAATTCGTTATTGTTCACACTATTAAAATGATACAAGCAATTTAGGAAAACAGTAAAACTGTGAAAAAACTGGCGGTATCATCGCTGAAAGCGCTTTGTTTCAGATGACCTTAGGATGTTTACTTTTGGAAATAATGAGTAAACAATCATACCAAGGCTCGAAGGGCGTGTTTTAAAAAAACATACAGGTAAAGAGATTAGTTATCTTATACGATGATGAGTGTATTGTAGGTATCAAATATGTTGACTCGTTAGAAACTAGTATTTTTTTAATTTAGATAATTACATATCAAAAGTAATTAAAATGAAATCATTATCAGGTTTTATAGTAGATTTGATGTTATACAATTGAATTGACGTTACATATTTGTGTCGGACACTTCAAGCGCTACCGCGACGCGTCGAGCGAAGCTTGCAGTGTGAAACGACCCTAATGCCTCAAGTACACTAACTGTAAAGGATTGCGCTTGGTAAGATTCTCGTTAAAATTGACCAACGCTGTAACCTGGTTTATTTCAGATGAATTGTGAATGCTTTATGAATGAAATTACGTTTTTTCCATTATAAATTGCTATACTTTTATTACATATTTCTCTCAAAGCCATACAGTTCATTAAAAAACTATGCATATTCCATTTACATTTTTTAATTTCGATTGTGTATTTTAATCTTCGGAAATGGATACAAACGTACTCGTACCAATATGACTTTATCCAAATATTTGATAACTTTTTGGAACACATAAGCCTTTAGTAAATCTCCAGAATACATTAATTAAAATCTGTGACGGAAAATCATAACTGAAGCGTAAAACTATTTGGGTCAAAAAATAAAATTAGAGTCATTGCATGTGCCGAAAAACCATCCTAATATTACAGAATCTTTGAAATCAACGCAAACGTGACTCGCGAAAATCTCAACTAAAAAGTATTGTTTATTTTTGAAATTTGATAAAGATGTAGAATACTTTCGGTAATACGAGTATGATAGATCATACTACTAGTATCAGTGATTTTACCGAGGTTAAATATGTATAACAACAACGTTCATTTTCATAGTAAAATCGAAGTAACAAGTTGTAAGTACCGATGCTTGACAGTTGAATAAGCATCATTGTACTAAATGGTAACTGTAACAATATATTTTTCCAAGTATTATTTGCGAAGAATGTCAATTACTAAAAAACTAAGGACGCTCTAAAAGTAGCATTAAAAATTAAACAGTTTTTATTACATTCCTATTATTAATTACGGGATATTCGCCAGGATTACATGATGAAGCAAGTTCCCGATATATCAGTACAGTTCCATGTATCACGTAATTATAAACACAGTAAATTATTATAATCGTAATTATTCATTGTAATTCACCTAATACTATCAAAAATATAATCTATCTAAAACCACCTTACTTTTTTTTCTACCAGACTGTCAAAAAAGCGACATCGTTTCAAAATTGATGTTTTAAAGTCTGGAACTAAGAGGTTAGACCCTACATTTGTGATAAGAACGTCTAGGATGTAGAATGCGTTGCCTGAGTGGATTTTTCCTGTTCAAACTTGGTGTCATAAAATGGAAATTGAATCGGTTTTTTCTAGATGAGCACGCTCCATCGTGGTCCGCATCGTCGCTTAACATCAGGCGAGTCAAGTGTTCTATAAAAGTAAAACAAAACTAATTAGCGGTAAATAGTGTTGCCTCATCGCTCCATATCATAAAAAGTAAACAAGTAACAAAACACTCTTAAGTCCGGACTGGGCGGACGGAGAACACAAAACAATACATATTCTAGGCATCCATTACAATAACCAAAATAATAACAAAGGACCCGCAGGAAATTTGTCACGATGTACAGTGACCAATCTAAAATCTTCTGTGTAAAAATCTTGAACAACGCTTTTGTAAGCAACATAATATATCTTTTACTTTTAAAAATGCGACAGTAACGCCTGTTAGGAACAGAGACAAGTGATGGCGAGTGACATGACCGAGAGCGCCCTAACCCCTAACCTAATTTTGACATCGATATTGACATTTAAATTACCGAAATCGCTAGGTTCTTCCTGGAACTTAATGTAAAGGATTCTTTTTTTTTTTTTTTTTGTATTGTGAATTAGGATTTTAACAACCACCAAGTCATCAATAGATAAAAAGTTTCGGATGACAATGGAAAGTGTTTACAGATTTTTTTTTCAGATGAAATCGTGATCGTTTCGTACTGAAGTTTATATAACTAATTACCACCACTTACGGTCAAACAAACTGCGTGTTAATTTCTCTTTTAAAAACACTAAAAAGGTCTAATTTTGAGTAACTAGCTACGTGTAAGTTGAACCATTCGTTTGTTTAATATATTTGGCTACTAGCGCTTCTCGTCATATATATTAAGTTGATTTAAGCTCAATATTCCTTCGTTCAGTTCATGTGTTCGTCACAAACTTTGAAAATTACTTTGCAGATTTATGTTACTCAAAAATTTAACAGATTTTTGACTTGTGTAAGATGGGTTCTAATATGGTAATACATTTCTTTAAAAAAATATAATTCTAATCATTACTTACTCCCAATCTATACTAATATTATAAAGCTGAAGAGTTTGTTTGTTTGAACGCGCTAATCCCAGGAACCACTGGACCGATTTCTAAAATTATTTCTTAGTTGGATACTTACTTGATCTCTGAGTACTATATAGACCATATAACGCGTAACGCGCATATAGACCATGTAACGCGGATATATATATTGCGGAAAAAGCCGAAGCGATCTAATATTTTTAAATCTGTTTAAAAATTACATAACTTGAGTGACACTTCCGGTGTACATCGCATACACGGCCTGCATGATTTCGGGTATTTTTTCTTATCTTTGATAGAAAAAAATAACATGTTTATCGCTCACCTCCAAAAACTAGCATACCTACATCACCTATCCCTGTTTATATAATCTAGTCTAATTCGGAACGCGCTATCTGCTATCGCGCAATCTCTTGCAGCCGATAGTGCCCTGCCCTAGCCTAGTGATGCGCCTCGTGTCGATGAACTTTGTAATATTATATCGATATAAATTTAGAATTATTGTAAATTCGTATTTTTTTTAGTAAAATCTATTTCATTAGTTAAATAAAAGAGTGTGAACACTGCTCTTATGTCATTATATTCATTTCAATAGGTAAAAACTCAAATAGTAGCAGCTTCTTAGTTGAATCACCTTAATTTGTATTATTCTGCAATTATTTTATACAAACCAGTATAAAATAAAGTCCTGCGGCTTTGCTGATTTGTTTTATCCACGGAGTACCTGTTCCCATTATTTTTCGCACTGAAATAGCGTATGTGCTATTCCGAACTATAATCTGACCGTGTTCCAAATTTCAACCCTATTCACTCAGCCATTCTTACGTGATTGAGCAACAAAAATCAAAACTTTGACATTGATAATATTAATAGAATTATAGAAACTGGTTTCTTCATAATCGTCTAAAAATTAAAACCTCTGGAATTTTCCTCATTTGCTCAATACAGCGCATTTGGCCCATTTGCTTAGGTCTATAGTTGGCTAAGTTAAAAAATATTTCATCGACAAAAAAACGAAAGAAAGTCCCATCCTTATCCCACTGCACTCTTTATCAAAGCCTAACGTTTTTAATACTTGGCATAAATATTTGCTTACAGCATAGATAGACAAACAGGCGGTCCGTAATCTACCTGTTTTTTTATTTGCGATATTGCAATGTTGTACTCACCAAGTGCAACGGCCTCACTTGAAGACGGATAACGTTACACTTTCTTTCATAAAGTCTAATAGAGATGTTTATTAATATAATGAGAGTAGATTTATAACTTAAATGATATAGATAAAAGATTCCGTTTTAAAATAGAAATAGTGCATTTTCCAAAACTTTTGTAAAGTTCACTTTAGTGGAACTTTGAGTTTGTTGAAAGTAATTTAACATAACACAGACAATGTCTTTGCCACTCTGACTGTGCTCAAAACTGGTTTATATTATCATTTTTGGCTCATTTATATAATGGTTATCCTTATCGGTTGAGCTATTTTTAAACACCGAATATTTATTAATAACTTAACTTGCAAACTATGTTCTCCTGTATAGATTATTATTAGCTATCCGCTCCGGCTTCGCCCGTGGTACATACTCGTATTATATAGCCTATAGTGCTCAGAAATCACGTTCATATTCTACGGTCAATATTTTTTTGAAATCGATTCAATAGTTTCTGCGATTAGCGCGTTCAAACAAAATACTCTTCGGCTTTATATATAACTAGATGTCCGCCCCGGCTTCGTCCGTGGTACATTACATAGCACTCATCATAATCCCGTGAAAGAATGACTGAAATCGGTTCATTCTCATTCATTCCTAAGAATATCGCTTTCAAACAAAACACCTCTTCAGCAACCTGTCGGAACACCAACTAGCTATCTGCTACCAACCTGTCAAAGAAATTTAGATTAGCAAAGAGATGTTTAATCTGTGAGCAAAGGTGAGGTATGTAGGTAATCTATGGCAAAGGTTCAATGACGCAATCTTAGATATATGCTGTCATGTGTCATGTAAAAGCACGAAACGTACGAAAACTCTCAAAAAGGAATATTTTTTCCCGATTTTGTTACATTCTTGATTCATGCTCCGTTCTATTAATAGTAGCGTTATGTTCTATAGCCTATAGCCTTCCTCGATAAATGGACTATCCAATTAATCCGCGTACTTCCCGAGATCCTAGCGTTCAAACAAACAAACTCTTCAGCTTTATAATATTAGTATAGACATAGATATTAGTACTCGTATAAACTATATCGATTTTCATAAGCTTAATAAGTTGAAACCGACTCATTCTCAACTCGAAAACATCAAAATAGGTTTTTTTTATTATATTGAAATATTAATGTTATTAAATGCATCTATAAATACGTTTATTATGCTTTGTTGACTACAAAGAAATATTATTTACTCTTCGGTCCTAGGCGAGAGCTTGCAAAGCAAATGACCTCGAGTTCAAAAAACTTCAACAAGGAAGAATGAACCTTTATCTAAAGAACTTTTTATATAATTACTGTAAGGACTCGTTGTAAGTTTATTGCTATTATAAAAGTAATAGCATAAACAGACCACTTTATGTTCCTATAACTGGAACCCTGGGCTTTCCCTCATAAGGAGAGAGACAAGACTATAATCCCCTACACTGATGCCAAACACTGATTGGCCAGAAGTTACACGTGCATAAAAGAAATCCTGGAACATTTTAGTAGTCTAGTCATTCTGCCGCCAAACAGTAGTGTGCAACATTACCATGTTCCAGTTTAAAGGGTAATGTATCCAGAGAAATTGCTGGGTGGCGATAAAACATATTTTACGGCTGACGACCGCAGTGATAGGTCATGATTTGGACTTTTCATGTTCCAATAACTGCGTGTCACTATGCTGCTATGGGAGGGCATGTTGTTTACCATAAGGCACATGTCTTGCTTGTCCTGTCACTCTATGCTATAAAAAAAGTTTTCACACGATGTTTTCCGGCGTTAAACCGGTAATGACAAAACGAATTAAGTTCCTAACACGCTATAAAAGGTTTTTCAATTGCAAATATTGTACATACTATTTAACTTCTAACAAATATTTATATCACATTGATAACCCCAAGCACAGACCTACAATTATAAGTACTTTATTTGCCTCAAAAACTTTCTAAAAAGTGGAAGACAAAGTATTTATATGTCACCTATAAGGCGCTAACTAAAACAAAATCTCAAAAGTAAGCCCGTCAACGAGACATCACCTAATATAATTAGTCAACCATTAACAACACAACTTCCGAAGTAAAACACGTTAAAGACATTACATATAGACGTAGCAAAACAAAGCCTTAACCCCACGCACACAAACGAATCACATCCACACACATGTCACAACTACTAACCCGCGCGACACGTCATTGGTCACCTTTCACTTTCACGCGAAACCTACATATTTGGAATGCCAAATAGCGAGGCGCTATTGGTCCGTTAAACTTTGACCTTTCTCCCGATTGGTCGCCTAGCGCTATGTGTTCCTATATATTTCATATACGGAAATAATGTGTTTGGGTTTATGTAAGCCAAGTTTGTTTAGGTTAAAGAGGCTTTGATTTTATGTATTGTTTAGGGCGGTACGACTCAACGGATTAGATCTTGCTCACAAAGTTTCGCTGTTAAGTTATCGGTAAACGATTACATTCTAGGGACTCGCAAGTAACTTTAAGCCCACAGTTTACGTTTAATAAGGAAATGCAACCAATTCATATAATTACTTTGTAGTGTCTGTTTATGGCAAGCAACAAGCATACATATTCACATTATTTACATATATATTGACAGCCAGTTATATATCGAATCAAAATTATAACCTGAATGTCAAAATAGAATAAAGTTTCTCCAAAATCCTTTGCGTATTTTGAAAATATAACTAACATTTAATCAACCATACAAACTTTCTACATTTAAAACTAAAGTATGGTGTATGAAAGAAGACGAAGATAACGTAGATGGATAAACTCTTTTTTTGTATTTCATAAAACTCTAGATTCATACAGACGCAAGTTTTTCGAAAATCTTTTTTATGTGCATGCAAACTTTATTTTAAAATAATGAGTGACGAGACAAGCAGGGCATATGCCTGATAGTAAGCAACATGCCTCCCACATAACAGCACAGTGACATGCAGCTATTAGATTATGAAGAGTCCATATCGTTACATAGTACTGCACTGCGCTCGTCATCTAGAGATCTAAGATGTTTTATCTCTAAACCCTGGAATTTCTCTGGAAACATTGCCCTTCAAACCGGAACATAATAATGTTTGCATACTACCGCTTGGCGGTAGAATAACTGGCAGAGGCGTGGTACTTGTACTTGTACGTGTGCTAGTATCAGCTGGAAGCTCTGGAATCGATCGAGAGACGTGCGAAAAGGCTCATAGGCAATGACATTCTCGTGCGAAAAAGACTGCAAAGTCTCGAACATCGAGTTTTTTATCGGATACACTTCGGAGAGTGTGCGACTGATTTGTACGATCTAATACCACCTTGCCCTTTTTTCTATCGGAATGCTCGTAGCTCGAAAAAGCGACATCGTTTCATGGTTGATGTTCCAAAGACACGAACGAAGAGATTTGACTCTACTTTTGTGACAAGAACGTCTGGGCTGTGGAATACGTTGCCAGAGAGGTTTTTTCCCGACAGTTACAATCTTTGTGTCTTCAAATCGAGAGTGAATCGGTTTCTTCTAGGTAAACACGCTTCATCGTAGACCGCATCATCGTTTAACATCAAGCGAGATGGCGGTCAAGTGTAAACGTATAAAAGTTAAAAAAAAAAAACTTACTTTTGTTGAAGACTTTTACAATGAAACGTATTGTTTTAGGTCGCACAAACGGGGCTTTCGAAGGCAACGCGACAGAATAAGGTAAGATAAAATATATCTATCATCTCTAAATTACAGCATCACGCTGTGCTGTTATGAGCATAAAGTCTAAGTGAATACGATGACCTAACCATCAGGCGCATGTTTTGCTCGTCCTATAACTTTTTCGGGTTTTTGTATTTGTTTTTCTGTGCAATGGCTCAGTGGGAAGAGTATCTGATTCTACGAGTAAAATATCGTAGTTTTGAATCCCGACATAGCAACATATCTTTTTCAAATTTAAACGAACAAATTTGCCATCACTGGTTTAATAGTGAACGAAAACATTGAGAGAAAACTGGCGCGTTCTAAGAGGACATGTGTCATCTGTCAACCCGCAGTTGGCCAGCTTGGTGGATTATAATCTTGATTCTCTAAAACAGAAAGACCCAATTTTTGGAAGTGCACAGATAAAGTGAGACACTTAAGCTTTGACATCAGCAAACTATAATTAAAAATATAGAACTGGCTGTTTGAATAGTTTATCATAGATTTCTAAAGCCTTGTATGTTGTATTATATATACTTCGGCATGTCATAAATGTTCCAAAAATCTTATCATACTCATTATTATGATGTTGAAACGTAGAGGTAATTAAAAACATTAGATTTCAATTAGTCTAAAGTACCGAAATAAAACATCAATCGCGCGAATACCAAAAGCTATAACACTTATTATGGTCCGTGGTTTTAGCCGCGTAGTTCCCGTTTCCATTATTTTTCTGATGCTTTTTTTAGCTGATGTGTTCATCCAGACTACAATCTAACTGTATTCCAAATTTCAGCTCGATCCGTTCATACGTTATGACGTGATTGAGCCACAAACATCCAGATATCCAAACATCCATACATTGACATATATAATATTAGTAGGATACGTTTTTATAGTATATGTTTCTTTTTTTATATACGACGAGTATCTATAGTTCAATGAAGCATCTTTCAAAATGTCATCGCCGACACGCACTTGACCAGCGTGTAGGATCACAGCCATGAATCTCTCCCAACGAGAAAACGACCCAAGCCCCGACAGAGGAAATACAAAGTGGGCAAATTCTTTAAATTAAAATCAGTGCAGTGCTAGGTAATGATTTGGACTCTTCATGTTCCAATAGCTGCGTGTCACTGTGCTGTTATGTGGCAAGCATCTTGCTTACCATCAGGCACATGCCCTGTTCATCTCGTCACTCTTTATTTAAATAAAAAATAAAAAAAATCTAGCTAACCCAGCTTTTATATCTAGCTAGCAATACGAACAATGGAGTTGGTAACTGAAATAAAAATCATTTTGTTATTATTTCACGCGACCTAGGTTACGCCAAGTCACTGGGTATGACCTACAATCACCTCTATCTATATATCGAAAAAAACTCAGATTGCGAGGTTTAGGTCAAATAAATATAATATCTATCGCTAAAATTAATCTACATATGCACCAATCAACGTTTAGGTAGCCTACACTTTTAAACTGCACAAATATTGTAGAATATTAAGAGTAAACAATTTGCCACTTATCGGAGTTATCTTGTGCATGACAAACGTAAAGTTAAAATTATGCTTTTTTTTAAATTGAGCTTATCTATTAACTGACTTCACACCTATTCTTCACCAGAACTAAACAAAATAGCTCACTTTTAAAGTCACAGATGGGTCAACAAAAGACATTATCAAATTCCGTGATGCCAAGTAGTGGTACAAAAAATTACTGTGTTCCAGTTTGAAGGGCGATATTTCTAGAGAAATTACAAGGAAACAAAAGTCATTTTATACCTTTGAGTGGCGAGCGCGGTCGAGTTCTGGGCAGTGATTTCGACTCTACGTGTTCAAATAGCTAGTTGGCACTGTGTTGTTATATGCAAGCGTGTTACTATTACTACTATCATGTGTTGTACCTACTTGTTCCGTTAGTCTAATCTACAAATATCGTGAAAGTTAGTAGATGTGTTACGTATTTCTGATCAATACTGCTTAGGAGAATAGCTGACGAAGATGTGATACTTCCCCAAACTCCATAGATTCATCAAAAAGTCTTGGGACTACAGAAAATAGAACTACAGAAATCAAATGGAAATTTTGAAAAACATTTATCAAATTCTACATTTGTTATTGTATACCACAGTTATCATCTTTTACCTTTTTCATCTATACTACTCAACAGCTATGTTATGTTAAAGCAGACTTAATAGAAATTGTTATTGCCAATTACCGTTGAATACGAACTTCAAATTCGTTATAACTATTAAATTTATCTTTCGGACACAGAACAGAGCGTGGTACTAAATAACTAAATCTAGCATATAATAGCGGGTTTGTTTTGTAAAAAAAACTGTTAATTGAGAACAGATAAGACAGGTCACATGCTCTAGATAGGAATGTCGCTAAGCTAACTTTTTAGACTTTTTGCGTCGATAAATTTGCATAATCTTAGCTCTGTTTGCTTAAAACCAGATCAGTATATTAATATTATTAGCAACCCACTTTGTTTTCCCACTGCTGGGATTGAGAAACTTTTACCTATATAGAGAGTACGGCCATAACTAAATTTTAAATTCTCTCTAAAAGAGTAAAATACAAGAGGAGGAGGTACGTTTTTAAAGTTCTGTATTTTTTATTATGAAAAAAAAAAGAAATGAAACAAATTTATTTCAAAAAAATAGATTTTAACAATTAAATATTTTCTTACAGCTATAAACAAGTATATTAATTGTATGTGTGTACTTTTTTATCAATATTAGGTTTACGCTATACCGCCGTCTCGCGTGATGCTTAGCGACAATGCGGTTCACGATGCTTTTCTAGAAAGAAACATATTCAGTCTTAATTTAAAAAAAAAAAGTCCGGATATATCCATTAGGAAATAAGCAATAAAAAAACGTGTTCTTGTTTAAAATTTTGAGATTAAATTGAGTCAAATCTACACCTTTGTGTATTTTTAAGTGTATATCTAGATACAAGTTTGTCGCCACAACTAGCTTTAAAAGACTTTAAAGGAAGGAGTGAAGGACAACATCGAGAAGAAAACGGAATCCTACTAATAAATATAATAAACGTAGATGTTTGTAATCCTGATGTTCTGAATGTATGGATGTATGTTTGTTACTCTTTCATACAAAACTACTGAAGGGATTTGGATGATTCACACATACATAGATAGATAGATAACACATAGGCTACTTTTGCTCCGGAAAAATAACAGGACCGTGAACCGCGAGGCGCTGCTAGTATAAGAATAAAGAAATCTTTTGAGGACTTACGTTAATCGTCAACCCGTACTTGACCAGCGTGGTGGGTTATGACCTTGACTCTGTTCCTTTGAGAGAAAGTTCTGAGTCTCAGCAGGAACATTAACTACTTATTCTACGCATTTTTGCATTGTTTACATCTAAAGTAACATTCCTTATTCAAATTCTATACACGGACAAAATCGTTGACCTCATAAAGCTATTGAACATACATTACTGTATAAAGCATACATTAATATAATTTATCTACTGACCCATTTTTTTCAATAATAACTACTGAATAAATAAACTATATTTTTTCATCAAATAGTTAGCGGGACATGGTTATCGCGTTATGTAGCTAGATACCTATAGTTGAAACCTAAACTAACAGAGATAAGCTATCAGTAGCCTAGGTCTTTGATAAAACGCTAAATTCACAAAAAATGCGATAACAATACGACCGTTGCCAAATGTTGTCGCTCTTCTAATACGTATAAATACTAACGTAATAGATTGTTATTTATTTGTTTCGTTTGTATAAATTTAAGTTTATTTCGCTAGGTTTTTTTTTCGAGTGTCATTTCGTAAATAACTGTCTTAGTTCGGTGAGCTTTTGTTGGAGCTTTTGAGGTGAGCTTATTGCGATAGCTTATCACATTAATACTGTACGTTATAATTTAATAAAATATGCATAAGTGTATTAAGTTACATTTCAATACAACATACTACATATACATGTATTTTTGTAATATACAAAGAAATGCATATTAGATTATTTTAGACATTCATAACAAAACCATTTTTATTATTAGCAAGTATTTAGTGCAGTCTTAAAATACTCTTAAACCCAGAATTGCAATGCCATGTACAATAATTAAGTTTTAATAAGCGCATATAATTAATTAGCTTGTAGAATGTATATATATTCATTTATGTCACTTCTAGGATAATAATTCACACTAGAAATGATCAACTTATTTTAATTATTATTAATAAATATATTTTCAAATTGAAATTGAAAACCCAGAATAATTTGTTTCGATATTCAATCCAGTCTTATTTCTATTTCAATTGAAACTTAGTCACACTAAGAAATAAAATCTAAAACCAAATGTTATCTACAACTATTTAAATATAATTTACGTGAAAGGTATTATATTATAGGTATGGGATTTATCCTACTTACCTATAAAACCACACCGCATCCTGACGAGGCAGAGCGATTTCATTAGCCAACAACATAGTTTCGTGTGTGGTACATGCCATAAGAATTATCGCATCTTTAAAATTGAAATGCTTTTTTTTAAGTGAAAAATGTAATGGCATGATTGGTCATTTTTGTCAGGTTAAGCACGTTACGTCAAAAATATTTGTTATTTTTGTTTGTTTTCCGTTTCATAAAAAATGAGTTGACTCTTTATAAAAAAAAACATGTTTTTAGGTGTTTGATGTATAAGTTTCGTTACTTTTTTAATGAAACTACTTCAGTTCTAAACGTGAAATATGTAAACAAATGAATAGCATTAAAATAGGTAACATGACACAATAAATGTGCAATTTCTGGAATTAAATTAAAAAGTAAAATACACATATTATTGTGACCACAGAATTTAATAAAATTCTAAACATTCTACTATAATATGTCCAAAATAATGACGATCATCCACAACCATCACTGCTGTATTAATGTAAACAAAGTTGTCAGTTGTTTTTTTAATTAAAAAAAACTGTATTTGTGTTTCTAAAACTGATGTCGTTCTAAGTTTTTTTAAATTCTAAATTTTTTTTTCTAAAGTTTTTTTAAGTTCTAAGTTTTTTTTTTAGTTGTGTTTTTAATTTAAAAAACTGTATTTGTGTTTCTAAAACTTAAGCCGTTCTAAGTTTGTGATTTGTAACACACTTTTTTAAAATAAAGTAGTGATATTGACGTTCACTATTATCAGTTAGATATCTAAATCGTTCTGAAATTACTAAAAACCATCTTAAGTTAGTCGATAAGATAGGGTTCATAATCAACATCGAATGACTTAAAGTCTAGGTAATAAAGATCGATTAGTTTTGGAAATCAAATATGAATATTTAATAAGCATTATTAAATTATCTCAATACGACCCAGGCATTATAAAAAAACTCTATTTGTTTTTCGATAAATCCTACAAAGTGAAGTGAAGTGTGTTTTATAATTGTGTGGATGTATGTTCCGCTTTCGCTTAAAAACTACCAAATGGGTGAAACTTTACAATTATACAGGTACCTAATACATTAAAAACACACGTATAGGTTATTATAAATTTTGCTCAAAGATTGAGCAAACCAAGAATTGGACAAATGTTTAAGTAATGTTTAATAGGTATTACATTTTCGACGTTTTCATGCATATAAATAGAGGCTATATTCGTGACGTTAAGTACACAATAAAACAAGACACAGCTTAAGTCTAGTAGTGGCATAAATACGATGGCCAATGGTCGAACGATCAAAATCACAAACCCTTAGGATATAAAGCCGTTAAATAACTTTGTCTCGTCAAGATGGCCGTTTTGCTTCCATAGTCTAAGCCCATTTGTCATTGTCACACAAAATGTTTTCATTGATGTAACATTTTAGGTGTGAGGCCTTTATCTTTTTATAGGTTTACACTTGACCGCCATCTCGCCTGATGTTAAGAGACATTCAAATAAATAACGATAATCGACAGCCAAGAGGGTCTTTTGATCCATTGATTCGTCCACATAGATACCTACAGAATTGAATAAATATGTCGGTGCCGAGTATACAATCTTGCGGGATGTTCAAGACTTTGAAGTCTTTTCGCTGCCGCGGCACGCTCTCGAGGTCCGATCATTTCGTAGAAGCAATAATACGAAAACTAATCCTACTAATTTTGAACATGTTAATGTTTGAATGTTTGTTGCTCAATCACGTCGAAACGTATGAACAGATGGAGTTGAAATTTGGAATACAGTTAGATAATAGTATGGAACACAAAGGTTACTTTTTATTACACCACTATTGTAAATGACAAAGTGTATGCTTGTATTTTTACTGCTCAATCACGTTAGGACGAAACTAGATTTTTTTTAAACTACAACCTAGAATAGCAGATAGAATACTTGTAATTACAAGTAAGTTAGGGGAAAGGTAATGACGCGGGTAAAACTGTGAGGCACTGCTAGTGAAAACACGGGACAACAATTAATAAATCAAATAACATTAAATAAATACACGGGTAACATACGTTTGATATAGCCAGTCTAGTCCGACTCAAGTTTCGATCGCGTTCAGCAATCTTTTTCAAGGAGATCTTGCTAAACGAGCTGCAAACGCGCGCGCACTCTTCTTGAAAAGCTCGCCAGACGCGGTTGAAACTTGAGTCGGACTGGACTGAATATTTATATGAAACGTGAGTTACCCGTGTATTTATTTAAAATGTGTAATAACCATGTTAGTTTTCACATTAAATTATTTATTAACTAGTCATAACTAACAGTGTCCTACGGTTTTATAAGCGTAGTTCCCGAAGTGTTTTTTCCGGGATGATAAGTAGCTTATGAGCTATTCCGAACTTGGAGATATATTTGTTTTCAATTGTAGTGCGTATTTCCCTGGTGTAAGACCACCATCCACCACTTGATTGATATCGAAATCAGTTTTTGTGCCATCAACAAATATCTAAAATTTGTTTACGTCGACGATATTTTAATTACTCAGAAACGTCGACATTTCACTAGAATACTATTGAGATGTGTTGTATGATAAGGAGTTTTTAAAATAATAAATTAGAGTCAAATCTCTTTGTTCGAATCATTTGAAAGTCAACCGCAAAACGATGTCGCTTTTTCGAGCTACCAATATTCCGATAGACAAAAGAGTAAAATAGTATTAGATCATTCAGATCAGCTGCATACTTTCCGAAGTGTATCCAATTAAAACCCGATAGGCCAGCAACAATGTCATCTATCGAATTATTCATTTTAACCATGTATCTACTACACTTCCAACTTGACCTATACTCGTAGCTATGTGCTATATGCTATATAAATGTGTCTCTATAACTGTCTAGTATCAGCTGTATTTTATGCAAAAATTCAAATGCATCCTAAAAGCAACGTAATCACATACCCGCGATACAATATGTAGATAGTGTATTGACGTTTTATCGGTAGATAGCGGCTTAGAAACTATGATTAACGTTAGTGCATATGAATAGAGGCTATATTTCACACAGTCATGGCCAAATGCACGAAAAAGGTGCATGATGATAAAGAAATTCGGGGAAATAATCCTTGTGCGTAAGATATATGATTTAGATTAGTGTAAACGCAAATTATCTAACTTTTTAATTAGATAATTGACTATTGTTTGTTGACTCTGTATCAATTTTGTAGTGGTAGGTCTATTTGCAGAGGCCGCTCGGGGATTACCACGCTTTTGATAGTTATTTTACCGCCAAGCAGTGATGTGCAAACATTACTATGTCGCAGTTTAAAATGCAATGTCAACTGAATACGAGTAAATCTAAATAGACAAAGCATGTCTATAGCTGACGAACGCAGTATTTGACAACGATTTGGAGTTATAGGTACTGCTAAAACTACCTCACTTTTTTACAAACATTTTAAATGTGAAAGTTTGTACTTTTGAATATTTGTTGCTCAATTACGTCGGAACAGATTGGTCGGATTGAAATTTGAAATATAGTTTGGAATAGCACATAGGCTACTTACTACTGCGGAAAAATTACAAAACGTTTCAAGCGTTTCTAGTTAGCAATAAAAAGATACGACATAATTCAAACAGCCCAATTTTATATTCCCACAGTTGGGACCTGAGACCTTTACTCGGAAAAAAAATATCTCAAGCTAAGTATCAACCGGTGTCCGTTGACGTTATCCTTGGAGAATACCACAAATAAAATAAGTATTTCTTAGAAATGTATATTTCCTCACAACCCTTTCCATCATTAACGCCATTAATTACACACACAAAAATACTGACTTTTAAACTATTCATATTCATAATAGAAAGTGCGTACTTCTACTAGGGAATCATCATCATCATCAGCCGTCAGAAGTCCACTGCTGAACATAGGCCTCCCCCCTAGATTTCCACAACGAACGGTCCTGCGCAACCTGCAACCAGCGGTTTCCAGCGACCTTTGTGAGGTCATCTGTCCATCTAGTGGGAGGCCGTCCAACACTGCGTCTTCGACTAGGGAATACCGGCTATATAATACTAATCCAATACTACGAACCGGAAATAATTATTTGTTCAGACGTACTTACAGACCGACGTGAAATACTGTGGCATATTTATATTAGTACCTAATAATATACTTTATAAATATTACATTACATCTTAAGTAATATTATAACATGTTATATCTAATATATAAAATTCTCGTGTCACAGTTTTCGTTGCCATACTCCTCCGAAACGGCTTGACCGATTTTGATGAAATTTTTTGTGCTTATCCGGTATCTATGAGAATTGGCCAACATCTATTTCTCATCCCCCTAAATGTTAGGGGTAGTCCACCCCTAAATTTTATTTTTTATTTTTAAGACAAAATTTTTAATTTTTTTTAAGATACAATATACAAAAATACATACAATCCTCAATTTTCACCCTTCTACGATCAACCCTTATTTTATTAGGAAATTATTTATATGGCAAAACAACGTTTGCCGGGTCAGCTAGTTATATATAACGTCGTCGGTTGGTACGTCTGACGGATGGCGCTGAAATTTAGAACAATGTTAGAATATAAGCTGGAATAGGCACCGGAATAACTGGAACGGGAACTACAATGATAAAATCGTGGGGTACTGTGCTAGTATATATGTAGGTATTACTTATTGTCGTACGGATAACTGTGCTAGTATATGTGTATTACTAGCGGCCAGCTCCGGCTTTGCTCGGATATTGTCATATAAAGACTATTAATCGAAATAAAAACTATCCCTATCTTTCAAGTTGGCTCAAACTGCACACGATGTGCAAATTTAATTTAAATCGGTTAACTAGTTTAGAAGTCCATCGCAGACAAACAACGTGACGCGTAATTTATATATATTAAGATATTATTATACCAAATTATTATAAATTTGACTGGCCTCGTGGCTTAGTGGGTAGTAACTCTGCCTGCGTAGCCGAGGGTCGTGGGTTCGATTCCCACCCAGTGCAAATATTTGTGTGATGAATTCAAATGTTTGCACTGTGTCTGGGAGTTTCTATTTAAAATAAGTATGTATTTAATACTATATATGTATTATATCAGCTATCTGGCATATTACAAGCTTTGCTTAGTTTGGGGTCAGATGGTGTTGTGTGTGAATTGTCCACCAATATTTTATTATTATTAATTATTTATTTAAATATACTGAACAAAATCATAAAATAGAAATTATAATTTCGACGTGGCTACACGTAGAAACACCTATGGCACTACTTACTTAGTTTCCAGAAGCAATTTTTTCAACAAACCATAGTTCTAACTAGCGCATTTCTTGCATTCACCTTTACAACTTTACCCATAACTTAACCAGGCGAAACTCTGTCTTATCCCGTCGAGATAGGCGCTAAGTTATGTGCTTAAGTTGGTTGGTGAAGTTTCAAAGTTTGCAAACAAGTTAGACAATAAGAAGATCAAATGTAGAACAATGCTAGGTTCTCGGGTTACCGGGGAATTCTATAAAGTATATCTATACTAATATTATAAAGAGGAAAGATTTGTTTGTTTGTTTATTTGTAATGAATAGGCTCCGAAACTACTGGACCGATTTCAAAAATTCTTTCACCTTTGGAAAGCTACATTATCCCCGAGTAACATAGGCTATATTATATTTAAAAAAAAAATTGGAATCCTTACTAAAACTCCAATAATGTAATATAAGGTGTAAAAAAAAGACCTGAAAAATTCCTTACGTCGCGTGCGCTGCGAAAACTATTGATGATAGAACAAAATCATTTACTACGACTTTGCAGAACTCATCATTATAAATATTATAGTTATAAATATTATAGTTATTATGTCACAGTAAGCAGTTTTTTATTCTAAAATATTAGTTTATATATGCCGCCTCTTGAAAAGGCTCTTCATTTGTACCTTGGTATTAATCCATATCAAAATAAATTACTTTATATTCAAGACGGCTTTAATACCTTTTTATAACTTTTTACATTTCATTCGGAAGATATCACGAGTTTAAAAATGCAAGTATTAGAAAAAAGTCGCGTGGTTGTCGCTCACCGCGCTCAGCTAGCCAGCATGCGATGTAGGCTCCATGTAAGCGTCACTGGGGTACGGGGGGGGAGAGTCAATGTAATAAAATAAAGTGCCGCGCGGCTCACTCGCGCGATCGGCTCCCTACGCAGCGGTCGTGTGCGTGATCGTATGATTTTAGCTTGAAAAAATTTTGAATTCGTTTCGTAGGTAAATAAGTATATGATAATAAATATTATATTTTAATGTAACTATTCAAACTGCTTATAGTAGTATTTTATGGGTATTCCTGTTCAAAATTTCAGCAAAAATTTAGTAAAAAGTAGTTTTCTAAGCCCATATTTTTAATTTTCTTTCAATAAGTACCTACTACTTACCTGATAATAAATATTATATTTTAATTATTCAAACAGCTTAGTACTTCAAATAGTTCAATATGCAAAAATTTAGTAAAAGCCTGTTTAATTATTTATTTCCTTCTATTTTTAATTTTATAATGCCCAAAAATGCTAAAAAAGATCAAGATCTCAACTTTCTAAACATAGTTCCCAGGCGAGGGCAATAAAAATACGGCGTAATGAGGAATCTTCATCAGAAACTGAAAATCGCTTTGCAAGTCGGAGAGAATACGCGTCGCAATCGCGTGCTAGAGAGTCAAGTATCGAGCGTTCGCAGCGGTTTGCTGAACAAAATTTTATCACTGGCCCAGCAGCTGGTCAACTAGCTCATATACCGAGGATACCGATGATTCCAACTGATCTGCCAATCCCTTTTAAACGACTTCAGCTTCCGGTGAAATCATCTTTCGCGTTAACTATTAACAAGTCCCAGGGCCAAACCTTCGAATTATTAGGGATCGACCTACGAAAAGAATATTTCACTCATGGCCAACTGTATGTTGGCCTATCACGTGTCGGAGCTCCTGAAAATCAATTTATTTTGCTGCCACAAAATTACTTCAAATATCGTTTACAGGGAAGCTCTGACTCACTAAAACTAATGGCTTTTGTTTTGTAAATAATATTATATATGTATAAAATTTTAAAATACAAAAAAAACATTAATAAAAAAAATTCATAAAAAAAATTCAAACTTTCTTTATAATTTTACTTTTTTTTTGAAACCCGATACAAAAAAAGGGTGTATGTGTGTGTATATGTACCCGTGCGAAGCCGGGGCGGGCCGCTAGTATATGTATAAGAAAGAAATATACACTTTATTGATACACCGATGAAAAAATAAGTACTTATAACTAATGCGACAGCAGGCAGCCATGTCACTTACATCGACATCTTCCAAAAAACTTTAGAACCTTTAACATCAAAATACATACATCATTTATATCATTTAGAAATTGCTTCTTATCTGTAATCTTAAATGATAACTTAGATGTATTTAAAGACTAATTATTGATAAATTTTAATTAAAAAGTTGTCATTGAAACATTTCCATAGGTTTTTAATATGATAAAATGCTGTAACAAAAAGGATGGCCACCTGATAGGAAGCCAAACGCTTGCACATTTGCAAGTATTCATTAATTATTATTATTTGCGATTCCATTTGCAAAACGCTATGAAACTTTTTTACAAAAGTCCCGATGAATACATAGATATGAATGCAGCAATTGACTGTCTTATTACTGAAAATGGTTCCTTCCAGGAAACCAGTACAAAAAAATTATTTATTTAGATACAAGCAAAGGTGAAAAAAGCCACTTTTACTTTATAATACCTAAAAGTAATTTTCTAAAAAAAAAAATGTGTTTATATTTAATTAGATAACGGGACACTCACGTATATACGGTCGGTCAGTCCGACTCGAGTTTCGGCCGCGTCCGGCGGCCTTTTTCAAGGAGTGCACGCACGCGCGCAACGGCTGCCCGTTTGGCACTACTGGCAGTGCCAAACGGGCAGCCGTCGTTATCCAATTAAATATGTGTAACAACCGCGTTAATTTTAATACTAAGAATGTATTTAAGGAGAAAAAATAAATACTACCTAGATATACATTAAACGACCGCTTAGTTATATTATTACGGAAAAAGATAACGGAATACTTACAAGACCCATAAATTTAAGCTAGATTCTCACAGATGTCGCTCCTCACTTTTCCAGGCCGTTTACAAAAACAACAAAGAAAAAGTAACAACGAAAAACCATAACAATTTCTTCAAGTACCCTAGCGCTTACAAAGGGAGCTTATTTTTTATTACAAGTGTTCTGTAAGGTCTTCGCTCTTTACACCCGCCCGACACCAAATGGTTTCCGACATTTTTTGTATTAGTAAATTACCTAAATAGAAACTGATAAAAATATGATTAAACTATTAAAGTTGTATTTTTCAAGCTATCGCAGTTGTTTACTACAATACTTGTATTATTAATAAGGTATGGGATATTTGTCTTGATTACATATGAGTGGACTGATTTATCGAAATTAGATGCAGTTTTATACTCCATGGTTACGGATGAATTCGCCATAAATGTGATAACTAACGGGTAACAAATTTCATAAAACACAAAAAGGATGCGGAAAATTAATTTAACTTATTAATTAGCTAATCTGTTAGGCACAGACATTTGTATTTTTGCATGTGAAAAGAGGTCAACTTTACCTTGCTTGTCAAAAAACACATACAGTCAACAAAAGTGCGAAACTGAAAGCAAAAAATATGTGTTTTTAATGACGTTTAAAAATCATGTGTTAGAACCATGAAGATTTTATTTTTAATTTATATAGAAGCGATCTATAATCTTTGATTCTTGGCCGTGTTGGTGTTGAGTCGTCCTATTGGTTCAATGTGCCAGGACCTGTTCTTTTGCCTACCGTAGTTCAGGTCCAAATGCCTAATCTTGAGGAGGAAGCCTGCGAAATAACTCACAAAATTAAAACTTCCCAACTGCTGTTTGTATGTAAAACTTTCGTAGTATTGTCTCGGAGAAGCCTGGGTGTAAAAGGTCAAAGAGCATTTTACTTAAAAATATACAAAACGTTTTTTTATAATTTAGCCGTCGTAGGACTCTTTATAGAGTCTGCGTGGGAAACTACCAACTTTACTAGTTATTCTATCGTCAAGCAGTAACTGTGGTCCATTTTGAAGGTCAATGTTTCTAGAGAAATAACAAGACAAAGAGATAAATCATCGTTAATAACAGACGACGAGCGCAGTTCACTCTCAGGCACTGATTTGAATTCTTCACGTTACAATTGATCAACCCTATTTTTTTTTTCAAACTGAGAATTAATTTAAGCTTTCCTTACTAGGGATGTCAAGCCTTAGTAGATTTAAAGACAAAAGGGTTACAAAAAAGTGCCGGGAGAGAAAGTAGTGATAGCCCGATACTCATACTCATTTATTCATACTTTCTGTACATGTCATACTAATGAAATATATTAATTATATCAATCAGTTAAATAGTATGGTTATTATAAGATTCCAGTCAAAATAATAGTGATAAAATACAAAAATTGGCTCAATTAAATATAATGTCAAATACTAATAGTTAGGTATCCAAAATTAATAATCTAAATTGTATGTCATGCCAAAATAATAATTCAAATAAAATATACAAATTTGTATATGTATAGTGGTGTGGGTAACACACAAGTTGGTACGAGTAATAGTGTACC
Source organism: Ectropis grisescens (assembly GCA_017562165.1). Taxonomy (NCBI): domain Eukaryota; kingdom Metazoa; phylum Arthropoda; class Insecta; order Lepidoptera; family Geometridae; genus Ectropis; species Ectropis grisescens. The sequence goes on from CM029774.1 coordinate 23,254,376, forward strand.
GAGTTCAATTGTTTTTTTCTGTCTCAAAAAATGCCACACACGCTTAAACAAGTTTTCAGATCAAAAATTCATTAATTTCTCGTTTTCATACCCAGTTATTAGACATAAAATTAAATAATGTTTCATTATCGTTATGAAATTATATATAAACTAGCGGCCCGCCCCGGCTTCGAACGGGTACATACACACACACATACACCCTTTTTTTGTATCGGGTTTCAAAAAAAAAGTAAAATTATAAAGGAAGTTTGAATTTTTTTTTATGAATTTTTTTATTCATATTTTTTATTAATGTTTTTTTGTATGTTTTTATTTTAAAATTTTATACATTTACAACATTATTTTCAAAACAAAAGCCATTAGTTTTAGTGAGTCAGAGCTTCCCTGTAAACGATATTTGAAGTAGTTTTATTTTGTGGCAGCAAAATAAACTGATTTTCAGGAGCTCCGACACGTGATATACAGTTGGCCATGAGTGAAACATTCTTTTCGTAGGTCGATCCCTAATAATTCGAAGGTTTGGCCCTGGGACTTGTTAATAGTTAACGCGAAAGATGATTTCACCGGAAACTGAAGTCGTTTAAAAGGGATTGGCAGATCAGTTGGAATCATCGGTATCCTCGGTATATGAGCTAGTTGACCAGCTGCTGGGCCAGTGATAAAATTTTGTTCAGCAAGCCGCTGCGAACGCTCGATACTTGACTCTCTAGCACGCGATTGCAACGCGTATTCTCTCCGACTTGCAAGGCGATTTTCAGTTTCTGATGAAGATTCCTCATTACGCCGTATTTTTTTTGCCCTCGCCTGGGAACTATGTTTAGAAAGTTGAGATCTTGATCTTTTGGCATTTTGGGCATTATAAAATGAAAATAGAAGGAAATAAATAATTAAACAGGCTTTTACTAAATTTTTGCTTATTGAACTATATGAAGTACTAAGCTGTTTGAATAATTAAAATATAATATTTATTATCAGGTAAGTAGTAGGTACTTACTTATTGAAAAAAAAATTTAAATATGGGCTTAGAAAACTACCTTTTACTAAATTTTTGCCGAAATTTTCAACAGGAATACCCATAAAATACTACTATAAGCAGTTTGAATAGTATGCTGTCGCGACACTTTTTGTAGATAATGATGAGTTCTGCAAAGTCGTAGTAAATGATTTTGTTCTATCATCAATAGCTTTCGCAGCGCACGCGACGTAAGGAATTTTTCAGGTCTTTTTTTACACCTTATGTTACATTATTGGAGTTTTAGTAAGGATTCCTATTTTTTTTTAAATATAATATAGCCTATGTTACTCAGGGATAATGTAGCTTTCCAAAGGTGAAAGAATTTTTGAAATCGGTCCAGTAGTTTCGGAGCCTATTCATTACAAATAAACAAACAAACAAATCTTTCCTCTTTATAATATTAGTATAGAAAATAAATTACTAAAAAAAATGTATATCTACAGAATTAATTTGTTAGTTTTAAAATTAACATGTAAAATTTGAATCATAATTTAATGAAAGTCACCTGTCAAACTAACAAATAAATTAACTGGTACGTATGTACTATTGGTATAAAATCAACAACATAATATTTCATTAACGGGTTCTTACTGATTGCATATTCGAAAAGTTTGAAAACACTGGGCTATTTTAGTCCGTATACTTACCTAAGTTTAGTAGCATACAACGTTACTGAGCACTGATAAACAGTTTTGTAACGATTTTCCCTCTAAATTTTTAATCTTTACGTAAATAACGAGGCATTTTCAAAATGGAAATATACTTGGCGAATATAGTTCTCAATTTTGCCAAAGGTGGCGCTGTTAGCTTTGGCCAATGTTTCATTTTGTTCGAGAAATCAAAAAGTCATATTTATGTCAATGTTTTTAATTTCACATAAATTTACATGGAAATAATGGCACGTGGTCAAAATGGGAACTAACGTCGTTGTCAAGCCAACCAGGATTGCCGATGCCCATGCCCTCCTGACAATGTCATCCAAGTGCTTTTATTTCGTGGTACGCCTATACATTTTTGACATATTTATCTATCACTCAAATCCGATATGTTGAAAACATATCATTCAATACTTACCTAAAATATCGTCATAGACATCCCTAATTTCCCATTTACTCGTTTAATCTGAAGAGCATCTTCTACTTATATCCTATTCTTAAGATCTCTGATAAGAGATAAATCGGATCCAAAATCATGACAACCCTATCACTATTTCATATAATTACAGTGAACGTGAGAAATATGTGTATTTAAAGCATTTTCATGCTTTATATACACATATTTCAACCTGTGATCGAAAAATCAACCTTCGCTTAAAAACCAACTTATAACTAAATTGCAGGAAACAGTAGGTAGGTAATAATTAACATGACATTGTAGAGTAAAAGGATAATAAAGTCATTAACTAGCGTTCCCGGTCCTTAGAGCTCATAGGTCATCTAAAGGTTAAAACCCATGTATGTAGACAAAACAACTACGTATTTGTGTGAGCAATACAAATAGGTACTTGTTTTGTCATGTGGCATTTTTTTATGTGGCAGGCGTGTTGCTTACCATCAGGCACATGTACTGCACGTCTCGTCACTCTTCATTTAAAAAATATAATTAATGCAACGCTGTTAGTTTTTGTCTTCCTTTAACACTACAAAATATTTTTTTATTTGTTTTACACTTAACCGCCATCTCCCTTGATGTTTAAACGACGACGTGGTCTACGACGGAGCATGCTTATATAGAAGAAACCGATTCACTCTCTACTTGTGGTTGCCTGGAAGAGATCGCTTTTAGTGATAAGGTCGCCAATTGCTACTTTATTTTGTTTTGTTTTAATTGTCTTTTGTTTATTACTAAATTAAGTGCAATAAAGAGTTAATCTATCTACTTGAAGACACAGCAGTCATTATCATCGCTGTAAACTCACAACGCTAGTATAATTATTTCTGGGATATTTACTCTAGTTATTTAGTGGAGCCAGTATCGATATTTCGATGCAGTTTTATGCACAAGTACCCGGGCCACCCGTCATTCATATTTATATCATTGTCATCGTCACTATCAGCTAGTTTCAGCTAAGAGACAGCGGAAGCGTCTTCACTCTTTTGCCAATCTTTGTTTTGTACCTTTTCTTGTGTTTTCTGTTGCGTATACATACATCCAAAATTAATCTTTCAAACATTATTGCGAAAGCTTGTTTACTGCACTCAGGATTCTACGTTATTTAGTATCTTCTAGAATCATTCGCTTCGCTTGTGGTTAAAAGCCCGTAGCTTCGGTAGCACCCTTGTCGCAAAAATACACACTATTTTGGTCCCTGATCATACAATCTACTGTTTTATTGTTCGTAATATGTTTAACTTCATTTCTTCTTGTAAAAACCAAAGTTCACGACACGAAGTCGTGATGTTGTGGTACGGAACTGTCAATCAATAGTGCAATTGCAATAATTACGAAAAAATAGGGCAAATAAACAATAAATCGAAGCAACAATAACAAGTGATAGGTAATAAAAGTCTTTCTTTTATCGCTTCTGGCCTGATTTTTAATCTTTGCGTCTCTGTACACAAAGCAATTTATATTTTAGATTTAAGAATAAAAAACAATTAGGTAACTTTAAGTATGTCTACTGATGTATGTTAGATTCAAAAATATTTAAACTTAAAAGAGTCACTAGACATTCTTTCTATTATTTTTTGTGTAGGCACTCTTAATGCAGTTTTATACAAGAATGACTAAAACGGAGTCAACCCTCTTCGTTGGAATTTTTAGAACGTCAACCATGGACCGATGTCACTTATTCTGCCTACGAGCAATCCGATGGGAAAAAGACAAGATGGTATAAGATGACGACATGCATTCAAATCAAATGCAGATGGTCAAATTATTCGCAAATCTGTTACCACCACGTTAGTTTCTTATTATATCGAAAATAGGTCTACACTTTACCGCCATCTTATCGTATCATTGCTGGGGCACGGGTTTTCCCCAAATAGGGAGAATATAGGGATATTTAGAGCGTAGTCCACCACACAATCCAAATTGCAAGTTGACAGACTTTGTTTGTCGTTGAACTGTTAAAGTTTTCTCCGACAATCAAGTGGACTTCACTAAAATAGTTTTCGACATGACATTCGAACCAGTGGCTTCGGATCAGCAGTTGCCGTTCTCCCAACTAGGCATCTTCACCTCAGTAAAATAAGTTTCTTACTTATCTTTCCCTAGTTAAATCTATCCCCACAAGCAGGTTATTTACGATGTACACAGTTTCTAAGTTATCGCTTCAAACTTGGTAAAATAGTAGTGCATGTGGGATTCGATCCGGGGGACTCCGGATCGGCAGTCGGCGTTCTCCCGACTATACCAGCCGTGATAGTAAACTGAGGTTCTTATTTCCAGATTACCACATGAGTCGTGAGAGCGCACAATAGCAACCATGAATGACACACAGCACTACTGTCTGCGCTGGAACAACTACCAGTCCTCGATCACCAGCGCGTTCGAGAATCTGCGTGACGATGAGGACTTTGTGGACGTCACGCTGGCTTGCGATGGGAAGAGCCTGAAGGCGCATCGCGTCGTTTTGTCTGCTTGCAGTCCTTACTTCAGGGAACTGTTGAAGGTAATGATCTAAATATCCTACTAATATAATAAGAACGAAAGTTTGTAAAAATGTATGGAGTTCGGATGCATGTTTGTTACTCTTTCACGCAAAAACTACTGACTGAATTTTGTTGAAATTTCGTACACAGATAGATAATGGTGTGGTATAACACATAGGTTACTTTTTATATCGGGAAAATAACGGCATCAGGAACTACACGGGTAAAACAGCGGAGTACAGCTAGTAAATAATACATTTAGACACTAGAGTCTTTAGTTTTATGTAATAGGGTGATTCGGAAGTCAATAGAGGCCTTCTGAGGCATTTTGTCTCCTCAAACTTCGGTGTCGCGACTTGTCGTTCGTATTTCTCTTTTTTAAGATGTGTCTAAGGCTTAAGATGTGCTTAAGATATAAAAACACTTTATTAAAATTCACACAATAAGGTGAAAATCCAAAAGAAACTTGAATGAACTATGACGAAAAAATGAATTATGACGTTGTAATTGGCGATTTTATTGCTTAGAGCGATCTCTTCCAGGCAATCGTACACAGATAGGATACTACAGACAGTAACGCGACTATTAAAATATATGAATACATTCAAAATACGCGTACTAATTTAAATATAAGTACTTAATACAAATGAATAGGTCCATAATTCAAGAAAAGAATAGTACATGTACCTACTTTTAATAATAAAAAAAGTTTATACAAAAGAGAAAAAAAAACCATAATCCAAGTATATTATGTAAGTAAACTATTTTTATTTATTACACCATATTTTTGTATATTTTAAATTTTTGCCTCTGTAACAAGAGGTTGTCTTTTCTTGAAATGAACATTATTAATATGAACGGCTTATAAATTAGACAGTTTTTTTGTTTCCTCAAATGTTCAGAATACGATGGTTTGTTGTCTACACAGCTGTTTCCAACAAGCGTTGTATACAAACCAACACCGAAATAATTCGTTAAATTCATACTAGGTATGTATCGAGAGGCAACACTATACACAGTACCTGCTGGCTAATTCTCTATACAAACTTAAAAATATAAACTCTTTATTGTCCATAATAGAAAACATTCTAAAACAAAATAAGCCGCAGCCTTATCGCAAAGAGCCATATCTTCTAGACAACCGAAAACAATTGTAAGATTCAGATGAAATGCTCGATTACTATTTATTATATTGTTTTCAATTTCGTTGAGGTCAAAATATCTTGAATACTTTACACCTGTAAATGACCAAATCGTACGATTCTAAACAAATAAACATATTGGTAATAATAAATCAAAAACTAATACTAACTTAATACATACATAATATTTATTTTTCATAATGACCGTTGAACATTAGGTACTTACAATACGTTATGCACAGAACATAGATTCTTCGGCGCGCCATCTGTTGGTATACCTAGCTTTAGATTTAAATGATAAAATATGTATTTTATCACAGTTGTGCAATAAAATAATAACTTTCACAAAAAAAAACACAAAAAAAAAAAAATAAAGCGTTGTCAGGTGTGGGGTTCGAACCCACGCTCCCTCTCGGGAACCAGAGCTTAAATCTGGCGCCTTAGACCACTCGGCCAACCTGACTTGTGTGGATGGCTCGAAATTAAGTATGACTTTCACTTAACCTAAAACACTACTAATTGCGGTTTTCGTTACTAATGTCATATATAATCATTTTTTTTATTGAGAGGTCAAAGTTTTGAACGAGTTAGTTCGATAGCCTTATCTTTGAAACTCATACCTTATCTAAGTTAGCGTTTTACAGCTATTATAAATGTTTCAATAAAATGTGCAACTGCTGTTTTTACATGAAATACTGATAATTTAACGGGATAAAAAGTAACCCACGTATTTAGATGTTTATGTACTTATCACGTATTTTATGTCGTTCATATTCGTTCTACAGTATAGAGATACGTGTTTCTACATTTCCGCTTGATCCTTCAAGCTTTTTCGACGTAATTGAGCAACAAACATGCAAAGTTTCTCATTTATAATATTAGTACGAATTAGTATAGTAGAATCGTATGGATATATCATTATTCATTACTAAGCAATGAAATCACTAGGGGTCTAAAAAGTGAACTATGTTTTTTTTATGGCACGGCGGTTTGTTGAAGATGCTGTACCCTGACTTTGAAAAAGTCTAGTTTGCATTTATGAGGGACAAATTAATGAATCCTTCGTCAAAACCTTTCACAATGTAGTCAGTGACCAACAATGGCCCAATTATTATAACAGTTTTAAGAGTAATAGAAATAAGTTTTTGTTGTACAGCAAAAACATTTTTTTATATTATACATGATGATTATTTCTTTGTTCTGTTCAAAAATCTACACGTTTCTACCCGAATTGGTAGAGTGTGTACAGAAAATTAAAATTCATAAACTTAAAATAAATTCTCTATTCGATTTTTGGCAAATTTAAATGGATAGTCTGGCCCCACTCAATAAATACCGAAGTGATTAAAATACCTGTGCTTGGTAGTTTTCACGAATGTCCCCATGAATATTTTACTCCCATTCCGGAGGTAATTGAGTTTTTGTTTGTTACGAATAGATATTATATTGCGCCATTTGAACATTAAATTTTGACGGGGTAAAAATATCAGTCGTTTTTTTTGTACGGTAAATGTTTTGTTTGAATGAAAAAAAATGAAAATTTGAAATAATTACTTTTATTACTGCAAAAATACGATATTAATGTCGAAGTAAAGCTGTCTGGTAGTTCTTTTCATAGTTATAAATATATCATGCTAATATACTTAGTTAATTTGAAGAGGGTGAACCATATACCTTAGGTTACCGCTAGTTCGGTGCCACTAATAAAAAAATCTTAAGTACTTACATAAATTATCTGTGTCTCGAAGGATATTGAAAATGTTCTGAAATCTCTTAATTCTATTGGGATTATTACTGAATCAAAAATATATGTCATTCTAATTTGTCCGTCATGTAAATTATCGAAAAATAAAGGATACATTTTTTTGTTTTACCGCAATAATTTGTTAAAAATTTACAAACAATATAGGTCATCTAACTTCTAGAATGTGGGGTTGTGACGTCACGTCTACATAAAAATCGTAAACGTGACGTCACTTGAAACTTTTAAGCACCATAACTTCATTATTCTTGTTTTATGAAACAAAAGAAAAGATACGTGGGTAGTATTTAAAAAAAATAATCTGATGCACCAATTAGTTTTTTTAGTCACCATGTCTATTAAAGGTTCCCTGCTCATTAAATCGTTTGTTGTTTAGTCGACGCCGTGCAAGCACCCTGTGATCGTGCTCCAAGATGTCGCGTTTTCTGACCTCCACGCGCTGGTAGAGTTCATCTACCACGGCGAGGTCAACGTGCACCAGCGCCGCCTGTCATCCTTCCTCAAGACGGCTGAGGTGCTCCGCGTCTCCGGACTAACGCACAATGATGACGCCCAGGGGGTTAGCGTAAGTATACCTTTAAGTCTCGGGAACTTTTTGCTGATGAAGAAAATTGCAGCTGCGCCGCAATTTTGTCAGATTAAGCGACGTTACTGGAACAGAATCAGTTTTTGAAACCAGCTGAACAGATTTTTAGTACCTAAATTTCGACAAGTTTTTAAGCAAAATGATGCTAATCAAATTATTTTGGTTTGAAAGATTTGTATGAGACCTCAAGTCCATAAAGTTGTTATCTTGTAAACTATTCAGTTTCTTTTGTATTCAAGTACAATTTTTTTGCTGCAATACACCTTATATTCAACAACTCAAACTGCCCAAAATTAAAAATGGCTACTCTTTTGTTCTAAGTCAACAAATTGTATAGCAATGTCTTGTACTAACCAGCAATTTTCTGTACACAGCCTCTGCTGCAGACGATGCGAGCATCGACGACGGCCCCTTCCCCGCACACTCCGCCCCACCCCGCTCACACCCCACACCCCCACACTCCCAGCTTCACCGAGAAGTTGGAGGAAGCCCTGATGCAGCCGACATCATCCAGCGTGCAGCAGATGATCCGCTGTCTCCCACTGTCGCAGCGTAGAATCTCCCGCTCAGCGGACAACTCTCCCGACGTCATCAAGCGTCCTCGCCACGACAACAACAACACAGAACAGCCGCAAATCCACGACTTCTCAACCAAGAACCACTCCCTGGTGAACAACACTCGAGCTCACGAACCGGGGAACAATGGGAACGGGATATCAAACAGCAGTTCGTCGCCGTCGCCGCGGCTTATGGACGAAGTGAAAAATGAGCCTTTGGACATGATCTGCCCTCCAAACCCGGACATCGACAGGAGCACGGATGATACGTCGCCGCATTCGCACAGGCCTATTGTGAGTACCAACTTATTATAACACACTTTTATTGCAACTATTTCTATTCTTTCAGATTTATCTACGGAATAATATTGTTAACTTTAGAACCGAATTTCATTTAAATTCGTTGTTGAACTAAAATGTATACAGAGCTGTTTTTATCTGTATAGTAGGTATTGCAACACCAAATAAAAGTTCTCATATATATGCGATTCGAAAACACAGAATAAAGAAGAGATGGGCCATTATTTATTTAGATTAGAGAAAAGACAGCGCTTGACGAAACTATGCTGTGCTCTTATGATAACTAGCACAGTGGTAGTTTAAATTTCAATTTTCAAACTGGTAATTGTCACTTAATAGTTTTAATACAAGATAGGTCTACGTTATCACGATTTACCTGCACCATCACGGCCTATAACGTGGCACGAGTTTTTAGAAAGTACCTGTTTGCTTAAGATTTGAAATAAAAACAATTTTTGTTGCAAAAAATTGTGTGTCTGATAGCGTTACAAAGTTTGGTATCTACATTTTGTCCTAGCGGACTTGAAATGTCGTATCGAGAAACACAGGATCAGGTAGAATATTCCACAATATTGCAAGGTAAGCATAATGTAGGACGTCTAGCTGCAAGATGGGTCGACGATATCGTTTCTGTCGGGTCGTACCTGGACTCGATTGGCACAGGACCGAGGAAGATGGCAGGATGAAAGAGAGGCCTATACCCAGCAGTGGGAGAAAGAAGGCTATGGATGATGATCATTGTATTTTTATGATAAACGTGACTGATGTACCAAGTGTGGTATGCATTTTGTTACCACGAAACTGAACATCAGTTACTTAACTTTCTCTCCATAGAACCAGTAACATGGTAAGAGAATCGGTTCGACCTTCACTCATTGATGGTTAAACTGACTCTTATCGCCGATAGACTCGTCTCGGCAACAATCGGTGCAATTTGACACTCGCACAGTTCCGTGTATAGATTCTAGCCAGCTAGACGTCGCATTGGAACTACCAGCTAAGCTGTACTCAGCTGCGCAGACACAATATACTCTGAAAGTGGTTCAGTTACGACACAAGCTGATATGAAAAACAAAACTAGTAATCCAGGAATTGCAGTATATCTATCTAATTCTAAGGTCCAACCTAACGTAACAAACATTCTTATACTAAATTATACATTAAAACTACCGAAAGAGATTGCATTAGCGTAATGAAATACAATCAATTTATCCAACGTATTAAAATTATTTCTCAGGAATCTGGAAATATATTCGGTTACCTATTTATGTCTTGATAAAACTACATACCACTCAAAACTTTTATATTCAAATTGTCATAGCATTAAGGCTGTACTACCAGGAAATTAAAGTGATTGATAATGAAAATGTACATTACGATACTTTAGATGCACATCCTTCGTGCCTAACCTACTGAGTGTTATCGGTAATTTCAATGTCACCTGCATTAGACGACACATTCTTATCGTTTTCAATACACTGCTCATTTAGTACTCGCATATTCAACACAATGGATAATAACACAGCAATGGTGACAGTCCATCTGCTTCAGTAGTTCGATGGGTAAATAGAGGTCAGTATGGGCAATGTCAAGGTGAAGCGGTGTTTAGGCTGACCGTTATTTAGTCTAGTCTTAGGTTACGGATGGGAAGGAGTTTATAGTCGTGTCAAATAAATGATGACACGTGTTTTATTAACGATACTAAACTATTTCAATAATATCAACACAAACCTACATTTGACAATTTTAACAGTAAATAAAACTTTGTAAAAAGCATCTTCATCTTTGAGATAAGTTTCATGGTGATTATAAAATATGTAATTAACTTAACAAATATTTCTCGGAATCGTTAATAATAACTTGTAAAATATTATGAAACACTTTGACTTTTATTTCATTTGCCGTGAACAAACAACAAACTGATAGATTGATTATAAAATACTTTCACTAATAGAATGCTACATTATGTACCGACGGACATACATACTATACGGTCAATCTAATTACTTACTTTTATTATAAATGCGAAAATAACTTTGTCTGTCTGTCTATTACACTTTCACACCTAAAATACTATACCAATAGAAAGGAAAGTCCATAGAAAAATGACCATAGGTAACTTCCATAAAAAGGTTGTAAGGAGTAAAATTTGTATGGAAGTTACATCATTTTAGAAGATTTTAGAAATTAATTTTTAGCCTCTTGTTTTTACATGTAGTCACATGCTACAAAATATTACATTAAAAGTAAAAAAAAAGATAGATGTTATTACTCATAAGAGCGAAAAATCCCTATTAATAGCAGTTTATGTGAGCCGCGAGGCATGGTTTGTAGAAAATAAAAGTAATTTAAAAATGCGATAAAATGTTGCCTCTACAATTTATTTCAAGTAGTATTGTGTTCGTTTAATCATTCCAAATTAGAAATACTCCGACACTAATCCAAGTTCTAACTTCAGTTTTTGTACCGAATAAAAATATTTTTAATACAAAAAGTTTTGGCTATTCCAAAGTTAAATTGGAATTCGAACTTTAATAGTGGCCGAGTACCTTCAGAACCGAGCTTTAACTCAGTAATAACAACATTTTTAGGGTTCCGTACAAATACAGTCACAATACAAATTCATTTATTTGACATAAGAATATCAACACATGATTTGTGAACCCTAGAGTGCATCTAATAATTGAATCAATCAATCAATCATTTGAATCAATCATCATCAATTATTACTTGCATCAATGAATGTAAGTAATAATTGAATAAAATGACTAAAACTTATTATTGAGATCTGCTTTAGAAAATTAGGCTTTAGGCCAATTTACCTACCTCTTTTCTTTTGATCATATTAATATTAAAAGTAAATGTCAATGATTCAACGTTTGTTGCTTAAACACGTCGAAACATATGAAAGGATCAAGTTTACATTTGGAAAACACATACCTAATATGCTACTTTTTATCAACGAGAAAACAAAGAGCTGCGCGGGCACTGCGGCGTAGTCCCCAAAATCTGTTTAATGCGGAATAAATTTTGCTCTGAATAAAAATATAACAGCTTTGGTAGTACAGAACCCTTAACGTAAGCGTCCAACTCGCACTCAACTGGCTTATTGCGTTGATTCCTTAGGAATAAGTTTTCTTAGTTCATATTTCACAAAATAAGTCGTATTAAGTTTTTTCTTAGAAAACTTAAAGTTACTTTCCGGCTAAGATACAGCCGTAGGTTGTAAATAGAGGTACCTATTTAAGCGAGGGAAGTTCTGCTTAATACAATATTCGGATGTTTATTGCTAGTGGTTGTTTTATACCCAATTGCAGTTTTGTCAATTATTTAACCGTCAAATAGTAATGTGCAAACATTACTGTGTTCCGGTTTGAAAGGCAATGTTTCTGGGATTACTAGGCTAAAATAAATTATCTGATTTATCTGGGTAATGTGTAGTAATGCAGTGCGAGACAGTCATTTTCACTCATTTTCAAAAAGCTGCGTGGCACTTGGCTGTTATGGTCAAGTTTGGGATTGGGGATTTACCATCAGGCGCATGTTTTGTTCGTCTCGATACTACTCTATATTATAAAAAAAAAGTTTCCTGATGACATTTATCAATAAAATGTTACGGGATTTTTAGGGTTCAAAATGTTTTGTTTTGTAAATAAGTTAAACTGTTTGGTTTTTTAAAGTCTGAGTGAAAGTCGTATTTACAAATAGCGCTCAATCCTTAATCCTTCCTAATCGAACTGAGTTGGAGTATTGTGGAGCATCTGAAATATTAATTACCTAGGCTATCTGAGACATATTTTTACTTTCTTACGTCAGCAGTTTTTTGGATATTTTGAATAAACAAAATTAATTTCCGCGAAACAAATTTGATGTCATTCTTCACAAAGAATACATATTTATAAAATAACTCTAGAAAATACGATTGTATTTTCAGTGACTAAACTAAAACCCCCAATCTAAGGTCATTACCAACCTAGAGCTAGACGTTTAATATAGTTATTATTGTTAGGTTTCTATTTCATATTATTCAGCGGATTAAAAATTCCTAACACTATAAATAGAATCATAATCCCAACTATGTCAAAGATTAAGCACGATATGCACAAGACTAAAGTGCCTAATAACTTCGTCCCTCAGGGAGGCGGACCGCCATCACGGGGCAGCTCAGCTGACGCGGAAGACCGCACCCCGCCGCCGCACCTACCCCCGCACTCGCCGTTCATACCGCCGCCGGACACAAAACTCTTCACGTCGTCTAACACTTACAACTTTCCATTGGAGCTCTCTCAACATCCATCACTGACTGGTAAGTACTGTATCTTTGTTATAATCAGTCGTCAATTGGTAAAAACTAGATAGAAATCGTCTCAATATATTTCCTGACATTATATTTTTTAAATGAAGGCTAAATGTTTTGGAATACCATACATATTTTAATTGTCAGACTTTACCAATGACGCAAAGTTCATAAAAAAAGAGTATCTGTGTGTACATTTATCAATTATTATTAAATATACATACATATAAACAGCGACACGTAGCGAAATGGCCGAGAAAATCTATTTTAGACCGCCGATGACGAACAAAGTGCAACGTTAAGTAGTGATAGGAACCTTTTCTGTCAATATGTTAACACTACCATTATGGGCAGGTGTGTTTCTTATCAGCAGGCGTCAACTTGGCTCGTGGTTATTTTTCTTAAAGAAATGTGTTGTAAAAATTTGGAAGCTAAACTCTATATTCTAAATTTAAAATGTGTTTATTTTTAATTTTTGTGTGTTAATATTATGTCGTTTGTTGTGACTATTGAACGGGTTTGTAAACGTTCGCTCACAGAGCTGCGTTTGTTCTCAGGCCTGCCGAGCCCTATGACCGACGGCATGGCGAGCACGTCTCAAGGTGAGTGTCGGCTTGTCTAGCAACAAGTTTATTTATGCATTACCTACATATATTGAAAAACGATATTTTTAATGCACTGTCTGTCGTATGCCACCATCACCGCTTCCTCTCTGCTCTGTCATTATTAGGTTTATATATCATTATTAGGTTTATATTTTTACAAAATGTATGAGGCAATTATTACGTGACATTATATCAATTATTTTATGTATATATTACCATATCTATATATACTCTTAATCTCTATATGTTCATTTTGCTCTGTGTTCTGTATCTAAATTAATGTTAGCTTTTTGTGTTATGGTTCGATGGGGACGAAATAGGTAAATATAATTATCCCTTTTTCTTTGTAATACGCTTTGACCGTTCTGTTATCTGGGATCTTGTTGATCATTGAACCAAAACGCAATGCGGCGTGCATGTTATTGTACCGTAACATAGTTTAATGTATTATATACAAGGAAAGTGCTAGCTTGTCTTAGATGTGATTGAAAAGATGTGTGCCAGGAACCCTCACTCCCATTCTCCATTAGGTTTATGTTCTTCGTTTTCTATTTGCATTTTATTTACTTAAATTCTCATTTTATTTTACCCAACATCCGAAACTTCTTATAAGAAAAATTGTACTAATTACCGAACTGTACTGTACCCAATTGGCTGTATAATTATTAAAAAAAACTGTACCAAAACAAAACATCAAAATTGTGTCAAGAGTTTACAAATCGACTTCGAGAACAAACAATGATAACTCGATAAACTTGGACAGAGCGCCGTGTCACTTTTATTTGATTTTGCAAAGCGTAGCGGATCTCATGATTCATTATATTTCTAAATACTATCGAATGACATCCGATCATAATACCGCTGAGAAACGAAGCATAACATGTTAAATTAACCGGGACGTATCGCTGGACAATGGAATTTTAGCAATGGTAACGTGGTGTCGGTTTCTTGAAAATAATCGAGTTCGAATTAATTCATTGAGCAGTAACGCTTTGTTTGGAGGCGACGGGAGCGCGGCGGCGCCCCGCGACGCGGCGCGGTCAGACATCATCCATCGCTGAGCTTACTAAGTCGCGCCTAGTCGAACCTAAACCAATACTAATACCGCTTGTGCGAGCAGCGGAGCGGCCGGCCGACGGGGGGTGGCGGTGCTTGAGAGGCTACGATCGAGAGTGCATTAAACGTGAGCTTCCGAGGGGCTAACCGCTTCTGTTGTGACCAGGTGGCGCCCGCACCCCCCAAGAAGATTACAGGTGCGACCCCTGTAACAAGAGCCTGTCCTCGCTCACGCGGCTCAAACGGCACATTCAGAACGTTCACATGCGCCCGTCGCGCGAGCCCGTCTGTAACATTTGCCGGCGGGTGTACTCCAGTCTGAACAGCCTGCGCAACCACAAGTCCATCTACCACCGCAAGCAACCGGCGCCGGCCGCGCCGCCCGGCGCGCCGTACTTCCCCGTCAACTGACGCCGCGCCCGGACCCCTGCTGCCATTACCTACCACCTAAACAAGCCATATTCTTGCCCCTAGACTCTGTTAAGTTACAAACGATGTAAAACGCGATATGTTCCTAACATTTGTATATAGCATAGTTATGCATGCGCATCGCAAACTTTATCTCTATATGTATCTATTCTATTTAACCGAACGATGTGATTAACGCCCGCCGCGGCGCGTGCGAGCGCGGCCTCGCACGGGCCGCATCATCCCGGAACCAATTGGGTCTACGATCGGTACACACATAACCACCAACGATTTTGTTTCAAAAGCGCATTAGTCTGTCGTTAATAGAGCCTTTAAAATTTCGGGTAGTGGTACTCGTTGTACCAATTGGTTCCTTCATAACGGGACCCGTCGGATGCGAGTGGTGTTGGCTACGGTGCGCGGGACTAATGCGCTAATGTTGGTTGTTATGTGTGGCGCAGTGGGCCCGCTGGGCGCGGGCCACCGCTGCGAGGTGTGCGGCAAGCTGCTGTCCACGCGCCTGACGCTGAAGAGGCACACGGAGCAGCAGCATCTGCAGCCGCTGCACTCGGCGCGCTGCACGCTCTGCCACAAGGTGTTCCGCACGCTCAACTCGCTCAACAACCACAAGAGCATCTACCACCGGCGCCAGCGCGCGCCGCCCGCGCCGCCCGCCGCCCAGCCCCAGAACCTCTCCGCCGACAAGCCGGCGCCGCACCACGCGCTGCCCCACGCCCTCCCCCACCCCCACCCACACCCCCACCACGCCGTCGACTTCTACAAGTTCAAGGACCAGTTCAACGTGTAACCCCGATACCGCTTCTCATACTCTCCTTTAACCTCTCGACGGGATTTCGATATTGTTTACCTTTAGATTTGTATTCTACGGTTCTTGAACGCCCGGTTTGCGGCTCACTCACGTCACAGACAATTTTACAGAAATCTAAGATTTGACATTCCAACGTTCGAGGGAGCCTCGCGGCGGCCCTCGCGTGCGACTATGCGGTGATGATTATTCCTGAATTTGTAAAACTATGTTAAATGTGCGACAATAAGGCGAAGAGAAAAATTAATATTTTGAGAAAAGATGAAAATCTTGGTGCTGTAAATTTATATATTAGGCTTAAATTATATAAAAGGAACGGTGTTCGTGTAAGTAACGGAAGAGGCATATTGTTTTCGATATTGTGTTCATTTTTCGGCAATTTATTTATTTCTGCAATCGTATCTGCATGATCTCAACCTTAGATATTTATACGAGATTACGAAAAATATTAAAAAATATATACACAGATATATTAATTGGCATAAGAGGCTTTTGAAACTCGTTTATATTTTGTTCAATTTAAGACTGACACGATTGAGACCATAGCACCGAAATTGAATTTGGATTTAGTTTCCTAAACATGTTACTCGCAGAAGCACTTCACAGAATAAAACCGGAATATTACGCAAATATATAACACTACTGGACTATACATAATCATCAGTTAATGACATCACAATCCCAACAACATACACAAACATACAATTATAATATACATACACCGATCATATTTATTTTGGGTTAATGTTTTCAGTCTATTGATTTTTTATATATAAAAACGTTATTTTTTTTAATTTCCACATTGATCTTGGAACTCTGTGCACTTCAAAATATACAGCAAAGTGAATCACAAGGTGCCATTTAAACAAAAATAAACGAATATGGCTATTTTTAATTTTATTATTTTAGTTAGATATGTAATATTTTTCAATCATTAGGATTATGTCACTTTGTGTTCGTTTCAATTTTTAAAATAGTTGTTTCGTTGAGCCTTATTTAGTTTTTTTAAACATATTTCGCTTTTTTTCTAGTACCTCTATTATAATTATTTTGTACATTTATATCGTACACTTTTTGTTGGTATTTCTTTGTACAATTTGTAATTAACACATTATTATACAGATAGATACATAATAGGTAATAGAATAAACTTTAATAATTCTCAGTGTTAAATGTTCCTAAATTTCAACAAAATGTGAATTTTTTTAACCTACAAAACTATGTGTAGTTTATTTTGCTTGCCATGAAATAATATACATACTTAGTAGTATACATACTCTATCGGAATTTAAGATGACAGTAATGTTACAAGAACTTTGTCAGACAGTAGAATGAAATATAATTAATTAACTACATTAATATTTCATTATTAAGCATTAATGTGTGTTATCATAGCACTGTTACTTTACAAAATAAAAATAACTTAAAATAGTTTACAAGATAGTAGAAACTAGTAAGGCTCTAAGTTGAAAATATCACATTGATTAAATAAGGCAACTACTTTTAGGCAACTTTTTTTTTATTCAGGGTTATTGGTGATGTGTAAAACTTGGAAAGGCAATTTTCTGTATCGAAACCTCTTTTTTAATTATAGTTTGAGCATCATAACAGATGATTTAAAACTATGTTTTGAATCAGATGTGCTCAGATGGAGTACAGTTACCTAGAAAAACAGATTTGACGCTCCAAAATTATTCATACGAAAAAACATTGAACTAATTAGAGTTTGACTAAAAAAAGAAGAAAACTAAATGATTTTTATGAAGAAGATATGAATGGTAATCATCAGCAGAATTCGTCTGATTCGAATTAACATGTATGACTGTTTGTTGCACTTCACCAGTGTTTTAGCGATTGATAGACTTACCCTTGAATGACTGTCAGATATTGATTTATTCAAAATAACGATGTGGTCTTTGATGGAGCGTATTTATTTAGAGTACCTGATTTACTCTAGACTTGAAGAGGCTAAATGACTATAACAATACAAATTTTTATTTAGTCATGCTAATAAGACATAAATATAACTAATGTGATGCACTTACAAAATCAAAGAAATTATCAGAAGTTTGGTCTAAGATTAGAATATTGATGTTAATGTCTTCTTGGCGTTACATTATCCGGCACAAATTGTAGAAACTCATGAGCGACCTGATAATTCACTTAGCCTTTCGGTATTTTTCTGGCTATAGCAAAAATACATTAAATTGTATTTTAAATAATTCAATTGAATAAGAAAATAACAATAATACGTTTTATTCGCGTTTTATTTTGAAATTAAAATGATACTTCAACTTTTGTTTTATAAATTAAAATTGCCATAGTATTCACAACTTTTTTGCGTTTACTCCGAAGAGGGTTTTGCCTTCTGGCGTACTGCACTTGCCAGCGTTGACAATAATTTTCAATTTAAATATTTAAAAATGGGTCTACTCGCAAATAAAACTTTTGAGTCATCGGAACCATTTTTTTTTAGGTTCGTTTCAGTTGTGGAAAAGTTGCCCGTCAAAGTTGCTAATATATGATCAGTAACCCTGAATAACTTGTGCTATTATAACACAAAATCTGTGTCATCATTTATAAAATATTCTAGGTCATGCGTACATCACACAAATACATTAACGCGAAGTCGTTGATGTATTGACATTGTTACATTTTCGTTTTTTGGATAGCGATAAGTATCGAGTGTAAATGTTAACATAATTTATTATAAAACTATATACAATTTATGTGTATAATTAGTGCCTGCTTTATACAATTTTATTGTGTTCTAAAAAGACATACTTATTATATTGCGTAGCTTCGATGTAGAAGTGAGGTAGTGTTCGGAACACGCCGCGCAATCGATGCTTTACGATTGATAACATTGAGAGGCTTCCTAAATAATGCTATACCTATGTTAAGATTCTGTTGTTATTTCTAGTTATGTAACGCTTAGCCATTACAATTGTTTAGTTAGGGCTCAACGTTTAATCCAAGGGAACGATTTGGTCGTTCAATCTTATGAGAGGCATCTACATAGTTGGTTTTGCGTACTCAGAAACCATTCTCCTTTTTCTTAAGGGAATTATGACGAGGTTGTCAAAGTTAAAATTTTGATACTGATAACATACGCGAAATAACATACCAGAGCATAGATAGTACAATGCTAAAGTTTCACTTACTATTTTATATAGGTAACAATAAATCGTTCTCTAGCTATGGTTATTCTGTTGACGCCCTCATGTTAATTATTAGGCTTTATTATAATAGTTTTGTCCAATTGGAAGACTAGTGATTTGGTGCTAATTTGGAATGAGGTTAGGAAAAATAATGTAACGAAAAATTCGAAAAAGGATCTAAATTTTTAAAATTTCGCAACATTCCGTTTGTAAAGGAAATGTTAAGTTTTAATTTGCAAAAATTGCACTGTTTCAACGTGAAACGTAGGATTGTTGTTTTTATGTAGTCTAGTGTTAGTTTTTCT
Organism: Ectropis grisescens; assembly: GCA_017562165.1. NCBI lineage: Eukaryota > Metazoa > Arthropoda > Insecta > Lepidoptera > Geometridae > Ectropis > Ectropis grisescens. Next base: position 23,273,989 of record CM029774.1, read on the forward strand.
TGTTAATTTGGGTTTGGGAATTAAGTTAGTCGACTAACTAGAGTTAAGGTTTATCTGAATTCATATAGTTGGTAGAGTCTACATGTTTAATTTAATACTACAGGGATGTGCCGCACAGGCAGTACGGTTCGCGCTACGGCAGCAAGTAGCACTAGGAAAATTATGAATTTATTTAGAGAAAAAATTGTCTCCAGTTGGAAATTTTTGCCAAATTAATAAGCGCTATAGACTGACTAGACTAAGACGCGTTTGAGTGTACACTATTAGGCGTATTATATAGATAAAAATTGTACATTATTTACTAAATTATTGATGACTTTACGGAACAGTAACAATCGCACAGAAGGCGAAAAGTCAAGCGTGATTAATTTGGGTATTATGAACTCGAAATTTATGTGATTCGATGATCTTTGGTTGGTTAGGTGCTAAGTAATTGGATCTCAAGGGGCGGACGCCCGGTTTGGAGGGCAATACACCGTGTCCAAGGAGCAGGACACATCCCTGTCAAAACTACACTAGTTAGGACCTTAGCAAGATTAAGACTGTTTCTGTGACCTGTTTATTATGTTTTATCTTTCTAACATGTTAAGGTGATTTTTTTTCACACGCGCTGCTGAGCCGCGTCGACTTTATCCAATGTGTTCTTATATATACTTCTTGTTGGCATTTTTTACTTATTTTATAAGGAATCTAAATTAATTTATTGGTTGTTGTATTGAAATTTTATAATATTATTTTCTTTAAATTATTGTTCACGAATCTAATTTTGTTGGCGATTGGCATGTAATGCAGTCCATTACCAGTTTGTTGATCACTGGCTGTGCCAAATTATTAAGATATTCATTTCTTAGTCTTCCACTTATGTAAACAGTGCGTGCACACATTACTTTTTGAATGAGCCAAAAAATCTTTAACCTGGCATATGTAATATACTTACCTAATGGGCTGCACCTATATTATATATTTTAAAATAATTCACATATATTATTATTATCTCCATTAATAGTTCTTTTTCCTTCTTTACTTTTAAAATTAAAGATAATTGAAGTAACTACTCATAAAATGTAATTTGTAATCGTTAAACCGAACTTCATAAATCCTAATATTGATGATAATGGCGTTTTTAATAAAACAAATATACAAAAAAATATTGTCAGTTTTATTAGATATCCACAAAAACCTTTTAATATGATTTCGTTATTCTTATTTAAACGCTTGTTACTGAGATATTTAGGTATGTACGATTAAATGCACTGTTTTCTTTTTTCTGATTTCCGAGCTTCGCACATTATAGTTATTTTGCCTAATATATAATTTCCCGCCTCTGCATGCAGTTTGTTATGTATAACACCCACTTCATCGGCCACTGTAGCTTCGCCATCATTTTCTAATTTTATTTTCTTTCATT